>BSBK01012697.1:0-57500 GCA_027943335.1 Chamaecyparis obtusa
ATAATATATAGTATACGTATACATATATGTATACATATTATATCTATATTATCTATATATTAATATAATATGTATATATATAGATATATAGATATATAGATATACATATGTAACATATATATACATATACATATATTATATTATATATATATATATATATATGTATATATATATATATATGTATACATGTATATAATATGTATACCATATACATGTATATATATATGTATACATATACATGTATATATATATACATATACATGTATATATATGTATATATATATATATATATACATATATATATATATATACATATATATATATATATATACATATATATATATATATATATATATATATATATATATATATATATATATATATAATATATATATTGTATACATTATATATACAGGTATACATATATAGTATGTAGGTATATATATTCTTTACATATATATATGTATACATATATATACACACACACATATATAATATATATACATATATATACATGTATATATATACATATATATATACATACATACATATATATATATATATTATATATACATACATATATATATATATATATATATATATATATATATATATATATATATATATATATATATAATATATATATATAGGAATTATTTTAATGAAATAATTAATGTTATAATTAACCATAGATTTAATGATATAATTAACCTTAGATTTATTGAAATGGGAAATCTTTAAGATTATTTTATTAGGAGAAGATTCTTAGAATTTTGAGTATCGAATTAGGATAAATATCTAGTTGTATTATTCTAAAACAATTTCTTTATTAGATTAAAAACCATTCCTCTAGATTTATAGAGTCATTCCTTTTTTATCCTTGGAACCATCTTGAAATTATTAGGGAGTTGAAATCATCCATTGACTTATCTTTCCCTTGTCACCTAATGTCTTTCATCGAGTAGGGGATGAAGGCACACCAACGCATGCCTCTTATTCCCTTATATGACATTGGGTGACTTTGCCATGCGATCATACACAGCCTAAGCTTCGGCATTGTTGCTTGTTGAGTAAGCTAGTTTTGCATTGTGTTCGTGTTAGTGTTTCAAAAAAAAAAAAATTGTTGTGTTTTTGTCTGAAAAATTTGACTCACAAGAGGTGTAGAAGGACAAGAGGTAAGGGCATAAGTATGGTCCTAAGATCATAATACTAGGTACCCATGGTTACACAACAAGAAACAACCCACATAAGATAGCACACTCTCAGAAAAATGACACACTCTTCTACTAGAGATCACAATATCCATGAGAAATCTTGGATCCCGAGACATTATCCCAAGGCCTAACACAAAAATTTTCATCACAGTCTCATGATGCCATAACAATATAAACATAAGATGCATTATCATCCACAAGGTTGAAAGTTTGTAGGTACCCATACCAAGCATAGAATCCAACTTACATTATGTCCGCACAAGGGTCATGCTAGCAAGACAACCACTACCAGACTACCAAGTGCATTAGGAAAATCAACATACGTACGCAACCCACCCTATCACACCTAGTGACATCAATGCCTTGGTTGCTAAGCTAACCACAATATGGATCACAAATGGGTTTCTAGGCACTCAAAACTAAGGACAATGTAAAACATCCTAGGGGGCACTCCTTGCTAATCCACAAATCACTTTGGTTAGTTTTCTCAATAATTCCCCAAGATACTATGCGAGTGCACCCAAGCCACAATTCATCTAAAAGCTTCCGAAGCTATAAACATGAGATCCAGGTGGTCGAGCATGGGCTCGGTCTAGCACCTTCCTTTGAAGAATTTTCTATACTTTGATTCCGGGTCATGAGTTATTCAAAAAATGGGATCATGCTTTCCTTTATGTATCTTCCACTCCCTACTCCACTTCCCATGTGCTAAGAAACACAACTAAGACATTTCCAATTGCATGTGCTTGTTGTACTTCAAGTAGGCATCTTACAATTCTTAAAATTATAACAAGAAACACAACGGTTTAAGGTATCTCATTGCACTGTGCTCATTTTTTTTGAACTTACTATTGAAATTAATGGGTATCTCATTAGGGTTTACCTTTCTTTGGTTCTCAGTGACTATACCAAATGTTTTTGACTTGTTGGCTAGATCTTGTGTTGTGACTCTACCTAGTTCTTTATGTAATCATTGACAATATGTAAAAAGAGGAAACATCAAGAAGGACACACTTTATTGTACCCTTGTTATGGTAAAGATGTGGTGCATGATAGTAACGTAGTATATGCATGCTGAGATTAGTTGTTGATTAAGAGTATAGTTCAGAAGTTTCCCTTTTGTGGGAGCTACTACCTGCATTGAAATGATTATTGGTTAGATCATATCATGAAAGTGAGGTCTAAGGTTGAATTGTAACATTAAACAAATGATTGGAGGATGGGCATACCTCATTTGGAGATAATGTGAATCAGTGGAGATATGTCACTATAATTTTTTAGTCCTAATTTCATGGCTTACATGATGACATATGAACCTTTCCTTTCCGCTTGGGAGACTAGAATGTATGCTTGATGGGAATCCTCCTTGATTCCATGATGTGTCTTGGAAAACTAGGAAACATTCCTCTTCTTATCATGATTATGATGGATACTTAGGTGTGACTTAGACCACTCTAGAGATGCAATCCATGTGGTGGGCCTTTATGGTTCCAATATTTTGGTGGAGTTTTACACCCATGTATGAGTATGTTTCAGTCATGCTATCATGTCTATCAAGTTGATCCCTCTTGGGGACTCTTTTTGTTAATTATAGGGGCTTGTAGATGATGTTTTGATTTGAGGTATCCCTAGGCTGAGATAGAAGGTAATGGATTCTTAAGCTCATATTTCTTTTAAAGTTTGGAAATTGTGGATGAGTGCCTGAGGTCATCCCTTTTGGACTTGTTGATCACCATGTGGTAGGACTATGATACTATGGTTTAAGCAACCCTTTATCCCAAGTTGATGTGACCATTCATCATCATGGAAACATATTAATCCTACTCTTGGAGATTGTCTTAAGGTACTCTATGTAATCCTATAGATGGAAAGGGTGCATCAATGAGCCTCTATTTTCGAAAGTCATTTCTTGTGAGAGGAAATCCTTTGAGATATGACCTTGGTTCATATAAGTAAGATGTAGCATTCCTTTAAGGAGTGCAATATAAAGAAAAAAAAGAAATTTCCACATGTTACCAAGATGATAACTTGAAGCTCTTGGAGTCTCGGCCCTATAATATCTTGGGAGGTAATTAGTGCCTCATGTGTAATTTTAGAGAAAGAGTTACACCATTTGTGGTTAAGGGAATGTTTAGATGTGATCTCCTTTTAGATTCTAACCCATGAAGGAATGGATTCGTGAGATTCATTGATGATTTCTTTTGTAGGTTGGACCCCTCCAGTAGTTGTTAGACCAGTTAATTGAAAAATTGTGATGTTGAGCGGTTTGGTAAGTATTCTTGTTCTAGGACAGCGAGACCACACACATGTAGTATTTCCCTCTAGCTTGACTATTTGGCTTCCAAGAGTAAGCCTAGTCCTTGGGGGGGATGATGTAGTGCCTCCCTCATTTGACTCTTGTCACAAGCATCCTGATAGTGTTGTTTTGACCTTCACACTCATTGAGTAAGATCATATTGGTCCCATGTAAGGATGTACCTCTAGAAGGATCTAATTTTTAGAACATATTTATGATCCCTTCAGTGACTTGGGGTCATTAGATGTGTTATTGAATTGTTCAATGATGTTCCATAGTGATTAAAATGAGTTGATCTTGTGATGTACTCTTTGTCTTGTTGTTTTTGTCTCCATGTTAGTGTTTCAAAAAAAAAATTGTTGTGTTTTTGTTCGAATTTTTGGGCATTACACTAATAGTATCTCTTTTATATTTTCTTATACCAGATCTGTTCTTAGATCATATGTAAATGCTTACTTCCTTGTTTGCAAAATGTCATATTGTATTGCTAGAGAGTTAAGATATATTCAATTTGTTTTCAGAATGCATGAAGAGGCTTTCATTTTTACAGTTCTATCCATTCTTGGATAGAACTGAAAATATGTGTATAGCCACAAAGCAACAGAGGAATTTTATGTATCTATGCACATTATTGCATACGACATAGCCATTTTATTCTTTTAGTTTGTTAGCATAGAATAAAATTATATATCATTATTCTTTTTAACTACAGGCATTTATGGAGGGGTATGTAAGCCCTAAGGCCGTGCAACTAGGTCACAGGAGTGACCACAGTCACTGCCGTGACTGCAGTCACATCAAGGACTGCAATTGCTGCCATACCTACAGTCATGACAGTGCCTACCAGCGGCAGGGAAGAAAGGAAAGAGGGGAGAAAAGTTTCACCCCCCGAAACATTGCAATCCATTTTTTTTTAACTTAAAATAAATAAAGCATGAAGAATATAGTAATATATATTATATATTACACATTGTTTTATGTGTATTATATAATATATAATATTATATTATATTATGATAATATATTTATATATTATACATCACTTTTGTATATTATATAATATATATTATTATATTGTATAATATTACCCGATACATATTATATAGTATTATATACTATATATTATACATTACTTAATGTATAATATATAATATGTAATATTATATTATATTTAATCTTTTAAGATATGTATTTCATAATAATTTATACTATATATTATACATTATCTAATGTATAATATATAATATGTATTTTTATAATATATAATATTACAAATGATAAACAACAAGATGGCATTGTAGAATTTAGCATTATATTTTCTTTTATAAGAAATATATAATATATGATTATATATTATATATTATACATACTCTTATGTATAATATATTATATATTATATATATTTATATTTTCAAAAATATTAATACAAGTTTATTAGCATAGTAAAGAGACAGAAATCGTAATACATTGTTTATAATCTGTTTTAATGTTATAACTACATATCTCAGTTAGATTTGTATAGGCAAATCCATAATTTTAGATTTATCATCTAGCACAACTTATTTTCTCACACAAGTTTCATTTCTTGATTTGTCTTAAGACTATACATTTTAAAACTTGAATTCATTCTTTAGTCCATATATTGATTCTGTAAAAACAAATACTTTAACATTTATTCAAAAACCAAGGACTAATTATAAACTATCTTTTCAATGTGACTTAAACATTAAACTTCTAGATACATGCTTTACAACTTGATAAAGGAAATAAACATATATTCAGTATGTAATCTATTTTATCAATCTATATGAACATATCATTTCTTTGCAAAGTAAATTTTATAACTAATCTTATTATCAAGTTCAAATGCATAATCCATATGTACTCTATTTACTAATGACATGTTAGATTTCTGCATACACATGAGGCTTATTCTAATGTATAAACTGAGATATAGTAGCAACTGTAATAATCATGTAACCAGACTATATTATACTTCATAGATATAGGAACTTTTAACTTTTAAATGACTTAGATAAGATCAATCTAACCTTCATGTTCATGACTTTCATATTTCATCTATGCAGAGATTTGATTTTAAATCTCATTTAACAGTTGCAACAAACTAGAATCTTAAGGAGAGCAAATATATACTCAAAAGCTAATTTAGAAATTATTCTAGTATGTCTAATCTTAGTTCCAGCTCTTATATCATTTACAATTACATTTTCTTAAAATAAAAAATGGATAGACAAGATCTTTCAAACTGTTACACCTACATACAGTCCCTTGAATATTCCAACTTTAACTTTTTCTTCAACTTGATCTTCTTCTCTCAAACATGCAACCAACCTGCAACACAAAAGACTTCTTCCACATGGCCATGGAGGCTCACCTCCCAGCCTAGGCCATTACATGGCCACCCCCAAAATTGGGGAAACAAAGAATGGATGGAATACATACATACTCTACACACATAAACATTTAGCCACAAACTAAAACAAGATAAAACAAAAATTTACTCCCTTCTAGAGCTTGCACAAAGGATTCCAAAGATTGAATCCATGAATGGGTGAAAGTGGAAACTTCTCTTATGGAGACACCTTTCTTATAATCAAAACATCATTTCAATATATATATATCACATGCCTTCACAAGGCCCTTCCAAAAAAACCACTCAATCCATGAACATAAACATATCCCTTATAGCCCCCAAAAAAACATAAGAAGGTTCTCATGGGTGCCCATACAGCCATGTTCTCATACATAGAGAATTCCCCACTAGGCCCTTCACCCTAATTTCTCCTCAAATCCTCCCAAGGATGAGGAGTGAACTTGCACACCCAAAAACATAAAGCAAATCAGGAAGACAAACAAGGTTGAAAACAAAATCTCACAATGAAACCAAACAAAATCTCACAATGGAACCAAGCAACATAACATTCAAGATAAGGTACTACAATTTACAAAGTTTCACACTAGTATATTTCTTTTAATGCATACATAAAATTATTACATGTTAGAAGCCACCAACCTTCTCCTCAACAAAGGAAAAATTTGAAAGGTTGTAGAAGAGCTCCAAGAACCAACATGTGTTGTTAGGGATTTTTCTTGTAGGACTAAAATGATAGTTGAACTTATGCTCCTTGAGACTGATTCCCACAAGAGAAAGGCCTAATTACTTAGGATTGGATATGATCCTCCTTTGTTTTTGAGCTCCATAGACTCAGGTGGGTATTACCTTCTAATGATAACTATTTTTATAGTATTCTTATGAGTGGACACTGATTAGCTTCTATTCTTCTTAATTCATAAACCTATAGAACACTTTACATATGACTGTAACCACTTTAATGCAAATTTTGACCAGACAAAGTGTGATTGTAAGTAAAGTAGTAATTAGTGCTTTAAGGATTCTCATCCTTCTTCCTTGTAAGGAGGAACAACCTAATGTGATTCTCTCTTTATAGAATCAAGAAATATGAACTGAATGCCCTAGGCCTAGTCCAAGCTATTTGGTGCAATAAACATGAAATGAAAAGGTATTGGTAAATGATGTGAAGATTTCAATTTTTCTTCTGAGATCTATGAAAGATAAAATTGTAAGAAACAAACACCAAATGAGTACCTTATCCTAAGGGTGACAGAATCAAAATACAAATCAAACAAGTAAACTCTAAAAGAAATACAACAGTATACCTTACATACCAACTGCAAATCCAAATAGGTTTCCTTACAAACTACCCTATTAACCAAATATTGTTATCATCAAAGATCCATACAAATATATCTACTCTCCAAAATGAAATATGAGAACTTTTAATTCTTTCCTTGAAAGAAACTCATAAAACACCCAAGCATGTTGCCTTACAACTGGTATATTTCAAATGCCTAACATGAAAAACATACAAGAGTATGATATATAAGCAAAGAGACAACAATAATATATGGTAGAAGTTGCATTTTATTTGTATTAAAATCAACTTGCCACTTACATTCACAATTCCATTACTCAGAAGACTAGACACAAAGCTTGGTCATCTACTTCCAAGCAATCCTATTCTCTTCTTGTTTCTATATCTTTCCAACCCCTTTTATAAAAATGAGTCTTCAAATCTATATACAATCTCTTTTCAACCACCTTGGAATTCCCTCATTAATGAGAATGCAACAAGCTTCAGATGGTTGAAAAATCTAACTCCCTCAGAACATAAGAGACAAAAAATAAGAATAAAATACATAACCAGCCCCTAGACGGTGAAAGGACAAAACTGTTAGAAATAGGAAATACTGAGAGGGGGGGTGAATCAGTATTTCACAAAATTTTTCTTTTGCCCACTTATGGATATAACAAATTACTTTAGTGCATACAAAGATTATCAAGCTGATTAACAAACATAGTAGTAAATAGAAAGAACTCATAACACATCATATGTTCTCGAGGAAACCCTGGCCAAGGGAAAACCCCAGTGGGGATGGTACCCACAAAGATCACTAATCAAAAGTATCTTGTTAGGGATATTGGACCCTGTTAGGAGTCAATTTACAATATATAGTAGATCTGTCCTGGTTAAAGGACTTTAGGCCTTGTTAGAAGCCTTAACCCTGTTAGGAGTTAGATTACAAAACCTGATCACCAACTGAGCTCACTACCCAAACAGGTAATACAAAAATGTTTCTGACTGTAATATGGTACTACTTACAAATTCACATCAATAGCCTTTTCTGCTATCACAATAAACAACTATCACAAGTTATCTTTTCTTTCTTTTTACATATCACTTATGTCTTTCATTACATTTCAAGTATGCATAATATATGAGTTATTAAAGCTAATAACTTTACATGTTCAGCTTCCAAAATATTTATCCAAGAGTAAACATCTAGGATTTCATCCCTTCATAATGTTAAGTCATTATTTTGACAAGCGAAAATAATCCCTTAACTCTTTTGCTAAAACTGTCTTCAAAACTGTTTAGTCTGCAAAAACTATCTTCGGTAAACTTTGAATAACTTTGTCCATACTACTCCAAACTTTATGTGCACTGAGATGGGTTATCCTCATACTCCGTAGAAGCTTTAGTTAACTGTGCAAACAAAAATATTTCTCCAGTGGACGTCGCCAACTAAATCTTCATCAGCTGCTTTGTCAGGATCACTATATCCAAACTTAGACAATTTCTTTCTTCAACTTTGCATACTTGCATTCCAGATTCTGTGCTCTTAATAGAGATCATATGTTTCCATAATGACAACATATATGCATCCACATTAGCCAAATTGCCAACAATCTCCCCCTTTGTCATTGGTGGCAACATATGGGAAAATTGGCTAAGTGTGCAAACAAAACTTCAAAAACACTTATATAAAATTTGTGGCCAAAAGTTTATTTAATATGTATACAATATCATACTCCATATAATATCTCCCCCTATGAGTATCCTTCCTCAACATATATACAATTTTCTACTATCTCTCCCCCTTTGACAACAATGACAAAGATAGGGTGTACAAAAATTACAAAAACTTTATACCTTATTATCAGTTATTGCAAAGCCGGTAGGCTTGCAACACAATCACCAAACTCTAACTTCCAAGATTCAAAATATTTCTCCCATATCTTCCTAATGGATTTAGCAACATTGAGTAGAGTACTCAATCCGTATGCTGCTGTCTGACAAGCTTGTAGGGAATTGAAGCTAAACTTCTGAAATGATGTCTTTGCTGAAAGACACTACTCAATTTGATCTTCAACAATTGATATCTTGATTGAGAAATGCTCTCTCAAGATGTTAACCCTGATCATCTTTCTATTCTTCTCCTTTGCTATCATTCTGATTTCATCTTTCAATTTCCTTATGCTCTTCTCTACATAACTTATCTTGACATTAGGGCTTGTCAAGGTGTTTGTCTCAGTTGTAATAGCATCTAACTTCTCTCTAATCTTCTTATCCTCTTCACCTATTAGGATTTTTGATTTAGTGCATTGTATGTACAAATTCTTTCCTGTCTCAAAATGTCTCCTCAAATTCTTTATGCATACATCTAAACTACCAATATCATTTCGAATATTTACACTTAGATTTTGTTGCATTTTTGCTTCAAAGTCTTCCTGAACTTTTATTCTAGCAATATCCTTCAAGTTAGAAAATTTAGAGTCAAAAGAATTCATTACTGATTGAGTTTTCTCAAGTGGATCTGATTCAGATACCTTAGTACTGATCACACTCTCAAGTTTCTCTGTCAAAACTCTAACTTTTCCTTCAAGGTCTTTCACGTTCTTATTCTTTCCAATAATTTTATTCAGAGATGTAATGAACTCAAGCTGATCATCATCTTCAACTTCTTTTCCAAGGTCTTCAAACATTGAACCAATATGCCTCTTCTTACTGTTAGGTGCACTAATGTCTTCAACTGGTTTAGAATGTGCACTAGAGGTAGTGGCCTCTGTCAAAATTTGTTTTCCTTTGACTATCTGTTCTGCTGGAATTGATTCTGATATAGTTGGTGCTTCCTCTACCTCTGTATTCTTCTCTGATTCTATGACCTTTTCTTGCTCTCCCAAAGCCAAATTGTCAACAATGTTTCCTAGATCATGAAATACTACATCATCTGATTCTAGATTCACTTTGGTGCCTTCAATATCCATTGATTCTTTGCCAATATTGATATGTGAAGAAGATGGAACCTCTTCAATACCAACTTCCTCTGCATGTGGTTCCTCTGATTGCTTCTGCTAAGGGTCTGATTCAACATGCTTTTCTGCAACTATATCTCCAAGAACTTGCATTACTACTTGCTCTGTCTCTTTCTGTACTTCCTCCTTTTTGCCTCCCATTATAAGGATGGTTCTTCTCTTAGTTCTCAATAAAGTTCCAAGAGACTTCAAGAATCTCTTCAAATGATCTTCATCCTTAACTTCATAGAACTATCTGATTACATTTTCTCTCATCTTTATGTCCTCTTCTTGTGCTCTCTGTTTTCTATTCACAAGTCTGTTATACAAATCTTCTGGGATCTTACCATGAATAGTGCTAAGTTTCTTATCTACCACAATCATGTGTGTAGCCATTGCACTTTCAAAGTTCAATATGTCAAATGATCCATATAGATCATAGAATTTATTCAACTTAGTGAAGTCTCCATGCTTCAATATATCTTCATTAACTCTTTCAATTCTTGGCTTCCAAGTTTTCTTCTTGACTAAAACTACATCATCATCTTTAATTACTACTACATTTCTAGGTATAGGTGGTACAACCACTTTCTATCTCTTGCCAGGTCCTGTTGCACTCACTTTTACTCTTTTTCTAGGAATAGGAGAAAAGGATTTATCTCCTTCATCATTTTCAGGTACTTCAACTTTTACCTTTACTGCAATAGGATCAACAAGATTTGCACTTGATGTCTCAGGTGGAATTGCAAGATTTTCACTTTGCTTCAAGGCTTCTGCAGTCTTCTTAGCTATGTCAAACTCATGACTTGACATACTAGATTCTTTCAATATTTTCTTCATAGTAGATTCAACTCTCTTACTAGATTGCTTCTTTTCTCTCAAACTTATTGCAGAGTTGAAATTCTCTTCATAGGTTCCAAACTTGTTTGCATGACCATCCAACTCACACTATAACAATCTATTCACATATCCTACTGTTTCTGTGTCAGATATTTCATATCCAAGAGGGTCTATGAATTCCATTCTAGGCTCAACTACTTCAATGTAGGTGAAATCAGTGTGAACCATAAAACAAATGTCATCTTTATGCTTTTCAACTAAGGATTGAGGAATCCTTGATTTGTTCTTAACAATATTCTGAAAAGTCTTCAATACAAGCTTCACACTGTCATTAACTTTATCAAAAAGGTGCTTCATGTAGACTAAGTTTATTCTTTCCATTGTGTTCACATTGTCACTCCAATCAACTATGTAAGGAAATCTTCTCAAAATATGGAAAAACATATAGGTTATCAGAGATGAAAACCTAAACTGAGTGTACTTAGCCTTCTTAATCTTTTCTAAGTTCTCAAATAACTGAATTTTCAAGATTTCACATAGGTCTACTGGTTTCTTCTTAATACACATAAGATAAGCTACATGAATCATTCCTCCAGCCATGTCATCTTCCCTTGAACTACCATAGAGTTTAGTTGTTAGGATCTTGCAAAGGTACCTAACATCATCTTGCTTAATCTTGCTTATCACAATTCCTCTACCATTATAACTAGATCTAGTGTTATCTAAAACAATCTTTCTCATGTTCTTTTCATTCAGTGGAATATCTCCAACTTTTGATAATCCAATAACTTCATGAATTAAGTCAGCAATTATATCAATAACTCTATCCTCCATCCAGAATTTCCCATTGTGGATTCTACTTAAAATGATCTTGGTACATTCCTCATCATTGAATTCATACTTCATGGAATATTTGATAATTTCATTATTCTCTAGGTGCCCATAAGTTGGTTTAACTGACATGTCTTGATTATACAATTTCCTGTAATCATCACTAAAATCTGCATCTCCCAAAGTTTCAAACTTACAACCTAAATATCCTTTAACATTCTCAATGTGCAATACTCCATCTGGTACGGATGATAATGGTAGACTATCATCAATTTTAGTTGGTTCTACTAGTTCTTTCTTAATCTTTGGTCTATTCTTATCCTTAACATTAAGAACCATAGAAATATCCATCTTATCAACTGATTAAAGATCAAGAAATACCTCAACTTTGCAAATCTAGGGTTTCGGTATGATCGTCGCTGCAAACTGCTTCCAAACTTCTTCAAATCATCCTCAACTCACTTTTCTTCTTTCAAATCTCTTTTCAATCACTTTGTAATCATAATAACTTCAATTTTGACCTTACAACACTTGACATTAACTCGATCTGACATTGCATTCATTCATTTTGCCACTAAAACCTCAAAAAGTTGATTCTACAAACTTGCAACCATAAAAATTTCTACGACCTCACAAAACACAATATTTTCTTTTGCGCACTTAACCATAGCATTAGTACAACATAATAAACCTACATCTAACTATGAAAAGCTTAACTCATTCAAATTCCTAATCTACACTAATCCTAAGTCCTAAACTACAGAAACTTACATAATTTAAGTACTTAAAGAAGGGTCAAGTAAAGATTCATCCTTACCATTAGTTACATTACCTTCCTAACTACTTTTAGTGCTGACTATACCTCCTTGATCTATGCCTTTGTCAAATTCAACTTCATCTTTATTGCTACAACAACCTTTCTCTTCATTTCCTACATTTTCATTCCTTCTTGCATTGTTCCTAGGGTTAGGGTTATGATGATAACCTCCATTATTCATTCTGTAAAATCTTGCTGAGTGTCCAAACTTGTTGCATATCTGACAAATGATTCCATTGTTTCCAAATCTCTGTCCTTGCTGGTTAATCTATGACCTGCAATTTCTAGCAATGTGTCCTACTTTGTTGCATCTAAAACATACTACCACTTTTCTTTGATTCATTTCTTCAATAGATTTCTTATCTGCATTGTTAGTATTCCCAATCATTCTATCATAATTATTCAAAATTACTTTAGGTCTTCTACATTCATTAGCTCTATGTCCAAAACTTTGACAATTATAACAATGTCCATTAAAAGATTTATATTGCTTACCTGTGCAGTCTCTCTTCATGTGCCCAATAGTATTACAAGCAAAACATCTACCTTTGAATTCTCTTTGCATACCTTTAGATGATTCTTCCTATTTTGATTCTTCTTGCTTTGATTCATCTTTCTCTCTAGGTGGTTCTTCTTTAGGTGGATCTTCCAATGTGTTCTCATCTAGCTTTATTTCCTCCATACTTTCAGATGTCTTTAGATCTAGCTTCTTACTTTCATGGTTTGTTCTAAACATACTATATCCAAATCCAGTCCTATCAAAGAATGGTTCTTTCACAATTTTATTATACTTCTCAAGTTCCACATATTGCATTTTTACTTTTTCAGATTCAGATGTTTCCTTTTCAAGTCTTGACCTCAGATCTTCATTCTCAATTTTCAATTTTTCATTATCAGATCTCAAATTTCCATCTTTCATACTAAGCTTCAGATTTACTATCTTCAATTCATGCTTAAGGATCTCATTTTCTTTTTCTAATTCATCACAATCTTCAACAAGCATATTAGATTTCTTTTCAGATTTCAGATCTTCAATCTTACCTTTTAATTTGTTAATAGCATTCTTTGCATCTTCATATTTTCTTCTTAAGGAGTTTCTTTCATCAATAAGCATATCAATCTGTTCAAGAGCTTCTTCAAGATTCTTCTGAAGTTGATCCATATCCATAGATATCTTACTCAAGCTGCTAAGCTTTTCTTGAATGTTCCTTCTCTAAGTAACTGAGATCTGATACCAATTGTTAGAAATAGGAAATACTGAGAGGGGGTGGTGAATCAGTATTTCACAAACTTTTTCTTTTGCCCACTTATGGATATAACATATTACTTTAGTGCATACAAAGATTATCAAGCTGATTAACAAACATAGCAATAAATAGAAAGAACTCATAATACATCATATGTTCTTGAGGAACCCTGGCCAAGGGAAAACCCTGGTGGGGATGGTACCCACAAAGATCACTAATCAAAAGTATCTTGTTAGGGATATTGGACACTATTAGGAGTCAATTTACAATATATAGCAGATCTGTCTTGGTTAAAGGACTTTAGGCCTTGTTAGAAGCCTTAACCCTATTAGGAGTTAGATTACAAAACCTGATCACCATCTGAGCTCACTACCCAAATAGGTAATACAAAAATGTTTCTGACTGTAATATGGTACTACTTACAACTTCACATCAATAGCCTTTGCTGCTATCACAATAAACAACTATCACAAGTTATCTTTTCTTTCTTTTTACATATCACTTATGTCTTTCATTACATTTCAAGTATGCCTAATATATGAGTTATTAAAGCTAATAACTTTACATGGTTGGCTTCCAAAATATTTATCCAAGAGTAAACATTTAGGATGTTGTCCCTTCATAATGTTAAGTCATTATTTTGACAAGCAAAAATAATCCCTTAACTCTTTTGCTAAAACTGTCTTCAAAATTGTTCTGTCTGCAAAAATTATCTTCAGTAAACTTTGAATAAGTTTGTCCGTACTGCTCCAAAATTTATGTACATTGAGATGGGGTATCCTCATACTTTGTAGAAGCTTCAGTTAACTATGCAAACAAAAATATTGCTCCAGTGGACGTCACCAACTAAATCTTCATCGGGTGCTCTGTCAGGATCACTATATCCAAACTTAGACAATTTCTTTTTTCAACTTTGCATACTTGCATTCCAGATTCTGCGCTCTTAATAGAGATCATATGTTTCCATAATGACAACATCTATGCATCCACATTAGCCAAATTTCCAACAAAAACTTCCTCGGACAAATGTACATCTTTGGCTGCTCAAAAACTAACACCTTCAATTGCAAATATTTATGAGAGCTCCTTGAGTTCAATGAGATATGGTGACCACCATTTCAGGCTAACCTACACCATTCTTGAATGATATCTTATCAATCCTATATTCCTTGGATTAGGTGTTAGGTGTGTCAAATGTCCTTCTCAATCTTCATCCAAAATGTCCAAATCAACTATTGCAGATCTAGCCCTTTTGGGTTTTGTCAATTCATCCCATGCAGTTACCCATTCCTCTGATGGCCAATTAAAGTTTTGGACAATTTATAGTTGGGCCTTTTGTCTTTCCCATCTAGCATCTATAATTGCCTTGAAATTTGACACAAATTTGGTGAGGTCTGCCTCTACTTTGATAGCTTCATCAAGGGTTTTGTTGAAGCCTTCTAAATCAACATTATTATCCTCACCTAAAAATGCCTCTTTCCTAGGTAGTAGAAGATCAACATCTGATCTCCATTGATCAAGGCTCTTTATGGCCCCATCTATACTCAAAATTGAGGGGATGAATTTGTTGGAACAAGAGCTAAGCATGGCTATCTTAGCCTCAATCAGATTTTCCTTACCCTTGAAAAGTGGTAAGATGACTTTAATTCTATCAATCTCCTCACCAACTCTTACAATGGTATCCAGTATGTCACTCCCCAAAGATTGAGCCAAAATCAATCTTTCAAAAAGTGGTGGTTTGATAGACCACACCGTATGAAATCCACTCAAAATTTGCACATAATTGTTGACCTCCTTTTGCAATTCTGGCAACTTGCCATAAGCATTATAAACTAGGTCAAATTTATCTTTAATGGTATTCATCCTGTGCTGCAAAACATTCAGAAGGGCTTGCAATATAGATTCATTATTTTCCTCATTAATCTTCTTTAATTCTGTTGCCACCTCCTCTGTCATTCCCTGTGCCTCTATTACTACAAGCTATTCAAGAGGTGCAGGGGTTACTATAGGAGTATTGATAATTTGTAATTGCAGTTCCTCTGCCTATTTTTCCAATGCTGTAACTTTTATGATCTGCAAGTCCCTATCTTTTACCAAGGCATTATAATCCTCTAAAAGATTACCATATCTTTCTGACAACTATTTATTTTTATCTTCATTTAACTTGGAAAATTGGATCAAAACCTAAGAAATCTCCAAGTCCCCTGTATTGTGGATTGACCACACAATTTTATCCCCTTCCATCTACTTTTTCACATTCAAAATCTGTGGCTTTCTATCCTTTGGATATAGACTCCACATGGCCAAGGCCTGATTTTTTAGGCTATACCCAAATCCTTTTATTATATCCCCTACTTGGGTCTCTAAAGAGAGGGTAACATCTTCTTGTCTCTTTATTTGATCAATTATGAAGTCAGCATACAAACTCCACCCAGGAATAAGCAACATATTACTTTTTATTAATAATTCCCTGGCCTCATCCGGAGTAAGATTTTTTGCCTCAGGGTCATATTCTCTCAATTGTTTCAATGCCTCATCTGGCACTTGACCCTCCTCATTTATTTGCACATTTCAGGCCACCTGCTACTGCCTATGCCACATTAAGAAACTCTTGAATTCCTTAGAATTCAAAAAATTATCATCTTTCAGGAAAGCATCCTATTCAATTATTCTTTCATCCTAGCCTAAAGCCAGAGGCAACTCTACATCCTCTATTTCATACCTTTGTTGCCTTTTAGCCTCTCTGTCTTCTTTCCTTATTTCATGGTGATGAAAGCCAGTCCTAGTGTAGAGGGAACTTACTCTATCCTTCTTCTTCTTCTTTGATGTCTCTCCAACCATTAACTTCCTCTTCTTTTGTAAGGGCTCAAGGGTGTCCTCTGAGCTAGGCAGCTCACTGAGGTTGACAGCCTCACCTCCTTCCTTGGGTTCTTCAATTAATGGCTACTCCATAGGGGGTGGGCTATATATTGGGTATCCACCATCACTGTCCTCATCACATTTAGAATCAGAGTGGGCCTTCTTACCCTGATTAGCATCATCAATTTGATCCTTCATGGATTCAACTAGTGTGTCAAATTGAGCCATCATCTGCTCAAGTCTTTGGAGGTAAGGTAAAGTGGGAAAGAAACCCCCAAATACCAATCCTTTTCCTTTTACTTCTCTCTCAATTTTTTGTAACTAATCCAATTGTCTAATTATTTTCTCTACTTCATCATCTTCAATGATGTTTCTAATCACATCCTCCTCAGGATACTCTTCATGTTGCTTATTGAAAGGAATGGTAGGCATGTATTATCTCCTTGCAGCAACCATGAAACCTTCTGTATCTACATATCTATGTGGAGCTGCAAACATCCTATATTTTTCTAACTAATCATTCACCTTAGTGAAAGCTCCCTTTACAATTGTAATATAGTTCACCCTAAAGTGCCGAGGAGTGAGCATCCCTTTCCTATGGGAAGCCAAGTGTTCTTTTTCTATCAACATGAGTTGCCAGACAAACTCTAGAAATGCAACTCTTGCTGGAACATAAAATGGAAGTAGATGAGGAGGCTGAGGGCATCCATAAACCCTAATCATTGTATAGTCCTTCTCATAGTAAATGTCTCCCCAATTGTGACCCTTGGTCCAATTATGAACAAACTATTGGGGTCTCACCAATTGCAGGACCTTGGTGGATAATCTTGTATAATTAACTACCAAACTCTGGAGAATGGGGTACACAATCTAGTTCTCAAAGGCACCAAAATCTCACCTAGGGCAAGAAGGGCTCCAAACTCCTAACCAGAACTATACTAGGTTAGGCTATCCATTCCACATCATTTGTGGTTTGAGATCATTCAAATTTATAAGACCATAATTGTGATACATAATGAGGTGCATTAGAAAGGAATAATGCATGAATTTGGGTGGAGAACCAGAGGTGAAATTCTTCAAAGACAACAAACCCTCATGCATCTTTTTTATTACATAACCAATGAAATCATACCCTTTGCTCACCATACGACTCTGTGAATCCATCACTAACATCAAATTATCAAAGGTAATCCTCTCAGGGTCTACATCAATTCCCAAGACCTGGCATATCCCATATGCAATGTATTTCATGTAAAAATTTAGGTCCTTGTAGGCATATGGGATTGACCCAGCCATAGGTGCAATATAATTTCTATTTTCCTTAGGCATGTGACTCTTAATCTCCCTGGAGACCAAAGAAGCCTCCCTAACATATCTATTTGCTTGAGCCTATAAGTTAATTTATGTGACCATTGGAAACTAAATCCCGAAAGCATTCATGAAAGAGTTATGGTCTAAGGTTACCAAGGGTGAACCATCCTCTTTTCTAATTGTCTTAGATAAGGGATCATATCTCTGGGATAGCATAAGGAGTGTGTCCACATCCAGAAAAACCTTTGGGACAATCAATTTGGCTTACCCTTAAGTCCAAGGGTTTGAAACTGGTATAACACTATCATAGTTTTTGTAGAAATATGTAAACAGGCACATGCTTGTGATCTCTGGAGTTCTAGCATCTCTACAGTAGGCTAAATCATTGACAAATATGTCATCACTGACCTTCTTATTTTGGGATGAACCTAGAAAGAGGGTGAGGAACTCATCTAAAAATCTCTCTTTCACCTTTTCCTTCGACCCTCGACTGCTGGAAGCTCCACTTGCTGTTGCTTGACTCATTCTAACTGTAACTCTAAAAATTCTACTGCAAAAATCATTGATCACACTGCCAGCCCAGAAAGCTCTAAAAACCTAGCACTATGTACTTCTTTGATATGCTTCATAATTCTCAAATGAGCCATCTCTAACCATTTTATCCTCCAGTATTGAATGCGCCACCATTCCTGACATCTCCAACTATCAAAAGGTCACTTCCACCATTACTTTGGCATGAACAAGGCTTCAATTTACTAGTCGTAGCTCAGAAATTTAAATTTAAATATTCTAAGATCTGGCAACTGAAGAAAAAGTCTCACAGTCATTTTATAACATTGGCACCTTAGAAAAGTATTTTGAGATCTGGCGACTAAGAGGGCTTCTCGTAGTCGTGAAACATT
Source organism: Chamaecyparis obtusa (assembly GCA_027943335.1). NCBI lineage: Eukaryota > Viridiplantae > Streptophyta > Pinopsida > Cupressales > Cupressaceae > Chamaecyparis > Chamaecyparis obtusa. Next base: position 18,994 of record BSBK01012697.1, read on the forward strand.
GTTGACTTTTCAAACTTCTTTCTGAGATATGCCGACCCGGTGATCTAGAGATTTGGTGACTGAAGGGAAGCAACGTTGATACATATTTTCTAGATATCTAGTGACTATAGTCAAAACTATATCATGACAACTTTATTCATTCTTTAAAACATTTAGGGATCACCCGACCTGGAGATCTGGCGACAAACTTGAAGTCTCCTAATTGGTGAAACCTTTGATTGTTCAACTTTCTACTTGAGACTACATGACTGCCATTGATCTCATTCCTCATTTTATCCTATGGCGTACATTAAGTCATGAGAGATTTTCACAACTAACTATCTAATTCAGTGACCCAGAGGTAACCGTGTCGCTGAATCACTGGAGGTTATCCACTTAACTGCCAGGAACCTGAGATCACCCATCTACACAATCATTGTATCACTGAATAAAACATAACTACCAAGCCTTGACCATTAAATTAACTTTAACTTGACCTCGATTTCATCTGGAGATCACGCGACAAAGGAAAACCTAAGTTGCAAAAACAATTCTTCATCTTGAGTTAGATCTAGAGATTAAGTGCCATCCACATGATCAAAAGTTCATTAATGGTCCACATTAAGTGTTATAATCCTTTGTCACTTAACCACTGCATTCAAAGATTTGGAGACAACTACGTCATAGAATAACTAACCATGCAAGAGATAGCTGCCAACATTGGGAGATAACACGACCAAAGAAACTCTCAATCACTAAATAGAAAGACTAACCATGAGGAGATCGTGAGATCTCGAGACAACCATCAAAGAAAACCGATGTTCCATCCAGAGATTCAATGACTAAAAGAACTCATAATCACTGAACAAAAGACCACTTTGATAAAACATCCCGAGATTTCCCGACCATAGGTAAATTCAATTTGGAGATCACATGACTATAGTCCCTTAGTGATAAATCTGATACAACAGTCGCTAGATCTTGAGAAAAGATTGTGAGATTTGGAGACTAAAAGGGAAACACTAAGTCATTAGATAATAAGGAATATTCTAAAAAGCTCACGAGATCAGGTGACAAAGGCTTTCGGGCATTCACTAAACAAAGAAGAATATTTCTAAACCCTAAGGAGACTTAGTGACTGAGAGAAAAATAAAAGTGCACATGCTTATTTCAAGACTTAAGTCATCCGATAAAGTAACAGAGAAATAGAAAGCTGATGACCAAAACTAGGGCTTTTCTGATTTTCAAAGACATTTGGACCTAGCAAACCCTAAAGACTGCAAAATTTTTAGGATCATACATAAATTTAGGGCAAAAAGTAAAAAATGAGATTTCTAACCAACATGTGCTTTCCTAAGTCTCTCTCCCCTAAAACATTCCCAACATTCTTCTCTCATCCCAAAGCCTAATAGGTTTCTAGATCTTAGACAAAGTGACACTTGCCCTTACTAAAGGAATGGAGTGAATTTCAACACATGAAAAGGTGAGACAAACTAGATAGCATTTCTAATTTTCGTTCATATAAAAAATGGCCCATTTTGAGAAACAAAATGGTGGCCTAGGAAGGTGGAAATAGAATAAATAAGCCCCCTAACCCATGTGCTAGCCTTGGGGCACAAAAATTCAACCTAAACTACACCCAGGGTTGTTAGGAATGAATGCAAAGTGTTTTGGCAGTCATTTTGTAGCAGTTGTTGTTGCATTCATGACTTGGATTGTCATTGATGTCAACACAGTGATATTCTGGATATTAGCAGGAAAGTAGGTACAGTTTTGTTTTACGCACATGTTGTATTGTAGATTGGCTTTTGTGCAGTTGATGGTATGTTCTTTGGTGTGTTATTAACCTATGGTTGACAACACAAAAAGAAATTCATTCATTTGTAAGAGTTATGAGCATTTTGGTGAAAGCAGTGTTTAGACAGTGTTTCTGTGTAGCGATGTTCAGAAATCAGAGGATATCTCTTAGTTGGGATGGAATCTGATTTTGCACAGTTAAAGGGATGTTGGAGACTCAATAATGATGACATGGTTCATAGTGAAAACTTTGAGGATATGTTTGGAGAAAGTTACAGTAACTGGAAGCCGATAGTTTTATGTGACTTCTGTGTGTAGCGTGTAGAATTTATTATTTTGTAATTGAGGACCGACTCATTTGTAATTATTTGATTTTGTTATATAAGAAGGAATTTTTTTCTTATTGTAAGGTGTACTATGAAGAGTGAGATGTGAATATATGCATGAAGTGAAGAAAAGAGCTAATTCAGTGATGAAGGAAGAGTTGTGAGTATAGAGATCTGGAATTGTGATCTTGTGTAGCAGAGAGTGCAGTTTTGGCACAGTGTGAAGGAGGTAATATATTTCATATTATTCTATTGAATAATTCTAAGATCTTTTGGACAGTGGGTTCAGAGATCTTGCCTTGAAGCTGTTTGGGCAGTGGGTCCTTCTATCTTCCATAAACTCTTAACCGGGTTAGAATCTTTTAACAGGGATTCAAAATCTCCTAACATGGATTTATATGTACTGAATGTATTTCATAAGACTCCTAACAAGGTCCATCCTCTAACAAGGAACTTTCATATTAGTGCATCATTTTGTGGGCATCATTCCCACCGGGGTTTACTCTTTTCAAGAGGTTCCCTATTTAACATATCTTGTGTTATTGTGCAATTGTGTATGATTATCTTTCTATGGTTGATCAGTACATTGATTATATTGTTTAAAGCTATTGAATGGATAAATTATCAGATAACTAATTCACTCCCCCCCCCCTCTTAGTTATCTTGGGGATCTTTACTTTCTAACAATTGGTATCAGAGCGGCATGTCCTTGAAAGAAAAGTTTAACAACTTAAGGAGATCCATGGCGAATTTCATAAAAGAAAGCCCTAATTTTGATAGAGTAAATTTTGACAGCTGGAAAGAAAAGATGAAGACACATCTATTGTGTTTAGGAACAAGTTATTGGTTGATTACAAAGAATGAGAAGACTATCATTGAGGAAGACAATCTAGAGGTAGGAACTAAAGATGAACTAGATCTATTCATGTGTAACATACTTGCAAGAGAAGCACTTTTATCAGCACTACCAAAGAATGAATATAGTTAGGTAAGATGTTTGAAAACATCTCATGCAATTTGGAAAGCTTTACATTCTACTTTTGAAGGTGATGAACATGCAAAGAAGGCTAGATTACATAATTGGATTTGTGCATTTTAAGATATCAGAATGATGGAAGATGAATCTATTAGAAGTTATATTGGTAGGATGTCTAAGATTGTGATAGGAATAAAGTCTTGTGGAGGTGATAAGATAGAGAATGAAGTGATATGGAAAATTCTAAGAACTTTGACACCAGTATTCAAGCAAACAACGCAGATGATTGAACAAGTGATACCTTGTACATCAAACTTTTCAAGAGAGACTCTTCTTGGAAGATTAGAAATAGTAGAGATGAACTTGAGATTATCAGGAGAGCTACCTAGAATGGAAATAGCATTCAGTGCTCTTAGCACTAGACCTACAAGAAGTACTAGTGTGAATGGAGATTATGCCAGTAGTAGTAGATCTAAGGAAGATAAGAAGATTGAAGAAGGTATTGCATTACTTGTAAAAAGAGAACCGGATGGTAATAAAATCTTTAAACGTTTGACTTGTCAAGAATATGGTCATTTTGCATCTAAATGTCCTAAAAGAGTTGAGAAGTATAGAAGCAACTTTAAACCTAGGAGATCTAAAGAATGTTATTATGCAAATGATGAAGATTTTGAAGTGGGAATTGAAAAACATTTAAGTGACAATGATAATGATAACTTTGAGAAAATAGGATTTGTAGCAATTAAAGAAGAAAGTTCTGAATCTGATAAAAGGGAAGAAAAAGCATTAGTTTCACAAGTTGAAAAGAAATCTGATTGGATTATAGATAGTGGTTGTTCACATCATATGACTGGAGATAGAAGAAAGTTTTTTAAGTTAGATAATTATGATGGAGGAATTGTTAGGGTTGGTAACAATGCACCTTGTTTGATTAAGGGTATAGGATCTATTACTCTTGATGGAAAGACTAACACTGATGATGTTTACTTTGTTGATGGATTGAGACATAATCTACTAAGCATTGGACAATTTGTTGATAAGGGTTATCAAGTTTGGTTTTCTGAGAAAACTTGTGTGATAAAAGATAAAGATGGAAATATGATTAGAAAAGGATCTAGAACTAGATGTAATGTATTTCAGTTGAATCCTATTGAGATGACATGTTTGATAAGTAGGATTGATGACAGTTGGTTATGGCATAAAAGGTTTTGTCATATAAACTTTGATAATATTGTCAAGGTGAGCACTACACATGCGGTAAGAGATTTACCTAGAATTATGAAACCTACTAACAAGATTTGCAAAGAATGTATGATGGAAAAGCAGAAAAGGAGTTCATTTCCCAATAAGAAGTTCACATCAGCAGAGAAGTTGGAGATTGTTCATACAGACTTGAGTGGTCCTACTAGGACTAGAGGATTCTATGGTGAAAGGTATTTTATGATTCTTGTTGATGATTTTACAAGAATGATGTGGATTGCATTTTTGAAAGAAAAATCTGAAGCATTTGATAAATTTAAGATCATGAAAAGAAAAATTGAGAATGAATCTGGAATGAAGATTAAGTGTCTAAGATCTAATAGAGGTGGTGAATTTACATCTAGAGAGTTTAACACTTTTTGTGAAATGAATGGTATTAAGAGGCAACTTTCAGCCCCTAGAACACTAGAACAAAATTGTATTGCAGAAAGAAGGAATGGGTCAATAACTGAAGCAGCAAGAGCTATGTTGTTTGAAAATGATTTGGCTAAAACTTTTTGGAGAGAAGCAGTGAACAAAGCAGTATACACTATGAAAAGAGTACAAATCAGAGCAGATACAAACAAGACACCTTATCAATTATGGTTTGGACATACACCCTCAGTTAAGTATTTTAGAATTTTTGGAAGTAAATGTTATATAAAGAGAGATGATGATATAGGAAAGTTTGATCCTAGAAGTGATGAAGGAATATTTCTTGGATATTCTTTAAAAAGAAAAGCATATAGATGTTATAACAAAAGAACTAAGACTATTGTTGAAAGTGCAAATGTAAAAGTTGATGAGAAGTTTAAAATTCAAGAAAGAATGCTTGATTATGAATCTGATGGAGAAGCACAACCTCAGCCTAACATTGAAAATGCAGAATTATTTTTTGAAACTAACAGTGATTTGCTGAATGAAAGTCATACTGAAGAAGATAGAGAAGAAAATAGAGAAGAAAACAAAGAAGAAAGAAGAGAAGAATCTATAGTCAGAACAAGATCAGTAACTATGACACCTAACAGGTATACTTCAAGACATCACCCTATTGAGCAAGTTATTGGAAGTTTAGATAGAGGAGTTTTGACTCAAAATAAGGTACATTTATGTTTGATTTATCAAATTGAACCTAAGACTACTAATGAAGCTTGTCAAGATGAACATTGGATCAATGCTATGAAAGAAGAACTAGAGCAGATTGAAAAAAAAAAGACATGGGAATTGGTCCCTAGACCTGAAGACAAGAATGTGATTGGAACAAAGTGGGTATTCAGAAACAAGATGAATGAACAAGGAGAAGTGATAAGAAACAAAGCAAGATTGGTATGTAAAGGATATTCACAACAAGAAGGAATTGACTATGAAGAAACTTTTGCACCTGTGGCCAGACTTGAAGCAGTGAGAATGTTTCTAGCATATGCAACTTACAAGAAATTCAAAGTGTATTAGATGGATGTGAAGTCAACATTTTTGAATGGTGAATTAGAAGAAGTCTACATTGAGTAGCCTGAAGGTTTTCCTTTGACACAAGAAGGAGATATGGTATGTAAGTTAAAGAAAGCTTTATATGGATTAAAACAAGCACCTAGAACCTGGTATGCAATATTGGATAAGTATTTATTGAAATTGGGATTTATAAAAGGAACAACAGATAGTAACTTATACACAAAATAAATTGAGAATGGTTTGTTTTTTATAGTTATATTTGTTGATGATATTATCTTTGGAGGAGAAGATGAAGCTAGTGACAAATTTGCAGATGAAATGAAGATTGAATTTGAGATGAGCATGATTGGAGAAATGAAATATTTTTTGGGATTACAGATAACACAAAGCAAGGAAGGTATATCTGTAAGTCAGACTAAGTATTTAAATGAATTATTGAAAAGATTTGGAATGGAAGATTCTAAACCTATTGGAACACCTATGGTAACTGGGCATAAGTTATCTAGCAAAGATGAGACACCAACAGTTGAGCAGAAAAAGTACAGATCTATGATTGGAGGATTGTAGTACTTGACATATACAAGACTTGATATAGCACATTTAGTGGGGATTGCAGAAAGATTTCAAGTAGAACCTAGAGAATCACATTATGCAATAGTAAAGAGGATACTGAGATATCTGAAAGGAACAATGGATTATGGATTATGGTATGAGAATTCTGATGATTTTACTTTATGTGCCTATACTGATGCAAATTGGGGAGGCAACGTTGATGAAAAGAAAAGCACTAGTGGTGGAGCCTTTTTTCTTGGAGGTAAATTGGTCTCTTGGCTAAGTAAGAAGTAGAATTGTACTTCACAAAGCACAGCAGAAGCAGAGTATGTTGCAGCAGCAAATAATTGTAATCAGATTATTTGGATGAAGTAGATGTTGAAAGATATTGGAATAAAGTTTGATGAGCCTGTTGTTAGACATTGTGATAACACCAGTATAGTGAGTATGTCAATAAATCCTATTTTACATTCTAAGACTAAACATATTGAGATCAAGTATCATGTTGTAAGATAGAAAGTTGCAGAAAAAGAAGTAAGATTGGAGTACATAAGTACAAAGGAGAAGATAGCAAATATATTTACAAATCCTTTACCTAAGGATACATTTGTGTATCTGAGAGGTATGCTTGGGGTTATGCCCCAACCTATTTTTGAGAATTGATGCAGATGATTGCATCCGTCCAGTGGTATATGAGCCCTATCTTTCTTCTGGATTGGATGTTGGAACTTCCTCTATGGGGGAGTTTATGAGCTGAGTCATGAGGACTCTTGTTATTCTATTTTTTAAAAAAATTTCTTTTGACATTAAGTTTTTGTTGCCTTAGTGATAGAATTTTTTTCATTGATGTCAATGGGGGAGAGATATACATGAAAAACATTGTGGATTGTATGAGAGAGCTGAATAGGAAAACAAAGCAAGATTTGATTTGATATTTTGCAGTGATGTTGTAGTATTGGATTTTTGGAACATTGGATGTTTTTCATCTATGTTTCCATCAATGCCAATGGGGAAGATTGTTAGGAATGAATGCAAAGTGTTTTGGTAGTCATTCTGTAGCAGTTGTTGTTGCATTCATGACTTGGATTGTCATTGATGTCAACACAGTGATATTCTAGATATTAGTAGGAAAGTAGGTACAGTTTTGTTTTGCACACATGTTGTATTGTAGATTGGCTTTTGCACAGTTGATGGTATGTTCTTTGGTGTGTTATTAACCTATGGTTAATATCACAAAAAGAAATTCATTCATTTGTAAGAGTTATGAGCATTTTGGTGAAAGCAGTGTTTAGACAGTGTTTCTGTGTAGCGATGTTCAGAAATCAGAGGATATCTCTTAGCTAGGATGGAATCTAATTTTGAAAAGTTAAAGGGATTGTTGGAGACTCATTAATGATGATGTGGTTCATAGCACAAACTTTGAGGATATGTTTGGAGAAAGTTACAGTAACTGGAAGCCGATAGTTTTATGTGAATTTTGTGTGTAGCATGTAGAATTTATTATTTTGTAATTGAGGACCGACTCATTTTTAATTATTTGAGTTTGGTATATAAGAAGGAATTTTATCCTTATTGTAATGTGTACTATGAAGAGTGAGATGAGAATATATGCATGAAGTGAAGAAAAGAGCTAATTCAGTGATGAAGGAAGACTTGTGAGTATAGAGATCTGGAATTGTGATCTTGTGTAGAAGAGAGTGCAGTTTTGGCATAGTGTGAAGGAGGTAATATATTTCATATTATTCTATTGAATAATTCTAAGATCTTTTAGACAGTGGGTTCAGAGATCTTGCCTTGAAGCTGTTTGGGCAGTGGGTCCTTCTGTCTTCCATAAACTCTTAACCAGGTTAGAATCTTTTAACAGGGATTCAAAATCTCCTAATAGGGATTTATATGTACTGAATGTATTTCATAAGACTCCTAACAGGGTCCATCCTCTAACAAGGAACTTTCATATTAGTGCATCATTTTGTGGGCATCATTCCCACTGGGGTTTACTCTTTTCAAGAGGTTCCCTAGTTAACATATCTTGTGTTATTGTGAAATTGTGTATGATTATCTTTCTATGGTTGATTAGTACATTGATTATATTGTTTAAATCTATTGAATGGATAAATTATCAGATAACTGATTCACCCCCCCCCCTCTCTCAGTTATCTTGGGGATCTTTACTTTCTAACAAGGGTCTCCATAGAACCCCTCAAAAAAACCAATTAGACTTGCATCCGAAAATGGGTTATAGAAAACATAAATCTTGGTTCCTCAACGCACTTATCTAGCTTAGGAATACTCAAGGCCAAATAAGGAGAGGGTGGGGCCCATAATCCACTCAAGCATGCCACATCACCATAATGGTGTCAAGTGACACCTCACATAATTACACATCACAAATACACTTGGCATGCTTAGTGGGCTGATTACATTAATATTTTCACAAGGAGAATTAAACATACATTTACAATATTATCAACCACATATGCACACACACCACTTTGACAAATCAAAACACATTACAATGAGGTCGTGCTATTCTTAGAGCCGACCTTGGTTTCAAACTGATAGCAATTAGATTCATTCTTGTTTCCTTGATTTACAACCATGGCCATATACTTGGACACTCACTCAAATTATTAGTATCTCATGAATATATACAAAATAATAGCATATATAAATAAAGCAGTGTAGGATCCATGATAACATACAAACACGTACGTACTAGCAAACTATATTACATGATTTCATCACAATTTTTTAAACAACATGAATAATCCATTTCCATATACATCATATGTAACTTTAACTTAATTTCTACTTTCTCAATTAACCCTAATTCATTTGCATACTTAATTTGTAAAATAATCAGTATCCTACTTGTTTCCATTTCTATTTCATAAGTCAGTGTACATCAAAATGTAAGATTCAGAATTCAATTATCCTTCTATATCATATAATTAGGATCCACATATAAAGATATATCTAACATTATCATCTGCATAATCATATAAAAATCATCACATAAAGCCAAAGATATGAAACCACTATAAGAGTAAATCTAATGTATATGAATGGTGGAACATCGAGACCTGACAATTCAATTTACAAAAAGTTCACATCTCAACTTGATATAAACTTAAATGGTCATTTATGAGAGCATACATATCCAATTGAAACATCTCACATTCTAAAGTGTGCATTTCTATCTACACAATTCATGACTCTACACACCCTTCCTACTGCATTTGTGTTCAAGAAATTACATACATAAGGAAACAACATTTAGCTTCTTTAATGACTACATTTTTCCTTATTATTATTTATTGTGCCTTGTTCCAATTCATTTTCCTCAAAACACTTTCTCCATTATGCTAACATATAAATCAGATGAATACAATTAACCCTATTGAAAACATAGTGCATCCTAGAATCTTAACACATGCACAAAAACAACAAGACAAAGAGTACATCACAAGATCAACTCATTTTAATCACTATGAAACATCATTTAACAATTCAATAACACATATAATGACCCCAAGTCACTCAAGGCATCATAAATATGTTATAAAATTAGATCCTTCTAGAGGTACATCCTTACATGGGACCAATATGATCTTACTCAACGAGTATGAAGCTCAAAAAAAACACTATCAGGATGCTTGTGACAAGAGTCAAACGAGGGAGGCACTACAACAATAAGAATAATTAATCTAGATGAAATTGATCTAAAACTTGATAATAATTAAAAATGAATCTAAGCTATGAATGCAAAAACTAGAAAATAAATGATAGTAATTGATCCCAATGGATGCATAATCTCTCAAGAACTCAACAGTATAACGTTGTTGTTCTCAAAATTTCACATCATTGTGAAGGACCAAGGGTCATTTATATAGAACTCTAGTTTTGGGAACTCATGGAAAAGCCAAAAATCACTCCCTCATTAACTCAAATTGATTCATAAGTAATCGGGGAATTATAAATAGTTATCTTGTAAAATCATGTAAATCAACTTTTTAACTCACGATTTGAAGTTGAGATCACTCCAATCTACTTTTTAACTCACAATCACATGTTGAGTTTAGAAACTTAACAAAAGGAGTTCAAGAGTTGATTTTGAGTTAACTGAGCTTCTGATTTTTGGATTGATAATTATGAGTTTATTTAATTTCCATGTGTTTTATTCTCAAATTTTTGATTTAATTTAAAAATAACTGATTTATGGGTTAATCAATTATTTAATCAACCTTTATCCAAAATTACATTATTAAATTTGATAGTTCAAATTAATCAATTAAATAAATATTCAATCAATTATTTTTCAAAATTTTTGATTAATTGTCAAATAAACAATATTAATTAAGAATAATCTTAATTAAATCTAATTAAAGTGATTAAGTGGCTAAATGAAGTTTAATTAATCAAATATTCAACATATTCAATCAATTACACTTAGGATAAATAAAATAATATCATTTATCACCAAATAATATTTAATTAGTAATAATTAGGATAGACTAGGAATATTTAGGAATATTCCCCGATGCAGATTTATGATAGAATTGATTAGGGTTTTTGATAACTTGACGTGTAGATGTGCCTTGGGTTAGGACTTTAGAGTCAATTTCGATTGATTTGTCGATGTAAAAGGTTAATACTAAAGCCCATTTTTGAGGTATTACAATAATACTAGTTTTATTAACATATCTTAGAATCTAGTGATGCACTCTAACACTAAACATATTGTTATAAAGTATCATTTTCTTAGAGAAGAAGTTTAGGAGTAAGAGGTAAGGTTGGAATACATTCCAACTATAGAATAGATTGTTGATATATTTACTAACCCTCTACCTAAAGATAGATTTGAATACTTGAGAGGTAAGTTAGCGGTCTCGCCTATCTAAACTTAACTAAGAATATGTTGTACTACAAAAATCCTAAAATTTTATTTTTGTATCTTAAATTGGATTGATGTATTAGTAATAACTCCTAGAGTAGGAGTAGTTAAGTTGTAAAATATGTTGAACATGGAATCAGAGAGAAGATTTGAAGATTGATACAAGTCTATGTTGTTGATTGGAAACTTTGGCATTGTTATCAAAAGTGGAGATTGTGCCATCAACACATTTGTACATGTTGGTACAAGTATTTGGTATATGTTGTGAGCTAAATGGAGTTTACACCTTAGGGAGAGTTTCTACATAGTTTTAAGTGTTGTTGCTTCATAGAATGGAAGCTGAGAAGTGGAAGATGGAGATGAACCTAAAGAATCTATGGACATGATCAGTTGGTTAGTCAGATTTCTATGGGACACACAAGTAACAAGACAAAGATGTATGTGTTGACATGTTGTTGCCATTAATGCCAAAGGCATAGATTTTTGGCATAACTGATGGAGACTAATGAAGTGAAGGAAATGGTTGATCATATGTGTAAGGTAAAATGGTTTTGAGCATGATTTGATGATGATACATGATAGGTTTGGTTGAGAAATGATCAATTATGGTATTGTCATTGATGTCAACTATTAACTTTATAAGTTGTTGATGATGATCATGGAATACCCCATGTGAATGGTAATATGTAAAGGTGTTGTTATATAAGAGTGTTTAGAATTATGTCTGGGTGCTACCTGTAAAATATTAACTTGTGATGATTGGTGAGACAGATTTAGCAGAGATGATCAGAGATAGTGAAATGGTTAAGACAACAATTAATAAGAATATGATAAGTGTATCATTATGGTTATGTGTTTGATTATTTTCATAATCAGTTGTTTTCTAGAGGTTACCTAAAATTACTAGATGCTAATCTTACAACCGCAATTCATTTTGAGAAAATATATGGGATATTTCAAAGTATAAACAGTGATATTTAAAAAATATTAATTTTTTAAGTGGCTAACAGTTTGTTCGGTATTGGTAATTTAAATTGATGTTATAGTCAAATGTTATTGGTCAAAATTTATTGGAGAATATGCATGGATAGATGGAAATAATTATTTAATGGTTATATCATCAAGATGAGTGTGTAAAGATGATTTGAGAAACATTATTGGTCAAGAAGGAAAATACTTAATGAAATAATTTAATTTCTTGATTGAATCCAAAAATGAAAAGCCACAGTCAGTGAATATAAAATTGGACATAGAGATAAGTGATATGAAGCCAAGTGTATGGTCAAATTGAAAAGGTATTATGTTTTAGGGTTTTCTATGCCAGTGGAAACCTAAGAGAAAAGGAATGTAGTATAAGATGGAAAGAGAAGATGGTGAAGTGGTTCTTGATCATGTGTTAGTGAAGAAGGAAGAAGAGACTAAATGTGTCATCCATCTAAGCATTAGAGAGGAATGTGAATATTTTTTTTGATCTATAGAGGATCTAATCAAGAAAAGGAATTTTCTATTTCATAAATCATTCTTACCTGTTGTTTCCAGATAGCTATAGTAGAGTTCTGAATATCTTCAAGTGAGGTAGAACCTTATAGATCTTCATTGTATTAAAAATCATGTATGGTGGCACTCTAATAAATTTTTATAGGTCCTCTCACAAGGCTATCTCTCTTAAGGTACAAGCTTTTTATGATCTTTAGGTAAACCTAGTCAGAAGGTTCCATTTTTTCATGTATATGTAAATGCGTTTCACATGGAAAAGCCTTTAATAGGGCGTACTTCATTAGAGTACACATATTTGGGTTCCATCCCCACTGTGGTTTTTCCTTAATTTGGGTTTCCACAATACCATTAATCTTGTTTCTTTGCGTTGAATGTTTTGTGGTTGTATACTTACATTTGATTGTTAAAGTTGTTATTTTATTGGTTAACTTAAACGTGTTTAAATATTGAAATTGATATATTACTGAATCAACCCCCCCCACCTCTCACTAATCTCATCATAGTGAGGTTAACACTAGATGGTTTACCACCAGTTAGAAGTAGTATTCATTATATGGATCTGATTCTAGGAGTTAGTTTTCCTAAAAAAATACCTCACTAGTTTCTATAAAATTGGTAGACTCATGTACGAATGTGATGTATATTTTTTTTCCAAGTAAATAATTAATTATGATTTTTCTGCTACAAATTTTCCTGAATAATAAAAATCTCATGTTTGACCACCTTAACTTAGTCTAAACTTCATCAAATTGAAAGAATTATTTATTATTATTGTATTGGGTGAAGCATAGAATGTGATGTATATTTTAGATTTAAAAAATGTTATATTTTTTTAAAGTTATAGTTGTTTTTCAAAGAGTCTATCAATTAGGACTTCTTTTTCACATCGCCACTTTTTGGCATACCATGATCCTGCACATACCCATGAACATATAACACTAACTATGTAGAATAGCATGTGTTCATGGAATAACAAATGTACATGAAATATATGAAATAGCATACATATATATATTTATGTAATGTATATGCATGTTGTTATGTATACTTTAATGGTTCAATTTAGTATGTTCTTGTGTATTCTTTTATGTCTTTTGTTATGTACATGCTTTTATGTATGTTCCCTTAAGACATTAGTTATAATAAAATGCTTTTATGTTTTATTTTATTGTATGACATTTAAATATAGTAATTAATTTTAACTACATGTATGAAATATAAATTAATGAAACATTAATTACATTTTAACTAACATGCATGAAAAATATACATATGACATGACAATACTTAAATAATTTTACTTATTGAACACATGATCATTCATAATATGACCATGTATAACATGAATATATAGCATGAACATATAACATTAACATGTGTATAATAACATGTGTTCATGAAATAACATACATACATATATGTAATGTACATATGAAATGTCCAAAATATAACATCTCTCAAATGTATAAAATAACATGTAATGTCAACTAGGGCTATGTCCTGATCCATGACCCGATGATGGTCCACATCCTCTAGATTTGTGTGTGAAATAAAATAAATATATGTGTCATGCATACATGCCAAATAAATTAAATACTAATTTAAGAAAAAATATATAAAGAAGTCTAAAATTACTCGTGAGTCATGCTCCATGGGATCGCTAGGTGTCTGTAAATCTCCATGACCTAACCTACTATCAAAAAGACCCTAGAGTACATATAAATATTAATCATTTAATTAATTTTTTAAAAAGAAATATACTCAATTAGATACATGTACATAAATTTTAAATAAAATCAAAATTTAAATCAACATATACTGTAGCAGTATATAATTCTCTCCCAATTCAACTCAAGTATGAATCATGTAATGAAACCTCTAAGGGATCAATCTTCTCATCTATAAGCAATGTGGTGAAAATTAAACATAATGAAGGGGAATGGGTAGGGGGACGTGTTCACCATCAACAACAGTCTGTTGAGGAGCTTTAGGTGGTGTAGGAATATCCTCCTGTCTCTATACATCTTGAGAACCTAATCCAGTAGAACCTCATGAAAGAATGTGGGTGACATGTGATAAGATCCCATTGAGAGGAATTCCAATGACTTCTTGTAAAGCTTGATACACACAAAGTAGATCACTAGATAAAAATTTTCCCATATGATGTAAAGAACCCACCCTTGATAAAGTTGTAATGTTAAGGGGAGGTGGTATGTCTATTATCTACTATGGATCATCACTGGAGGATGCATCATGTGCAAGTTTAAGAATGGTAGTATGAGAACATAACATGTATCTCCTACATTGGTGAGATGACATCTCATGAACCTATGTCATGATACTCATGAGACTAGAATACACATCCCTCTCGGTGTCATCTAGTACCCTCTCTCCTACAACTATCATTTCCAAACCTTTTGGCATAACCAAAAGGTTTGGACCCACCTTTTCTCTCTTATTAACAAGCATAGGGGAATTGATTAGCCTAAATCTATCTGATAAATGCCCTCTCCCTTGCCCAACATAACCTAGAAAATATGTGTAATCCACCTCATAATGCAAATGGAATTCTACAAATAATTGTTTGTAGAAATATAATAGGATCTCATCCTTCTGGGGCCACCTATGATGAGAAGCCAACCAAAGAGGATATATAAATAGTGCAACAAGGTCATTTGTACACCTAGTAACCATATAATTTCTAACCTGAGCCCTATCTATATAATGTGGAAACATGGTCTTCACCATAGCAGTGGAGACCTCAGAGTCAATCTATTTGTACTTCATAATTCTATAATAGGGTCACTCAACATCTTTGTTTAAGTGATAATTATATGGAGACTTGTTTAACCTTGTTTAAATGATAATTCTTCTTACACTAGTGCACTACTATTTTTTGATAAAGTATCATGCAATTTTTTCCTTAGTAACAGTGCGATATTTTCCTCTGAGATGTATCACATTTGTAATCAAGGTTCTTAAAGTGATAGGAGTTAGAGTCAATGCTATGGCTACATTGGCTTCACTCCTTTAGCTAGAACAACATTAGTCTAGATTTGAATTCTTGGTGGAAGAGCTATGCTATCCTATCTATAACTCCCAAGAAAGCCAAGTTGTTTGTACCCTTGTTGGCCATGAGTCATCCCGCTATGGTGCCATTTACTCATACCTCTGTGATGGAATTATTCATGAAACCTTCAACCATTCTGAATGAAGAAACTTAACCTGAAATGCCTCTCACCACACCCTTATCTCTGGTGATCTATATGGGAGGGGTTTAGATGGGACACTTCTTAGGTGCTTGGAAAAGGATGAGTCTGACCAAACATTGGTTGACATTCATGAGGGCATTTGTGGAGGACATTCCAATGGTCTTTCCATGGCCTAAAGGTTTCTTAGGGATGGGTACTATTGGCCTACCATGTAGACAAATGCAGTAGCTTTTGCTAAATCATGTGAAAAGTGTCAAAAACATGGTAACTTGATACATGCTCCAAGCAGGGAACTTATTCCTTATATTTCTCATTGGCCATTTCAGTGCTGGGCCTTTGACCTTGTTGGGAAAATTCATCCCAACTCATCAGGTGCACACAAATTCATCATCACTGCTACTGATTACTTTACCAAATAGGTAGAATTTGTTCCACTTTCTGTTGCCTCGGGCAAGATAGTTTCTCTATTTATTTTGAACCATATCATTTGTCGGTATGGAGTGCCTTCTAAAATAAGCACTGACAATGGAGGTCAGTTTAAAAACAAGGACCTTAAATATCTCTGCAAGAAATTCAAGATAAAACAACATTGGTCCTCCATTTACTTCCCGCAAGGAAATGGATAAGCAGAGGCTTCGAATAAAACTATTCTTAAGATTCTCCATACAACAGTTCACAAGAATGGTAGAGATTGGCATCTACAGATAAATCTATCCTTATGGGCTTATAGAATGAGTATTCATGCTCCAACTGGGGCTACTCCTTTTTCCCTCACTTATGGTGCTAAAGCAATTTTACCTTTAGAGGTGGAGATTCCTTCACTCAGAGTTTCCCTTAAAGGTCTAGTGACAGATGAAGACTACCGCGCCATGAGACTCCAAGAACTAGAACTTCCAGATGAAAAGTGTAAAGCATCATTTGATCACATGAGGGTCTACCAAAAGTGTATGTCCAAAGCATTCAACAAGAAGGTTTGCCCTAGAGAATTTCAATTAGGAGATCTTGTCTTACAAGAAAATCCTAAGAACCAACAACATAGAGAGAAAAAGGGGAAATTCAAACCTAATTGGCTTGGACCATACATTATTACTGCTGCTTTTGGGACAGGTGCATATTTTTTGTCTACTAAAGAGGGAGAACAACTCCCTGAGCCTATTAATGTTTTGCACCTCAAGAAGTTCTATCCATGATTCCTATTCTGTCTGGGGGCATCCTTTGTACATATTTATGGATCCTAAAAAAATTCCAAAAAATTCATATATGATGTTGAAAAAATCCTAAAAAGCATATAAAGTCTTGAAAAAATACAAAAAAAATAAATTTAAAAAAAATGCAAAAAATTCAAAAAAAAAAAAAAATTCAAAAAAATAGAAAAAGTGCCTTGGTGAAAACCTGGAAACAAGCGCCTTGGTAGCAAAACTACAAAAAAAATTTAAAAAATTAAAAAATCTTCAAGTGGTGAAAACCTGGAAATAGGCACTACTTGAGGCCTTTGCACCCTTGTTTCTTAGCATGTGTCCTTGACACTTAGCCTCTCTCGATCATTCCTTGACCTTGTTGCCTTGGTTTGGAATTGGTCTTTGTCTTTGTCTAGGGAGCATAACTGTGTTAGCTTTGGTCTCTAGGATGCGTTGGTCTTTAGGACATCTTGCAAATGGCATTTTTCAACACCACCCCAACTGTGTTTTTCAACACTACCCTAGTGTCAACATTTTCTCAACACTTATCAGATATATTACCCACAGTCCAACATGATATGATATTTCTCATCGGCATATGTGATAATCAAAGTTTGAATCTATGACCTACACATACGCACTTAAACACTCGACTTGCTGAGACTTATTTAACTTTATTTATTTGTGTGTTGTCTATGATGATTTCTTTAATGAGTGTTCTCTCCCTAATAGTTTTTGATGATGCCGAGCTAGAAGACTAGGGGCATGAGAACATGTTTTATTGCTTTTTATGCTTGTGGGTATATTTTGATGATCCTAACTATCATTAGCATTTATGCTTGTTCCACTTGACATTAGGGTCTATAAGGTATTATCCTCGACTATTTTTGCAAGTGCATACTTATAGCCATCTTGACTTTCCTTGTGTCTTGATGTGAGTATAATCTTTCCATATTAAACTTAGGAAATCGCACTACACTAGTCATCTTGATCTATATGTCTTTGATGCTTAGGTGGGATTCCCACATATCTATCTGATATAGATCATATTCAGATTCACCTAGTTATACTAGTGTGTATTATATGATCTTGCAATGCTACCAATAATGCTCAATGATGAATATTAGAGACTAATAGCTTTGTAACCTTGCAAGTAAACCACTTTTCATAGTAGCTTGCATTTTTAGGTTCATGTTAGTTTAGTTTTGCATCTTACATATGGAGAGAGCTCTCCTTTCATCTTTTGTGGACTTACCGGTCAACTACACCCACCTTTCATCTTTTCTCGATCATGTCTTTCGGTCCTTATCTTTCACATCATATCCTTTTCCTATCATCACAAGGGGTTAATCTTATCATCATATCTATATCCTAAAGAGATCATTTTTAGAAACATGAGCCTATATCATAAACATGAGAACTAAACATACATCTATGAGAGAGATTATACATGAGCATATATATCATACATTTTGAGCAATATCATAAGACAATATAAAACTGAAACATCCATCACAAGTGGGATGCATACACAAGATATATTGAACATCCAGTAAATCTCATATATATAAATGTCATGATATAAAATACAATGTGGGATCCAAAATCTAGATAATGTCCCAGGATATGTCTCTATACATCTACACCCTAGACCTAAGTTTGACTCTCCTCATCACATGGTGGTGGTGGAGGTGGTGCTGCTACCCTATTTGGTACCATGTCAGATCTCCTAGCCCTCTCAGAGTAGAGTGGCACTCTCTGTTCCTCAGGTAGAACTTGTATGTAGAGACCATGATAATAAGTAGGTTATGCTACCTCTCACCGAATCTCTACAATGTAAGCCTGTACTTCCCTCTCCCACCAATCTATCTTAGCTTGTAGATCTATCAGCTATTGATCTCGTACAATAATAGTAATCCTCAACTGCTTCATCTTTGTCTCCAAATCTTGGATCCTCACCCTGAGATCCTCCCCTCCTCCCCTTGTAGGCTAATCTTGCCTAGCATCCACCCATTGACGAGTTGGTCTCACCACATCATCTCCCTCATCGGAACCCTCTCTCCATGACCATTTTGGACCACCTGATCTAGATCCTTGTCCTCTCTCTCTCTCTCCCTCCATCTCCCCATCCCTTCCATCTCCATCATCCCCATCACCACCCTATGATGTCAGTTGTGCATCAGGCATAGTAAACCATGGGAATGGGTATCTGCACCACTCTACCCTATAGGCTACATCTGTACCTACATCCTCCATATCTGGGAGATAGTCCCATGGCTCCCTACGTATACCTATGGTATCCTGCACTACCTACTAGTAGTCCAACATTAGTAGCCATCCTTGTCCCTCCTCATCCCTAACTTAGGCATATGTAGTGGTCTCTGTAGGCACCCTCTGATGCCACCCAAACTATCTCTAGACCTGAGAGATGACAAAGTGCTCAACTATCTTTGAATGGCGGCCTATTAGTGGCTGGCTAAATAACATATATCCCAACTCCCGCTCTTGATCCCCCCACTACTCACAGGCCCTATATGGTCTCCACTAAAATGATGTGAGCTCATCTAGTAGCCTTTGATAATATGTCACATCTTTTCTATGTGGTTGTGAAAGGAATCATGTGTACCTACACTACTACATTTGGGGCCAAATTTTGACAGAAGTTTCTAACAGGTAACTTTTTCTTACGAATTTGGTGTTTTTTTTGTAATAAGCCTTGATGATGTCAGTATTCTGATGGGTGTTTAATTGACCATTGGAACTCTGAAAAATTTAGGGTATACATTTAAAAGAAAATTTAAACAACCTCATCATTTTTATTTCAATTGGAGAGTGGGAGAAAAGGAGCGAAAGCTGAGCGCGGGAGAATGTATGTGATTTCTTCATCCTTCAAGCCTCTGGCATCATATTCAAATGCATTTCATTTTATTGTTGAGGGTGTTGCTCTCTAAAATGACCACATTCTACTGATGTCATGCCCTAGCCAATGCTATATCTCTATTATTTGATGTTATTGGTACTTGTGCTCAAGGATATTGATTCACCATATTCAAATGTTTGGATTCACATTTTTTGATATTACTGGCATATGTGTTTAATGATGACATTGTATATTGTTATCATTGAAATGACCACATTCTACTATTTTCATGCCCTAGCCAGTGCTATATCTCTATTATTTGATGTTATTGGTGCTTGTGCTCAAGGATATAGATTCACTATATTCAAATGTTTGGATTCATGTTTGTTGATATTACTGGCATATGTGTTGAATGATGCCATTGTATATTGTTGTCACTGAAATGACCACATTCTATTGGTGTCGTGCCCTAGCCTGTGCTTTAACTCCATTATTTGATGTTATTGGTGCTTTTGCTCAAGGATATCCATTTTTTTAAAATGTTGACTGTGGTTATCAAATGGACAGCCCGTGAGCTTCTAGCTAGGTGCCATTTGTATTGATAGCTTAGGGCATCAAATGTATTGTATCATTGATAGTTGAGACTTTGTTAAAAGGAAATAGGATAAAGAATGATTTTTATTTAGTTTCTCTATTTTGATCCCTAAGTGGCTTACAACCCTAGAGAAGTATATGTAGATTTATGGATCCAGTTGTAGGATACATAGCAGCTGATAATTCACAAGAAATCCATGCATCCAATTTGAATAGAAATTAATACAAAGAACTAGGGTCCTCCAATGGCCCAATCATCCTGACCTTGACTATCCCCTCAACCAGTGACCCTTCAAAACTGGGTTATCATGCAATCAGTGAGTGATCCTTCATTCTCCTGGTCTGCCCTACATCCAAACATATTGAAAATACACAATATAATGATAACAAGTCTTTCACAATCCCCCTTCCCCCAAGGAACACTATCAACCATCCCTTCCACATAGCATTTCACTATTTTATGAGTGGATTGTGTAGGAACAATTAACATTAAACAAGGAACAAACTCCTCAACACATCTTGGAAACCATTGAATTCAATAATAAATGAAACCTAACACCAACACTATTCCTTTCATAGTTGTAGGATACATAGTAGTCGATAATTCACAAAAAATCCATGCATCAAATTTTTATAAGGATATCCTACTAATCAATAGGAATTTTCTTGATATGACCAATGATTATGGATTTTGATGGCAGTGTGCTAGTTCAAAAGGATAATATAAATCTGAAACAATTTTTTTTGATTTTCTCAAACTATAAATGTGGTTAAAGGGAAAATATTATGTGGAAAACCCACAAACCAAGCTAGAAAATGATTTTACATCAAATTATTCCTATATTCATTCAATTATTTCTATGCTTCAGCTACCTGACCTTTGAGCTTCATCTAGAGGAATGTGTAGCTTTAAGATAGAGTTACTTCTTAGGGCTTACAATAGGGTGGAATATGATCAAGATTTGTTTAGGCTATATCTTTCTTAGTCCCATTGTTAGGTTCTTACAGTTCATGGTTTGAATCTACTATGGTTGTGTAAGGGATTTGTAGATGATTTTTCTAACATAATTATTGGACACCATGATTGGAACAACTAGTTTTTGGATATTTTACACATGAATCATAACTGTCAATGGTTCTTTGTGTTCAAGAATTCATTGATCAATCTTTGAGATTTATTGTCCCAACTTTAAAAGAGTGATAAAAGATATAGTGAATGCTATCTTTTCCAAGTGTTTTGTGTGTGCCATTATCTTCTAGGAGTAATTGTTGGAACCAAATTATGTTCTTTGCCTCTGGTAAATATTGCAGACACAATCATCTTCTTAGTGAAGGGTTGCTTCCATCCCCATGAGGCACTATTGCATGGTTTCCATTCCCTTGTAGTATAGTGAACCTAATTTAATACAAGTGTGCACTATTTTGGGATCCATAATTTATGGCCCCTACACTATGGTTGTTAGCCTAAGATAGGCCTACCTTTGCATATAATAAGAGGCCAACATGAAACAAACATCCAGAAGTTAGGGGATTGTTCCCTGTCCATAATTTATTATTTAAGTGCTAAGTGATGATGGGTATATCGTGTAATTCATACCTAGTGTGTCTCTTTCTTTCTCTCCACATTTCACATTAGGAATATATGCTATAAAATACCAATTAAATCAACTATTGGTCAAATCTAATCAAAATTGCAGTATAAAGATTAAAATAGATCTTGAAGAAATATGGGAACCATTTTTGACAGATATTGTACAAACGAAGAGAATACTCCCAAGAGGAAATGCTTCAATGTGGAACAATTGAAGGACAATATTTTAATTTTATATGCACATCTGTAATGTTTTTGATATATTTATGAGATAACAAAACCATAGAAAGAATACAATATAGAATAAAGTAAAGAATAATGATCATATTTTGAGATATTGTGGAAACTTAAAGGAAAGAATGCTTGGTGGGGTTATCATGCAATTAGTGAGTGATCATTCATTCTCCTGGTCTACCCTGCATCCAAAAAAATTGGAAATACACAATACCATGATAACAAGCCTTTCACAATCCCCCTTCCCTCAAGGAACACTATCAACATCCAGACCTTGACTGTCCCCTCAACCAGTGACCCTTCAAAATTGGGTTATCATCCAATCAATGAGTGATCCTTCATTCTCCTGGTCTGCCCTGCATCCAAACATATTGGAAATACAAAATACAATGATAACAAGTATTTTAAAATCCCCCTTCCCTCAATGAATTACTATCAACATCTAGACCTTGACTGTCCCCTCAACCAGTGACCCTTCAAAATCAGGTTATCATGCAATCAGTGAGTGATCCTTCATTCTCCTGGTCTGCCCTGCATCCAAAAATATTGGAAATATACAATACAATGATAACAACTCTTTCACAATCCCCCTTCCCTCAAGGAACACTATCAACAAGTGACCCTTCTTATTATCATCCATATCCAATGTTTCATTAAAGTCACGACCAAGAATGAAGGTCACCTTACCCATACCATTCATGGATTTTGAAATGTTGTTCCAAAATCCTAAAAAAATTTCTATTGCTTCTTTAAATAATTCTTCTACCACAATGTCCTCCTACCCCATCTTCTTGATCTTCCTGGCTAAAGTGGATGAATCCACACATAATAACCCAAAATGAAGGGTTTTTTATCCTTTAATGAATCTCAGTCACTGGTAACACATGGACAATCAAACCAGTAGTCTCCAAAGAATTCAATAAGTGAATATGAATGTTTGAAAACTTTCCTGTCAACTTCCCCAACCACTCCTAATCGATTAGAGGGATATTTCTAGAATCTCCACTATTCCTATCCTTACCAACAATTCTTAAACATAATTTATCTGATATGATAATAACATGCTAAACTGAACCAATGACATTTTCTTCATGTGGTACAAGGAAGATTTGGCTATCAAATCTTCCTTCGTGCAAGCTGAGTGCGAGAGAAGGTATGTGATTTCTTCATCTTTGATTGGTATCTTTGATGGGCAATGTCTTTTGAGCCTCTAGCATCATAGTCAACCACAAATTTCAAATGCTTTGCATTTTATTTGATCATGAATTCTTACTGAAATGACCACATTCTACTGGTGTTGTTCCCTGGCCCATGCTTTATCTCCATTATTTGATGTTATTGGTGCTTGTGCTTAAGGATATCAATTCACTGTTTTCAAATGTTTGGATTCACATTTGTTGATATTAAAATTCATCATATTAGATAAAGTATGTTTAATAAGTTTTAGTGTCTAAACACTCAACTAATCCCTCTAACCGATTAGGAGTGGTTGGGGAAGTTGAGAGGAAAGTTTTCAAACATTCATATTCACTTATTGAATGCTTTGGAGACTACTGGTTTGACTGTCCATGCGTTAATGTTTAGAAGAGATCAATGAAGTATTTAAAGATGTTCTTACATGTTTGGAGAGGTTTAAGAGGCACTTATCATGACTATACCCTCACAAACAGTGGCATAGATTGGTTTTACTAAGTTTTCTTTCTCTATTTTGAGGTTTCCTTTCTCTGTCGTAGGGGTACAGTCAGAGGGTTCATTGAAAAAATGATCCTTTGAATGGTTACTATGAATATGAATGATTTGATATAGCATATTTCTCATTTTACTTGAAGTTTGGAATAGCTTGTGCAAGGGTGAAAGTAGTTTTAATCATTTTGGTCATGACTGTTCCTCTACATAGTCAGAAAATGTAATTGTCTAATGATTATATGTAATGTTGAATGGATTAAATTCTTTATTCTTGGTAGAAGTGAATGGAAGGAACAGTGTTGGTGTTAGGTTTCATTTATTGTTGAATTCAATGGTTTCCAAGATGTGTTGAGGAGTTTTCTCCTTGTTTAATCTTAATTGTTCCTGCACAATCCACTCATACAACAATGGAATGCTATGTGATTGACAATTTCATACAACTAGTCCTTAGACGTGTATTAAATACAATCCAATCACTTATTGAATTCTTTGGAGACTACTGGTTTGACTGTCCATGCATTACTAGTGTCTGAGATTCATTAAAGGATACAAAACCCTTCATTTTAGGGTTATTGTGTGTGGATTCAAATGTAGGTTTGATTTGGTTAATGTTTAGAAGAGATCAATAAAGTATTTAAAGATAATCTTACATGTTTGGAGAGGTTTGAGAGGCACTTATCATGACTGTACCCTCACAAACAACGGCATAGACTGGTTTTACTAAGTTTCCTTTCTCTATTTTGAGGTTTCCTTTCTCTGCCACAGGGGTACAGTCAGAGGGTTCATTGACAAAATGATCCTTTGAATGGTTACTATGAATATGAATGATTTGATATAGCATATTTCTCATTTTACTTGAAGTTTGGAATAGCTTGTACTTGAAGTTTGGAATAGCTTGTGCTTGTGCTGAAATTCTTGGTAGAAGTGAATGGAAGGAATAGTGTTGGTGTTAGGTTTCATTTATTATTGAATTCAATGGTTTCCAAGATGTGTTGAGGAGTTTGCCCCTAGTTTAATATTAACTGTTCCTACACAATCCACTCATACAACAGTGATATGCTATGTGATTGACAATTTCATACAACTAGTCCTTTGGTGTGTATTAAATAGAATAGAATTTTCAGCATATTATTATAATTCTATTTCTTTGTTGTAAACATGCCATTGGTTTAGTTTTGTAAAAAAAATTTTCTATACAATTTTTTGTTTCTATTTTTTCCATTTGATAACCATAGTCAACATTTCAAAATAGTGAATAACATCAAATAATGGAGATAAAGCATGGGCTAGGGAACGACACTAGTAGATTAAAACTGAATTAATGACATGTTTACAACAAAGAAATAGAATGATAATAATATGCTGAAAATTCTATTCTATTTAATACATGCCAAAGGACCAGTTGTATGAAATTGTCAGTCACATAGCATTTCACTATTGTATGAGTGGATTGTACAGGAATAGTTAACATTAAACATAGCTAGTGTTCTCTTTACTTTCTCAAATCTCTACAAGTAAAGAACATTAGAGTTGTATAATACATTGTTAGTATCCTTTTTCCATGGGTCCTAGGTCTTTGGGTCCATGGAAAGGAAATAGATTACAAAATACACTTCAAAACAAAGGAAAAACTTAGAAAATTCAGTCTAACTTGTTGTAGATGAAGGAACAATCATGATAATAGTTCCTCTAAGTCTTCCAAAACATTTATTAAACTCCCCTAAAGTCCTATTGGATCCCCAAATTGCTTAATCCAATCAACTTACATCAGGATCATGAGAAACTTCAAAGGATTAAAAACATTACTTGGAACAGTCAAATCATTATGCTTTCAAATCAATTACCTATTGACATATCCCTTGCAAGGGAGAGAAGCCAAAACATAAAGAACATGCACATAAACACGGCAGCTGAAAAACTTAAATGGAATACACCAAGAAGTACCAAATGATGAATGCTCAATTGTTGTAATGGCAAAGCATCAGAACCATCCATTTCTAGAACTTGATTTTATAGTCTAAATGATTTTTCTATAGTCGTAATGATTTTTCTAGAACTTGATTTTGTAGTCTTAATGATTTTTCTATAGTCCTAATGAATTTTCTATAGTACTCTTAATGATTTTTCTAGAACTTGATTTTCTAGTCTTAATGATTTTTCTATAGTCCTAATGATTTTTCTATCCTCTTAATAATTTTTCTTTCATCCTAATGTTTGTTGCTCTTGATAAATTAGGCCTTGAATTTGAATTTTTGTTCACTATTTTATTTTAGCTTGATATTTCATTCATTTTTCATATACATAGAGACTACACATGCTGATAAAAAAATGAGCTATTCGATTAAGGTTAACTATTCATGATTGTAAATAGTCAATATTTCTGATGGTACTCCTTGGTGTATTTCATTTTAAAATAATCATGTTTCTATGGCTATGATAAATGTCCCTTTGTGTTGAGAAAATTAGAGTTGAAAAAATGGTTGCAAACAAATCATCCACCAACATTCTAGTCAATGTACAAGTAACAAGTCATTCCATTCAAGAAAGACCATGTTTGAGAAATATCAACATAGAACAAAATAAGGAGTATGCAGAATTTAGTGATTATATCTTCCATTTGAGCCACTTCATATGCACAGGTGATGCACATGCATATTTTCCTGAGCACTATTGGGAGCTTACCCAGCAACACATGTACTATTGTGAAAATCACCACAAATCTATTTGTTGCTGGGTCTACCATATACCTTCTATGATCAACTCTAATATGCATAGGTGATGAACATTCATATTTGCGTAAGCAGTACTTTGAGCAGTCCTCCTACACATGTACTATTGTGAAAATCATCACAAGTCCATTTGTTGGAGGGCTACTCAAAGTACACATGTTTGGAGGTTTGAAGGAAACAAGAGAATTTGAAGAGTCATGAGTCTTAAGATTGTACTTAATATAGCCAAGCTTCATTCAATGGTACATTCAAACATGAAACAAACCATTCTTAATCTAGATTAAACTAGTAAACCAAAGGACATACTGATTATACGTAAACTAGTAAACCATAGGACATGTTTTTACTATTAAGTCTCTATTTTTTGGGCATACTAATTATAAGTACTTGACATATATCACAAATGTTGCTAATTAAGGTTGGCGGGATGATTATGCCTATCCTAAAAAAAGACTATCAAATCATTATGCTTTCAAATCAATTACCTATCGACACATCCCTTGTGAGGAAGAGAAGCCAAACACATAAAGAACATGCAAATAAACATGACAAATGAAAAACTTAAATGGAATACACCAAGAAGTACCAAATGATGAATGCTCAATTGTTGTAATGGAAAAGCAATATCAAAACCATCCATTTATAGAACTTGATTTTTCTATAGTCCTAATGATTTTTCTTATTTCTTGTTTGTGCTTGGTGACAAGATTTTGAACATTGTTGACATACTTAAATGGAATACACAATACCAAATGATGAATGCTCAATTATTGTAATGGCAAAGCATCAGAACCGTCCATTTCTAAACTTTGATTTTGTATAGTCTTAATTATTTTTCTATAGTCCTAATGATTTTGAAAATTGTTGACAAAGAGTGTTTCTTTTTTTTATTATAGCATAAATGATTTTTCTATAGTCGTAATAATTTTTCTTATTTCTTGTCTTTTGTCCCTTTTTGATTTCCTATGTCTGTGCTTCGTGACAAGATTTTGTCACATTGTTTTGATGGTATATTTCATTCAGTCTATGTGGAATACTATTTTGTTCACTATTTTATTTCAGCTTCATATTTCTTTCATTTTTCATATACACAGAGACTACACACGCTGATAAAAAAATGAGCTATTCGATTTAGGTTTACTTTTCATTATTGTAAATGGTTAATATTTCTGATGGTACTCCTTGGTGTATTTCATATAAAAATAATCATATAAAAATAATAAATGTAGTAACGATGGTGTGGTGCATTATTGATATATAGGCTCGATGAATCTTGTCAATGTGCCAAATTATCGATGTGGTGGTGGGAAATGTGTGTTGAAGACTTCATGGACACCAAACAACCCTGGACAATAATTTTGGTGCTGCTCAAATAGAAAAAATGTTGCTAATGTGTATATATTTAATGTTTCTAATGTAAATACTATTTATTATAATATAAGAACTAATGTAGACTAGGTATCACAGGGAAATAATGGTTGTAGATACTTTAGATGGGTCGAAGACAACTCATCTGCATCTATCCACCCATCTCCACTTATCTGCGATGAAGGATTTGAGTGCAAAACATGTCAGGCTCGGGAAAATTCTGAAATTATATTTTTACGATGCCTTCTCTATATTGTAATTGCATATCTTTGTTGTGACCATATGCAGAGATGAACTCAGGAATTAGTTAGTTTAGTATTTTCATATTGTAACTAATATTTTAATATGGATATGACGTAACTTCTTTTTGCCTCAAGTGCGCATATATATGGTTTACATCTTTTTTTAGAATAATTCTTCATGTTTATGGCCCAGGTGAGCCCCAATCTACTATCAATCACATGATTTAACGTATAGTGTTTTCTTGGTTGTTCCATTTGTTCCTTGACCTTGCCTATGGATTGACTATCATTTTCAAGCTTGAGTGTGGCTTCGTACCACGCACTGTCCATAGATTTGTATGCAACATTTATTTACGAACATAAATAATGCATTGAACGTAATCTATGAATGTTGTGTGTATGAAGTCTTGCTGAAGTTTGAGCATCCTCCCTTTATTCCAGTGAGGGATTGGAATGAGTTCATTTTGGATGCAAAGGAGAAATGGGATACTCAAAGAGGAATTACACTAGCAAATGGGAGAAGGTATAAACATTTTCATAGATTTTTATTATTAAATAATGAAATTTGCATATACTAGTGTTCTAAATGTCCTCATTACATGATTTAAGGTCTTAGTCCACAGACAAATTAAATTAGACTTACTATCCAAAATACATAAAAAACATGCACATAAACATGACAATTGAGAAACATAAATGTAGATTTCACAATAGCTGAGAAACGTAATTGTAGGCATCATAGTCACAATCTTTTGGAGACAACGTAATTGAGTTGTGTACCCAAGCGGTGTAGAGAAACTTCTGCACCTCCAATTCCAAGTTGAATACATCTATTGGAGGACCTTGTATTCATGAGCAATAGATGTAGTCAACTTGGAATCAGAGGTGCAGGAGTTACTCTCCACTGTCTGGTTATACAACTCAATTACGTTGTCTCCAAAAAATTGTGACTATGATGTCTACAATTATGTTTCTTAGTTGTTGTGTCCCAGGACCCCTTATGACCCTTTACGACCATTTATGATCCCTAAGAATACATCTTAGAGGTCTTAAAATGTCATAAAGGGTCATAAGAGGCTCCTAGGAGGGGCCAAATGAGCTTCCACCTTCACGTGGTTGGCCCTGTTAAGTAGATAATGTTTAACTATTCTTGAAACAAAGAGAAGCTCAATAATTTAAGGTCTCAATCCATCAAGATGTTGAAAAAATGACAGGAATCAATGATGGAGAGTTTTTAGATTCTGAGAAGATGTATATGGAGTGGAGGCCAGATTGAGTACCAGTGTAGAGTGTTAATAATTATAGCCTTTCGGCCAAGATCAAACTGATCAAATAAATACCCTTGTGCGATTTATAATAATAAGGAGATTATTATTTCATTTATATATATATGTGTTGGTTGAATTAGTTAAGGGCCCAAGGTCGGCCTCTTGGCTTTAACATTAAATATATTTAATAAGACCAGGTCGGCCCTCTTGAAGATAATTCAATTTATATATATATGGTGTTGGATTCTAGGGAGAGAAGCACCAAATACATAACGTGCTTCCCTCCCTCAAAACCTTGATTCTCTACCTTAAGTAAACTTAGATCAGCATATATTGGTGTGAAAGATAAGCAGCTTTGGCTAATAGATAAGAACAAGTCTGAGCATGAATAAAGATTAGATTATGATCTGATCCATACAACTAGAAATTATTGGAAATGTTAACTACAAGTTGATTAGGGCTGGAAGCCTCTGTTAGGATTGGACTCTTCCTCAATACACTAACACTAAGGTACTAATCAGGTTCTCCTCAGCACCTTTGTTAGTATAGTTTGGAGGCATATAGATTGGAGTATACTTGGTTGATATCCAGGTATCTTCTATCCCTTCTTGTTTACTTTATTCTATGTTTAGCTATGTTAGATCTCTATAGTTTGTTCATTCTGGAGTAGAATCTGAAATATATAAACAAGAGATGATGATTTAGTCACCTACATCTAGAAAACCTTCACAATTATCCCTTCTTTGGCCTCCACTTTTTCTTCTTCTCAAAAATGATTATCTAGAAACTTTGGAGCCTACCGATTCTTGCCGTACACAACCTATGCGTGTTGATGACAATGAGGATGTGCATCACAGTAAAACAAGTAAACATATTAAATTGATTGGTGTAGTAATACAAATTTAATTGCAATTGGTGTTTGGATTTATGTAACAATTTGTATTGCAACTGTAGAGAGTGTAGAGGCCATTGTTAATGAGCAAGTTGAGGTTGAGGCCGAGGCTAGACAAACTGACCTCGATGTTGATGATGTGACTAGATTGGGTAAAGAGCTATATGATTATGAATGCTGTCAATGCCTTTATTACCAAGGAATCACTGCCCACCATTAATTTATATTAATGAACACTTACACCATGAAGAAGACAAATGATTAAACAGAAAGAGAGGACCAACTGAACCATCTTGTGGTCAGTCTATATCACATTGAGAAACAACATCAAGACTTGAGAATCAAAACAATCAAAAGTTTCTTCAAGACCATGAATAATCAACAACATTCCATCAGAAAACAAAACACTAATCTATGTTATCATTAAGCCGTAAAATATGTCTTTAAAGTTTAGAAGCATCACAAAAACTTTCAAGAAATATAGTACTATATCCAAAATATGTCTTTAAATTTTATTTCTAATGATTATGATGATGTTGATGTTGATGTCTATAATTTATTTCACTTACTGATGCTTGCGTAGATTGAATTTTGAATTTCTAGGTTGAAGAACACTTTCAAAGTTTAGGGTCTGTTCCACATGATACTGTTAGTTACAACTCAAATGCAACTCAACATATTTTTGATGCTGGACAGCCCACTATAGAAACTCATCCGCAGGTGAAATTTAATGCTGTGAATCTTGGCATTGTTAATGTTATTACTTTTCCTCACGTTTCATATTTGTGAAAATGTTTCTTGGCACCATCTTCTTTTTCAATTCCTATATTTGTAGCTTTTTAGATCATTAACTTAAGCATTACATGTCTTTGTTCAAAGTTTATTCTAACACTATATTATATCTTATTCTTATTAAAATGTTCTTTGTTGTGGGGTAGGAGGTCAATCTTCATTGTCTTCATTGTGGGGGACAATGAAGATTTCTTTGAAAAATAGTAGGTCTTCTTTAGTATCTTATAATAACATGCTAAACTGATAAAGGTGTTATGGACATTTAATCTGCAATTACTAATAGATTAAGCATATTATTACTATGCTTAATGTTCCATTTAAATGCATTTAACACAAAAAACAAATTTACAAAACTGAACCAATGGCATGTTTACAACAAAGATTTGTTGAGGAGTTTGCTCCTTGTTTAATGTTAACTGTTCCTACACAATCCACTCATACAACAATGAAATGCTATGTGGAAGGGATGGTTGATAGTGTCCCTTGAGGGAAGGGGGATTGTGAAAGACTTGTTATCATTGTATTGTGTATTTCCAATATGTTTGGATGCAGGGCAGACCAGGAGAATGAAGGATCATTCACTGATTGCATGATAACCCAGTTTTGAAGGGTCACTGGTTGAGGGGACAGTCAAGGTCCAGATGATTGGGCCATTGGAGGACCCTATTTCTTTGTATTAATTTCTATTCAAATTGGATGCATGGATTTCTTGTGAATTATCGGCTACTATGTATCTTGCAACTACATTTGTAAATCTGCATATACTTCTCTAGCGTTGTAAGCCACTTAGAGATCAAAATAGAGAAACTAAATCAAAATTGTTCTTTGTCCTATTTCCTTTTAACAAAGTCTCAACTATCAATGATACAATACATTTGATGCCCTAAGCTATTAATACAAATGACACCTAGCTAGAAGCTCATGGGTTGTCCATTTGATAACCATAGTCAACATTTCAAAAAAATGAATATCCTTGAGCACAAGCACCAATAACATCAAATAATGGAGTTAAAGCATGGGCTAGGGCATGACACTAGTAGAATGTGGTCATTTTAGTGATAGCAATATACAATGGCATCATTAAACATATATGCCAGTAATATCAACAAACGTGAATCCAAACATTTGAAAACCAATGACATGTTTACAACAAAGGTCTAATAGAACTCCCAACAATTCTTAAACATATTTTATCTGATATGATGAATTCTTAAACAATTAAGGTTGGAGTAGACATAGTTATCACAGTTTTTTTTTTTGTGGTACAAGGAAAATTTGGCTAGGTCAAATCTTCCTTCATGCTAGTAGTCTACAGAATTAGACCTTTATTAACAATTGATCATATCAGATAATTGGTATGTTTAAGAATTGTTGGGATTGGTCCTTTGGTGTGTATTAAACAGAATATATAGAATTTTCAGCATATTATTATTATTCTATTTCTTTGTTTTAAACATGTCATTGGTTCAGTTTTGTAACTTCACTATTGTATGAGTGGATTGTGCATGAATAGTTAACATTAAACAAGGAGAAAACTCCTCAACACATCTTCAAAACTCCATTCACTTCTACCAAGAATAAAGAATTTAATCCATTCAACATTACATATAATCATTAGAAAGTTACATTTCCTGACTATGTACTAAAGGAACAATCATGACCAAAATGATCCAAACATTTGAAAACACTGAATCGATATCCTTGAGCACAAGCACCAATAACATCAAATAATGGAGATAAAGCACAGGCTAGGGCACAACACCAGTAGAATGAGGTCATTTCAAAGAGCATTCACGATCAAATAAAATGCAATGCATTTAAAATTTGCAATTGAATATAATGCTAGAGGCTCGAAAGATGAAGAAATCACATACAAAGAACATGCCATTGGTTCAGTTTTGTAAATTTGTTTTTTGTGTAATTAGTAATTAGCAGATTAAATGTAGAGAACACCTTTATCAGTTTAATTAGCATGTTATTATCATATCAGATAAATTATGTTTAAGAATTGTTGGGACTTGTCCTTTTGCGTGTATTAAACATAATAGAATATTATCAATCTATTTCTTTCTTCTAAACATGCCATTGGTTTAGTTTTGTAGATGTGTTTTTTTGTGTTAAATGCATTTTTCATGAGGAGGGGTCTTGTTCTGAGGAGATTGATGAAGATTGTGCGCCTCAAAAACCAATTCATAAGGTACCAATCCATGTTTCCTATTCACTTATATTTTTGGTTTGGTAAATCTCCTTATAAGTTTCATGTCCTTTCTTTTGATTACTATGGATGAGATATATATCTTACATTTAACATTCAACTTCTTTACATTTTAGAACATGTAGTGTGTTTTTTGAGGATTTTACCAAATCAACTTTTAACATAAACCAAAAACACCAAACTGATATCTCGCCCTTGCAATGTGATAAAATATTTGCATTTGACCAATAACTGCAAGCAATTGAATGATAAATCCACATACCTGTATCTTTGTAAAATACCCAAAACATAAAAAATATGGCTAAGTGGTTGCCGCCATGATTTTTATCTACTGAATATGGGAAAAAAAAACACCAAAAAGAATCGAATAGAAAACATGATTGGTCATTTCAGAGAGCATTTATGATCAAATAAAATGCAATGCCTTCTCTTGCTCTCGTTTAGCTTTCACCCACTCATTTTATCCCACGACTTTTCTCTACAATCAAAATAAAAATGATTTGGCCATTTCAAAATAGTGAATCAATATGCTTGAGCACAAGCACCAATAACATCAACTATTTTGATCTGTGGGTACCCTAATGTTGGCAAGAGTTCTTTTATTAATAAGATTACTCTGCAAGCTTGAAGAAGCGATATATTTTGGCAAATGAAGAGTGGAAAGATGATGATGTTCCTGAGATCATGGATGGACACAATGTTGGAGACAGAATGAGAAGACATATTTTGAGCCTGGCCCTAGATCCTTCAAAAATTGGGGTAGGATCGAGACCCAGGCTAAAAAGATGTCTTCCTTTTTGTTGTGGAATATAGGCTCTGTTACTACAACAACGACAGACTACGATGTACATATCACAACAGCTGAGAAACATAAATGTAGGCATCATGGTCACAATTTTTTTGAGACACAACATAATTGAGTGCTATTCCCAGATGATGCAAAGCAACCACTACTTTGCATCATCTCAAAAAACCACTCAAATATGTTGTGTCTCAAAAAAATTGTGACCATGATGCCTACATTTATGTTTCTTAGTTTTTGTGTCCCAGGACCCCTTATGACCCTTTACGATCCCTAAGAATACATCTTAGAGGTCTTAAAATGTCGTAAAGGGTCATAAGAGGCTCCTAGGAGGCGCTAGGTGAGCTTCCACCTTCACGTGGTTGGCCCTGTTAAGTAGAGAATGTTAAACTATTCTCAAAACAAAGAGAAGCTCAATAATTTAAGGTCTCAGTCCATGGAGATGTTGAAAAAATGACGAGAATCAATGATGGAGAGTTTTTAGATTATAAGAAGACATATATGGAGTGGAGGCCAAATTGAGTACCAGTGCAGAGATGATGATTCAGTAACCTACATCTATAAAACCTTCACAATTATCCCTTCTTTGGCCTCCACTCATTCCTCTTCTCAAAAATGTTTATCTAGAAACTTTGGATAGTGTTTTCTCATTCATGCACGAAATGTACTAGTGATCATATAAAACACTTTAGGCCTCCAGTATTGATGAGATGTACAAGTGTAAAATGTTTTTGCGAGACTATGATCAATTTGTGTAGTGTACATAAATGCAAGGTGGTGATTATTTTTGATGATCGATAGGTAGCTAGGACTAAAGATAACATAGCTCAAGAGACCATCATAGGTTGTCTCTTTGTTTGGTCTATATTATTGACATAATGTTTTACCTTTCATTAGCTCATCAAATCTAGGGATTTGAAAGAATTTAATAGAATATTTTCATGACAACGTATATTATTTAAGTTGACATTGCACAAATTTATCTACTTTGCGCACTTGTATACTATGAAGATAGTGATAAAGAAGCATCTCCTCCCATGGCAATGCTTCTTTATCACTATCCTCATAGTCTACAAGTGCATGAAGTAGATAAATTCATGAAACATCAACTTAAATAATATACGTTGTCATGAAAATATTCTATTAAATTCTTTCAAATCTCTGGATTCGATGAGCTAATGAAAGGTAAAACATTCTGTCAATAATATAGACTGAAGAAAGAGACAACCTATGATGGTCTCTTGAGCCGTGTTAACTTTAATGTGCCATTCCATTGGTTTTTTAACACTCTAGCATTAATTCTCATGAAAGCCCTATGCATTTGATAGACAAAATGTCAGAAAAACACAATTTATGACATTTCCTATGATAGTAATGCTATACATTCGACAGGGCAACCTGTCAGAGAATACTGTCGAACTGTCGCTATTCCGACAGTTAAAGTGTCATAAATAGAAAATATTCGACAATACTTTCAACAGAATGTTTGATAGTGAGGCCATATCATCGACAAGTAGATTTGTCAAAATTTGATGAAAACTATCGGTATTCCAATAGTTCTAATGTCAGAAAGACTATGGTTTTGATAGTCAGTTCCAACAGAGATTGTATATTTCTAATAGGTCTTGTTATCAAAATTCTGATGGATGAACCGCAGGAAATGCCATAACGAAGTTGTTGTCATGTACAAGTTTCCAACATGACATGGTGTTAATAAACTAATAGATAGGTCTTCTGTTGCACTCTGCTATGCAAAAATGACGACGGACTTAGGTGTCAAAATTCTAACAAATGAGTGTTGCAAATCTGACAAATGGTCATCAAAATTTGGCCCCAAATGTAGTAGTTCTATAGATATAGGTGCATCTCCACTCCATAGGCTGCACATGTGGACACACAATAGTGATGTGCTCCCATGCCCATTCCTATGCTAAGACTACACTACATGCCCATGTCCTGCTCTCCCTATAAATGATCTCATGGAGCTCATGGTACATGTCTAGTAGGATGGATGGACCCCATGCCATCTGTCATGGGTGTGCTATCAGATCTCCAATCAACCTACCCCAGCCCAATGGGAACCCTCTCTGCTCCTCTCTGTAATCAGTGCCTGTGCTATTATAGAGCACACTATACATGGAACCGGTAAATCATGACCAAACTCCTCCATCAACCGATCCCAGCTGAGGTGTCTATCGACAAAGGTAACATCCTAGAACATGTCCTGCATGACCTATCATCCCTCGGTCGGATCCTAATCATAGTATACCTATGACAAAAAACAATCATGTCAGTTTATATCATATGGAAAATTTACATCTATGAACATCTATAAACATGATTATACTCACTGGATCTCTATGGCTAGGCACTTGAAGGATCTGATAGACATCCTCCAAGGTGATCGTGGCCTCTTTGGTTGGCAAGTGAAAGGTGTTATGCTCACTATGACACCTCTCAGCTAGTGTTGTCAATAGTCCATGATCTTCCCGAATATGGGGCATCTGCAGCAAGTACCTGAAACCCATATCCCCCAAGTCTGCTCATCCTGAATCATCAAGATCTTGGACACAGCATAGCCCAGTCACTCTCGATGCTTTGATAATCAGCACTGGAAAGTTCTCCTGCAAGCCATAACCCAAAACCAGATGTCGGAACATATCATGATGGATGTATAAAATCAATATAAAACATCATAAATGAAAACATTGTCTAGACCCATGCCATATTTCTCAAAAATTTAAAACATGTCATATTTCTTACACTAGTGCGATACTATTTTCTAATAAAGTATCGTGCAATATTTTCCTTAGTAATAGTGTGATAATATCTTCGAGTGTGATAATTCACATAGGATCACATGATGTTTCATCCAGTATCATACGATACTAGATTTGACACCTATGTGATACTATGTGGACTTGCGAACTATCACACAATGAGTATTATCAAAAGGGTGCAATACTTTATAAGTATCGTATGAACTTTCACATGACCAAAATTTGAAATATTTAAAAACAATAAAAAATATGTTTTCAAATGAAATAAATGCTCATAAATGACTCAAAGGATGAGTTTTTTCTAAAAACTTATCAGGGCACCATACTAAGGAGGTCGGTTGTGAAACCGGGCGCACTCAAATCAATTTTTATGTACCAAAATCGCTTGCTGGGCCATTTTCTCTCTTTGAGCTCTAAAAAATTCTCAATATCACAATAAGACAAATGATTTTGAAAATGACCTTGTTCCTCCCTTTTATAGCATTTTGACTTTTTGACCAATTTTTAGAACATCTCAGAATTTTGTGAAAATTGCACCCCTGGCTAATGTCGACATCCTAGATCCATTTTCGGGATCAAAATCTGAGTTCATCTTGATAGTCAAAATCGCATTTCAAAATTTCTCCTTCTTCTGCACAGTTGGCTGACCATTTGAGGCATGATCCTTCGATCTTTGTTGGGGCATCTTCATTTCTTCATCCCCATCTCTTTCAACCTTCTCGTCTTTCATTCATTATCATTCACTTCATCTCTCTAAAGTTTGACTTCATTTTTATCCTAGTGAAGCTGGGTCATATCTTCACTACTTGATGGTTATCCTATCATCTTTCATCTTCGATTATGATTTCTAGTGACTTGATCAAGTTTATCAATTTACTGTTTCTCCTCTACCTGATTTTGATTCTGATTCCGAGGGGGTAGTACCTATCAGCTTCAATCCTTGATTCAGCTTATCAATCAAACCTTGCTTGAGATTATTATCTCTTATTTGAGACTTGACAATTTCCTATTTATAGGTGTTTTAGTCTTGTCTTTCATCTTATCTTTTCCAGCGTATGCTTATCTTTGTCCTGATATGTTCCCATTCATCAAACACAAGTCTGGATTATTTTGTAATCCCAAATCAATCTCACATTTCAATTCCATTCTTTGACCACATGTGATCCAAAATCAATCTCACATTAGTCAAAGAGGGGTAAATGTATGCACCCTAAAATGGTCACCTAGAATTTGGGCTCCCATTCAAAAATTCATCAAATCCCTGAATCAATATTTTAAAAAATCAACAATTTTCAAATTATATCAATTTCCTTGATCAAATCCTATTCTATCATTTATTCAATTATTTTCTATGG
>BSBK01012698.1:0-35700 GCA_027943335.1 Chamaecyparis obtusa
AATCCTTCTTCACACTTCTAACGGCATCAACTTTAGGGTTTCATTACAGAGCATTACTATTATAATATAAATTTTTATAATAGCATGTATTATATTATTATTATTTATTTCTCTATTGTATAATAGTATAATATTAAATTATTAAATATTTATATTATATGTTCAATATTATACCTGAGAGAGAGAGAGACTGAGACTAAGTAATGCCCCACCTATAAGGTAGTGTTAGTCTTTAGGGTTACCTATAGGTGCTACTACTTTTGAGTAATGCCC
The DNA here is from genome assembly GCA_027943335.1 of Chamaecyparis obtusa. NCBI lineage: Eukaryota > Viridiplantae > Streptophyta > Pinopsida > Cupressales > Cupressaceae > Chamaecyparis > Chamaecyparis obtusa. The sequence goes on from BSBK01012698.1 coordinate 274, forward strand.
CACCTACCTAGAAAAAAATAGGCAATTTATAGGGCATGTAAGGGTTGGGAGAGAGAGAGAGAGAGAGGGGGGGGGAAGGGTAGAGAGTAGGAGATATAGAGAGAAGGGGAAGGGGAGTGTGTGTGTGTGTGTGTGTGTGTGTGTGTGTGTGTGAGAGAGAGGGGGGAGAGAGTAGGAGAGAAAGAGAAAAGGGAAAGGAGCGAGAGAGAGAGAGAGAGAGAGAGAGAGAGAGAGGAGAGAGAGGAGAGAGAGAGAGAGAGAGAGAAGGCACTAGTACATTTGGGGCCAAATTTTGACAGAAACCTTTAGATATGTAATTTTTTTTAATGAATTTGTTTTTTTAAATAGGCCCCGATGGTGTCGGTATTTCGATGGGTTTTAAATTGATCATTGGAATTTTGACAGTTTCGGGGTATAGATAAAAAAAAAAAGTTAAGTGCCAAATTATTTTTCTTTTCATTGAGCATGAGAAATGAGCAAAAGCTAAGTGCGAGAGAAGGTATGCGAGTTCTTCATCTTTCAAGCCTCTGGCATCATATTCGACCACAAATTTCAAATGCATTGCATTTTATTTGATCATGAATGCTCTTTGAAATGACCGCATTCTACTGGTGTCATGTCCTAGCCAGTGCTTTATCTCTATTATTTGATGTTATTGGTGCTTGTGCTCAAGGATATTGATTCACTATTTTGAAATGCTTGGATTCATGTTTGTTGATATTACTGGAAAATTTAATGACACCATTGTATATTGTTGAGATGCTCATTGAAATTACCACATTGTACTGGTGTCGTGCCCTAGCCCATGCTTTAACTCCATTATTTGATGTTATTGGTTCTTGTGCTCAAGGATATCCATTTTTTTGAAATGTTGATTGTGGTTATCAAATGGACAGCCTGTGAGCTTCTAGCTAGGTGCCATTTGTATTGATAGCTTAGGGCATCAAATGTATTGTATCATTGATAGTTGAGACTTTGTTAAAAGGAAATAGGACAAAGAATGATTTTTGATGTATTTTCTCTATTTTGATCCCTAAGTGGCTTACAACCCTAGAGAAGTATATGCAAATTTACAAATGCAGTTGCAGGATACATAGCAGCCGATAATTCACAAGAAATCCAAGCATCTAATTTGAATAGAAATTAATACAAAGAAATAGGGTCCTCAAATGGCCCAGTCATCCGAACCTTGACTATCCCCTCAACCAATGACCCTTCAAAACCAAATTATCATGCAATTAGTGAGTGAAAAATGCTCACAAAGAGACACACAACTTGGTAGAAAAAGACTTGATAGTTGAGACTTTGTTAAAAGGAAATAGGACAAAGAACAATTTTGATTAATTTTCTCTATTTTGATCCCTAAGTGGCTTACAAACCTAGAGATGTATATGCAGATTTACGGATGCAATTCCAAGATACATAGCAGTCGATAATTCACAAGAAATCCATGCATCCAATTTGAATAGCAATTATTACAAAGAAATAGGGTCCTCAAATGGCCCAGTCATCTGAACCTTGACTGTCCCCTCAACTAGTGACCCTTCACAACTGGGTTATCATGCAATCAGTGAGTGATCCTTCATCTCCTAGTCTGCCCTGTATCCAAACATATTGGGAATACACAATACAATGATAAAAAGTCTTTCACAATCCCCCTTCCCTCAAAGAACACTATCAACATTTAGACCTTGACTGTCCTCTCAACCAATGACCCTTCAAAACTGGGTTATCATGCAATCAGTGAGTGATCCTTCATTCTCCTGGTCTGCCCTACATCCAAACATATTGTAACTACACAATAAAATGATAACAAGTCTTTCACAATCCCCCTTCCTCAAGGAACACTATCAACATCCAGACCTTGACTGTCCCCTCAGCCAGTGACCCTTCAAAATTGGGTTATCATGCAATCAGTGAGTGATACTTCATTCTCCTAGTCAGCCTTGCATCCACACATATTGGAAATACACAATACAATGATAACAAGTCTTTCACAATACCCCTTCCCCCAAGGAACACTATCAACATCCGGACCTTGACTGTCCCCTCAACCAGTGACCCTTCAAAACTGGTTTATCATGCAATCAGTGAGTGATCCTTCATTCTCCCGATCTTCCCTGCATCCAAACATATTGGAAATACATAATAAAATGATAACAAGTCTTTCATAATCCACCTTCCCTCAAGGAACACTATGAAAATCTAGACCTTGACTGTCCCCTCAACCAGTGACCCTTCAAAATCGAGTTATCATGCAATCAATGAGTGATCTTTCATTCTCCTTGTCTTCCCTGCATCCAAACATATTGTAAATATACAATATAATGATAAAAAGTCTTTCACAATCCCCCTTCCCTCAAGGAACACTATCAACATCCAGACCTTGACTGTCCCCTCAACCAGTGACCCTTCAAAACTGGGTTCTCATGCAATCAGTGAGTGATCCTTCATTCTCCAGGTCTACCCTGCATCCAAACATATTGGAAATACACAATACAATGATAACAAGTCTTTCACAATCCCCCTTACCTCAAGGAACACTATCCACATCTGGACCTTGACTATCCCCTCAACCAGTGACCCTTCAAAATTAGGTTATCATGCAATAAGTGAGTTATCAACCATCCCTATATAACTCTCTACTAAATATCACTCCATCCTGTGATGACCATAGTGATGAGTAAAAGTCTACCAAATCCTTCTACAAAACTAAAGCATCTGGAAAGTGATTCGACCCGGTCATGGGAAGTATTTTTGCCTCAAAGATCAAGGGGAGGGATCCCCATTCTCTTTCTAGAAAAAAATGGTACAATCTCTTTGCGATGTGTGAGAATCCATGTCTCCTATTCATCCATGCAAACACCCCATTCTTGGTTTTAACTTCCCACAATCCATTTTTGGTGACAAAGATCTGAAAATCAAATTGGAACATACTCATAGTCCCCTTGCTCCCTTTCTTATCAGCCATATCCAATGTTTCATTGAAGTCACGACCAAGAATGAAGGTCACCTTACCCATACCATTCATGGATTCTATATTGTTGTTCCAAACTCCTGAAAACTTTTTTGTTGCTTCTTGTTCTATTTTAGTTTCTTTTTGGACCTAGATTTATTTTCTTGATTGCTCTATTTTCCAAAATTCCTTCCCCATCTCTCAAGACAAATTCATCTTATGCCCCTCCCTGATAAAGACCCCCTCATCCTCAACATGGTGTTCATCACCTATAGTCTTGATTTCACAGATAAGGGACATGTAAATATCTTTAAATGCTTCTTCTACCACAATGTCCTCCTGCCCCATCTTCTTGATCTTCCTGCTAAAGCAGATGAATCCACACACAATAACACAAAATTAAGGGTTTTGTATCCTTTAATGAATCTCAGTCACTGATAACGCATGGACAGTCAAACTAGTAGTCTCCAAAGAATTCAATAAGTGAATATGAATGTTTGAAAACTTTCCTCTCAACTTCCCCAACCACTCCTAATTGGTTAGAGGGATATTTCTAGAATCTCCACTATTCCTATCCTTACCAACAATTATTAAACATACTTTATCTGAAATGATAATAACATGCTAAACTGAACCAATGGCATGTTCTTCATGTGGTACAAGAAAGATTTGGCTGTCAAATCTTCCTTCATGAAGGCTGAGCATGAGAGAAGGTATGTGATTTCTTCATCTTTGATTGGTATCTTTGATAAGAAATGTCTTTCGAGCCTCTGGCATCATATTCGACTGCAAATTTCAAATGCATTGCATTTTATTTGATCATGAATGCTCACTGAAATGACTGCATTCTATTGGTGTCATGCCCTAGCCCATGCTTTATCTCCATTATTTGATGTTATTGGTGCTTGTGCTCAAGGATATCGATTCACTATTTTGAAATGTTTGGATTCATGTTTGTTGATATTACTGGCATGACCATTGTCTATTAGACCTTTATTAACAATTCATCATATCAAATAAAGTATGTTTAAGAAGTTTTAGTGTCTAAACACTCAACTAATCCCTCTAACCAATTAGGAGTGGTTGGGGAAGTTGAGAGGAAAGTTTTCAAATATTCATATTCACTTATTGAATGATTTGGAGACTACTGGTTTGACTGTCCATGCGTTACCAGTGACTAAGATTCATTAAAGAATGCAAAACCCTTCATTTTGGGTTATTGTGTGTGGATTCAAATGTAGGTTTGATTTGGTTAATGTTTAGAAGAGATCAATAAAGTATTTAAAGACATTCTTACATGTTTGGAGAGGTTTGAGAGGCACTTATCATGACTATACCCTCACAAACAATGACATAGACTGGTTTTACTAAGTTTCCTTTCTCTATTTTGAGGTTTCCTTTCTCTGCCGCAGGGGTACAGTCAGAGGGTTCATTGAAAAAATGATCCTTTGAATGGTTACTATGAATATGAATGATTTGATATAGCATATTTCTCATTTTACTTGAAGTTTGGAATAGCTTGTGCAAGGGTGAAAGTACTTTTGATCATTTTGGTCGTGACTGTTCCTCTACACAGTCAAGAAATGTAACTGTCTAATGATTATATGTAATGTTGAATGGATTAAATGCTTTATTCTTTGTAGAAGTGAATGGAAGGAATAGTGTTGGTGTCTAGTTTAATTTATTATTGAATTCAATCATTTCCAAGATGTGTTGAGTTTGCTCCTTATCTAATGTTAACTGTTTCTGCACAATCCAATCATACAACAGTGAAATGCTATGTGATTGACAATTTCATACAACTGGTCATTTGGCGTGTATTAAACAGAATACAATTTTCAGCATATTATTATCATTATATTTCTTTGTTGTAAACATGCCATTCGTTCAGTTTTGTAAATTTATTTTCGTGTTAATTTTTTTTTTCTATTTTTTCCATTTGACAACCACAGTCAACATTTCAAAACAGTGAATAACATAAAATAATGGAGATAAATCATGGGCTAGGGCATGACACCAGTAGATTAAAACTAAACCAAAGGCATGTTTACATCAAAGAAATAGAATGATAATAATATGCGGAAAATTCTATTATGTTTAATACACGCCAAAGGACCAGTCCCAACAATTCTTAACAATAAAGTATGTTTAAGAATTTTTGGGAGTAGTTTTCAAACATTCATATTCACTTATTGAATGCTTTGGAGACTAGTGGTTTGACTATCCATGTGTTACCAATGACTGAGATTCATTAAAGAATACAAAACCCTTCATTTTGGGTTATTGTGTGTGGATTCAAATGTAGGTTTGATTTGGTTAATGTTTAGAAGAGATAAATAAAGTATTTAAAGATAATCTTACATGTTTGGAGAGTTTTGAGAGGGACTTATCATGACTATACCCTCACAACAACAGCATAGACTGGTTTTACTAATTTTATTTTCTCTATTTGAGGTTCTCATTGCCAAAGTGGCCAAAGACTATGTTAGGATGATAAAATATGGGGATTCTCTTTACCGCTGCAAATCTTTGAAGGTTGCTGCACTTGGATGAATGTGTACCATTTTTAAGAGAATTGGATCGAGTTTGGCTTACCTCAAACAGGTGAGGCATCATATGGAAAGGTTTTCATCTATTGACCCAAATACTAGGACTATTTTGATCTATGGGTACCCTAATGTTGCCAAGAGTTATTTTATTAATTATGATGAGTTGTATCATTCCCATCATGTCCCATGCTTGCACCATGTGTACCCTCAAATATAGGATGTAATCATTGTTCTCTTCTTGACCAAAGGCTACCATATCTTGAGGTAGTGGAGTTATGTCATTGTTATGAACTCAGAATTATGCTCATACCCTGATGACAAATTTGAAATGGATACAAGCACCTTTTTTGTGCAATGGTCAGGCCCAACCTTTATATCTTGAATGCCAATGCTAGATGCCCTTCTTTAATGATTAATCCATGTGACAAATCTACAGACTTGTGAGAATGAGGAAAGGATCCTCTATGTCCAAATTCAAAACTTGGGACTTTCTTTCCTTCCATCTTCAAATTCACCACACACCACTAAATTTATATTTTCCTCATCTTCAGATTCACCACACACCACTTCATGTTCTTCACCAATTGCTGATTCAAAATCAATCTTTGAGCAATCTAAATACTCATCAAACCTCTCTTGAATGTCCTCACTACAAGGCACATGTCGTCTTCATTGCATCTTCTTTTTATTTCATGTTTTAATCTTTAAGAACTTGATCAAGAACATAGGTTTTAATGAAATATCAATTTTATTTTCAAGTTTGTGTTCTTTACAAATTTGAAAGGCTCTAATACTTACTAGGGTGGATGTGGGTATGCAACCTTATGCTTTTACTACTAAGTCTATGTTTGTTGGGCATACTGATTATAAGTACTTGACATATATCATAAATGTTGCTAATTAAGGTTGGTGGGATGATTATGCCTATCCTGAAAAAAGATTGTCAAATCATTATGCTTTCAAATCAATTACCTATCAGCATATCCCTTGTGAGGGAGAGAAGCCAAACACATAAAGAACATGCACATAAACACAGCAGCTGAAAAACTTAAATGGAATACGCCAAGAAGTACCAAATGATGAATGCTCAATTGTTGTAATTGCAAAGCATCAGAACCATCCATTTCTAGAACTTGATTTTCTAGTCTAAATGATTTTTCTATAGTCATAATGATTTTTCTAGAACTTAATTTTCTAGTTTCAATGATTTTTCTATAGTCGTAATGATTTTTCTTTCATCCTAATGTTTGTTGCTCTTGATAAATTAGGCCTTGTATTTGAATTTTGTTCACTGTTTTATTTCAGCTTGATATTTCATTCATTTTTCATATACACAGAGACTACACATGCTGATAAAAAAATGAGCTAATTGATTTAGGTTAACTATTCATGATTGTAAATGGTTAATATTTATGATGGTACTCCTTGGTGTATTCCATTTTAAAATAATCATGTTTCTATGGCTATGATAAATGCCCCTTTGTGTTGAGAAAATTAGAGTTGAAAAAATGGTTGCAAACAAATCATCCTTCTTCCACCAACATTCTAGTCAATGTACAAGTAATGAGTCATTCCAGTCAAGAAAGACCATGTCTGACAATATCAACCCAGAACAAAATAAGGAGTATGCAGAATTTAGTGATTGTATCTTCCATTAGAGCCACTTCATATGCACAGGTGATGAACATGCATATTTTCCTGAGCGCTATTGGGAGCTTACCCAACAACACATGTACTATTGTGAAAATCATGAAAAATCTATTTGCTATTGGGTCTAGCTCCCAGTATTGCTTGGTCAAATATGTATGTTTTTCACCTGTGCATATACCTTCTATGATCAACACTTATATGCACAGGTGATGAACATTCATATTTTCCTAAGCTTTGATGAACATTCAGAGTTATGAGTCTTAATATTGTACTTAATATAGCCAAGCTTCATTCAATGGTACATTCAAACATGAAACAAACCATTCTTAAACCAGATTAAACTAGTAAACCAAAGGACATACTAATTATAAGTAAACTAGTAAAGTGAAGGACATGCTAATTTTACTACTAAGTCTCTGTTTGTTGGGCATACTGATTATAAGTACTTGACATATATCACAAATGTTGCTAATTAAGGTTGGCAGGATGATTACGCCTATCTTGAAAAAAGACTGTCAAATCATTATGCTTTCAAATCAATTACCTATCGACGTATCCCTTGCGAGGGAGAGAAGCCAAACACATAAAGAACATGCACATAAACACGGCAGTTGAAAAACTTAAATGGAATACACCAAGAAGTACCAAATGATGAATGCTCAATTGTTGTAATGGCAAAGCATCAAAACCATCCATTTCTAGAACTTGATTTTCTAGTCTAAATGATTTTTCTATAGTCGTAATGATTTTTCTAGAACTTAATTTTCTAGTCTTAATGATTTTTCTATAGTCCTAATGATTTTTCTATAGTCTTAATGATTTTTCTTTTGTCCTAATGTTTGTTGCTCTTGATAAATTAGGCCTTGAATTTGAATTTTTGTTCACTATTTTATTTCAGCTTGATATTTCATTCATTTTTCATATACACAAGATAATTTTATTGTATCTCTCATTTCTTTTATCCATTCATATTTTTTTCCTTCTCTTATATTGGATACTGTGCAGTGTACATAAAGGCAAGGTGGTGATTATTCTCAATGGTCGACTGGTATAAGTCTTCCAACCCTTACCCAGTAGCTAGGACTAAAGATAGCAGAGCTCAAGAGACCATCATAGTTGGTCTCCTTCCTTAGTCCATATACTGACAAAACATTTTACATTTCGTTAGCTCATCAAATGCGGTGATTTGAAAGAATTTAATGGATGATATTTTCATCTATAACGTATATTATTTTAGTTTACAGTGAACAAATTTATCTAGTTCACACACTTATATACATTGAGCATAGCCATAAAGAAGCATCCCCTCCCATGGCTTGAGTAATGTAGGCCATGGGAGGACATGCTTCTTTATGGCTGTGCTCATAGTATACAAGTGCACGGAGTCGATAAATTCATACAATATCAACTTAAATAATATACGTTATCATGAAAATATTCTATTAAAGTCTTTCACATCCCCTCATTTGATGAGCTAATGAATGTAAAATATTTTGTCAATATATGGACCAAAGACGGAGACCAACTATGATGGTCTCTTGACCTTTTTTATTTTTACTATGCTAATCCATCATTTTTTTGACAGGTAGTAATCCTTTTTCGACAGAAGAGCTATTCGTCCGACGACTGCTCTTGGCAGTACTTGATTACCTATCATTGTATATCTGACATGTAACCATCGGTAGGACCCCAATCTGATAGATTGGTGTGACGGGACTTCTATACCTCTGACAAGTACTCCTGTCAGACATCTACTGAATATTCATCGCCTTTTCGACCGATGAAATGTCGTAAGAAGAATTTTTTGATAGATTGGTCCCATAGTAAAATTGTTATTTATTTGGCCAATTCCGACGGGTAGTGATGTTGGAATACTGATGGTTATCACTTCCATCACCATTTCCAATGCAAAAATGTCGATGGACAGATGTGTTGAAGTTTCTACAAATTGTCGTTCAAAATCTGACAAATGGTCATCAAAATTTGGCCTCAAATGTACTGGTGAGGGGAAGGGGAGAGAGTGGGATAGAGAGAGAGAGAGAGGGGGGGAAGGGAAGGGGAGAGAGTAGGATAGAGAGAGAGAGAGAGAGAAGGAGAAGGGGAGAGAGTAGGACAGAGAGAGAGAAGGGGAAGGGGAGAGAGTAGGACACAGAGAGAGAGAGAGAGATTGTGGCAAAAATTTTGTGGGAGATATCGGATATCGGATAATATCATATATCTGATATTTTTGGATATCCAATTTTGTTTACTAATAAAAAGTAAAAACAATATTCTTTGGGTCCCTCCAGAGAGTCACATTTTTTTGCTGAATTACGGGATTCGAGTTGCAGCGAATCATGTTTTGTCTATAGAGAAGACAAAAATCCACTTTTTGGTTGGATTTTCTCGATTACCAAAGGTATTTGCATCACCTTTTTGGTCTAACTATGGGGAGTAGTAGTCATTGAAAGCATAAATGAAAGAGACTCACAAATGAAGATGTTGAAGTGTATAGAGAAATGGATAGGGTTGCCCATTGGAACAAGAGACAAGGTATGTTAAATATTAATGAAGATGTCGGCATAGACCCACCTTTGAATGTGGTTTCAAGTGAAGAACATGAATTTGAAGATGAAAATGTAGGTTTTGAAAATGAGAATTTAGGTTGTGAAGATGAAAATGTAGGCTTTGAAAATGAACATGTAGATGTGGCCAATGGAAGTGTGGACATTGTCAATGACAATCCACCGATTGAATATGAAGGAATTGACAATGATAATGGTGCAAAAGAACCAAATCAACATTACACATCTCTAAATTATATGAGAAATGAAGTCCCTTTAGAGGAAGAAAGACAAACTTCAAAATTGAGACCTTCAAAGAGAACTAAATGGTTACTTCAAATTGATGAGAACATAATGAGCAATTTTGATGGAAAGAGATCAGAAAGAACCGTTTGGTTGTGGGTTTCAAAACTTTTTGATCAATTTTTTAGCCACAAGACATTGGTTGAGAAATGTCAAATGTTTCTGCAATTGTTAAAGATGCAAAAGATGAGACGTATACTAGTCAAATTGAAGATTAGTGTGAACAAGGAAAAGGAGCGGAATGCTATTATTGTGAGAAATCTTTTTAGTGCTCTCAATTCCATTGGGAAGAATACCAAGGAAAAAGAAAAGAGAGCCACTAGGAGGGTTATTACAACCTCCTTAGTAAGTCATCATTTGAGAAAGGCTCATTTGATGAGACAAACTTGTTTTGACTTGAATCTAAATCGTAAAACTTTGAATAGAGCACTTGCAAGAAGAGAAAGACTTGATGATCCTCTTCAAAATGATACATGGGCTTATGGTGGGAGACTTTCACATTGTGATAAGAAGCTTACCAATGCTTTGAAGGATCAAATTCAACTATTTTGGCAATCTAACTCAAGAGTGTCACCAAATGTGAAGGATGTCTTGAAGTTGAGAATTGGCATTCGAGACCGCACTCCACACCCCAAACATTATTTGGAGGTGAGTCAAACAATGTTGTTCAAAAAAATTTGTGAGACACATCCAACATTGCAAATATCAAAAAGAGCTTTTGAAGCCCTGAAGCCTTTTTTTTGTGTGCCTCTTAAGATTCAAAATACTTGTTGTTGCAAATATCATGTGAAGTTTTCAATGCACCATGAATTATTATGATCCATTCATTCTACTTTGCATAGTAGTGAAATGTTGGAGGAGTGTGGTGCAAGTGCTCTTCCAAAATCATCAAGAGACTTGCTAGATCATCTATTTATGTCCTAGAGATGATGGATATTTCTTTTATAGAAAAGATTGCTTAAATGACAAGTGCTCAGTGTGTGGTGGGCTAGTGAAGTTTGTTGAATATTTTCATGAGAGCTACGAACATGATTTTGGAAAGACAGTTGTCCATAAAAAGGTATATGAAACTATTAAATATACATTAAAAAGTGGAGGTGAAGGCTCTAGATGTGAGTTGGTTACTAAAGAATGCAATGTAGCTGATTTTATTTTAGATTTCAGGAAGAATTTTTTTTACAAGTATGCAAGGCATAGTCACAGGTCTCAGTGGTTGGATCAACAATTCAAGATGTGTAAGGACACTTTCTTGATTGGCACTATTATATCAGTTGTTGACTTTGCAGATAACTATACATTGCATCCCCAAAATGAGTTGCAAGCTCAATATTACAATTCTATTCAGGTTTCTATTTTTGTGCACATAACATATAGAAATTCCCCCGATAGTACAAAAGATGACTGGAAGATAATCAGAGAGTACCATTTTTATATGAGCAATGATAGATCACACTCATCCAAGTTTATCCAACATTTCTTTGAGAATTATTTTGAGTGGGTGTAGGAAAATAATATTGCTATGGATAGACATCTCATTTGGTCTGATAATTACACAGGTCAATTCAAAAATGCTCATATGTTTTATTGGTTATGTAGAATGCATGTAGAGAGAGGTGTACCTCATATTTGGAATTTTTTAAAGGTGTTCATAGAAAAGGGGAGCATGATGGAGCAGGTGCATGCATAAAGAGAGCTCTAGTTAAGGAACAATTGAGGATTTCAAGTGCAGAAATCATTGATGCTCGTTCTATTGTTGATTGGTGTACTTCAGCATTATCACAGGGGGGACACTTGATTCAGAAGTGTGAAAATTATTTTAGTTGGTTGAGTTGGGCACAATAGGAGATAGGTTGGATTGTCAAACTATGAAAGATTCTTCAAAAATGCATTCATTTCGAAGCTCAGATGCTAGTACATGGACCATTTGGACACTAGAGTTGGCTTATTATTGTCTGATTTATCTTCAGTGTGATTGGGATCAGTGTGAGTCAAGTGAGTGGGTTGATACATGGGTTCCAAGGTAAAAGTACAAAGTTGTGTCACACTTTTATACAGGAAAAGGTCAACAACACACAAACTTTTTAACTTTAACGACATAAAATGACATTTATGTTTAGAATTTGGAGATGATGTAAACTAATGAAATGTGTAAAAGTGGATGACATTTATGCCTATAATTTTTTAAATTTTTTTTGAAAAAGAATTCACATAGTTTTTTAATTTTTGAAGTCTATTTTTTACTTGTTGAAAAATGCTAAAAAATGAGGGTCTTGTTCCCACCAGAAAAGTATATGCAAATAATTTTTTTTTCCTTTGATTTCAAAATATGTTATAGATGAAATGTATAGCTATTACAAAAAAGAAGAAAAAATAGTTTTCAATGTATATTTTCTCCATTATAACTACTCAAAGTTGAACATACCTGAAATCGACAGTTTTCATCTCCCACCAAATTTCCCCTATCAAATCTACACCATTCAGGAAAAAATTACACATTCTTGAAGATAACTCTCTCCTCTAGTGTTAAATATAAAATTTTAATTTTTTTGATAAGATTTACTATTTTTTCTATTTTTGAAGCAGCTTGTTCTCGAATGTTAAAATACCTACTTGCAGTATTTTGAAATTATAATATATTAGAACTAATTAAAATACTATAAAAATTATATGATGATAATCTTGACTCTATGCTCTAAAAAGGGGTATTTTTATATTTGTAAAAAAATATCATTAAAAAGAGTAGGATTTATTGGAACATCACTTTTTTGAAATAATTTTATTTCTTTAGTAATTGGTATAAAACATGCATTTAATAGATATTTCCAATTGGGAAAGTTAAATAACTTATTTAACTTAGCTAGAATGAATCTAGCTAGACCATATGTTTGACAAAAACTAATTTTAGTTAGAAATACTCAAATTCAGTTGTGTTGATAAGTTGTCCTGAAACGTGACACAACTTTGTGCTTTTACCCTCCACATTATCTTACTCCTTTATCTCTCACTCTTTAAATGATGACATGGATTGTTCACTTGACTATGATCATCTTTCAGATCTTCTACAGCCAGGACATGTTTTTGCATTGGTTGCACCACAAGGGAATGATGAGAGATCGGATTACTGGTTAGCACATTGTGTACAAGGAAAGCAGAAAATTGCACAATCGACGATAGATGATGATATGTTCACATATCCAACAGGATCACATGTTGTTATGGGAACATGGTTGCACACATATATGATTAGAAATAATGGCATTCCTACCTTTGAAGACTATGAGAAGCACAAAACCATTCTCATGTATTCACACCTTGTTATAGCAGCCAATGTTAAGTTGTTGAAACATCAAGGAAAACCAAAGACAAAGGAACTTTAGACTATTAGTGTTGTTGATCATGAAGCAATATTGAATACTCTCAAGCATATAGATGACCCTTCAACCACACTTCAGTAGGTAAGTTCAACTCAAGTTGCAAGGTTTTCCATGTTTATTATGATTACGTTCAATAAATTAATTGTAGTTTTTTGTTTTATTTGTTTGAGCCAATAAACTTGGTTTTGTATGTGGATTGTAAATGGAGTTGGATACATATATGATAGATATAGAAGATCGAGGTGTGCATTTGATTAGCCCATCTTTCATGGCAGTAAACTTCACTATGCATTGTATAGTCATGTTCTTTGGTACATTTAGTTACTTATACATGTTCATAATCTTTTTCTCAAACCTATATAAACTTCTTATATTCTCTATTAACTTTTCTTTTGCCTTCTGAATGCAGGGATTGGAGCGAAAAGGACACTTATTTTTTATATATAGTTGTGTAATTTGCATATTTAGATGCCAAATTTTGTATATTAAACCAACAATCGAATGTAATGTGCATAGTTAGATGCCACATTTTATATATAAAAACAACAATTGAATGTAATGTACATATTTAGATGCCAAATTTTGTATATAAAAATAACAATCGAATGTAATGTGCATATTTAGATGTCAAATTTTGTATATAAAAACAACAATTGAATGTAATGTGCATATTTAGATGCCAAATTTTGTATATAAAAAATTAGATGCAAAATTTGAAATATAAAAGAGCCCACATTCGTATCGTCTTAATGCCATGTAAAGTGCAAGAAATGTGTTTCCTTACTATGAATGTTGTATCCTTATATAATTTGTATCATCTTAATTTTTTATCCTTACATTTGTATTGTATTAATTCCATGTACATTTGTATCGTCAAATGATGTAATAGTTGGAGTCATTGAGTCAAAATTGGTCAAATGTGTCCAAAGTAAAATGATGATTCCCTGGGGTGAAGGGATCGTGTTCAAGGATTGCATCCTAGCACCGAATAGACTATGCCATTAGCTTTGGTTGGGTAGGTAAATGCTAGGGACAACCTTGTTTCAACCACTGAGTATGTAGAATGTTCTAGACCATGCCAGACCAAAGTGTCCCCAAGGTGCACTAAGCACGATAGGGCAGCCAACTTTTGAGACTCGATTCTTAGACTCTGTGAGAGGTATCTACAATCCGTGAGATGCTACAAGACTACATTTTTGAGGCCTACACTAACCTCTCTCCATTCTAGGAGATTCAAATTTATTTGAATTTAGCACGCCAGTCTCGCTCGATGCCAAAACTTGTAGTGAGGGTCAATTAAAAGTTGCACCACTAGATTACTTCTAAACCATTTGTCTCGACACCAAATAGACTACCCCATTAGCTCCAGTTGGTTGGGTAAATGCTAGGGACAACCCCATTTTGACCATTGAGTCATTAGAACATTTCGGACCATGCCGAACCAAAGTGTCCCCAAGGTGCACTAAGCATGATTGGGCAGCGAACTTTTGAGGCTCGTAACTCAGACCCCATGAGAGATATCAGTGATCCATGAGATGCTACAAGACCATGTTTATGAGGCCTACAATAACCTCTCTCCATTCTGGGAGATTCAAATTTTTTTGAATTTGGCATGCCAATCTCACTCGATGCCAAAACTTACAATGAGGGTCAGTTGAAAGTTGCACCACTAGATTAATTTCAAACTGTTCATCCTGGCATTGAATGGACTACACCATTAACTCCAGTTGGCCAGGTAAACACTAGTGACAACCCTATTTTGACCACTGAGTCAGTATAAAATTTCAGACCACGACGGACCAAAGTGTCCCCAAGGTGCACTAAGCACGATTGGGCAGAAAACTTTCGAGGCTCGTAACTTAGACCCCACGAGAGGTATCGGTGATCTATGAGATACTATAGTACCATGTTTCTAAGGCCTAAAATAACCTCTCTTAGTTCTGGGAGATTCAAATTTGTTTCAATTTGGCACACCAGTCTCGCTCGATGCCAAAACTTGCAGTGAGGGTTAGTTGAAGTTGCACCAATGGGTTTCTTCCAAACTGTTCATCCCAGCACTGAACGGACTATACCATTAGCTCTAGTTGGGAGGTTAAATTCTAGGGAAACCCCATTTTGACCACTAAGTCAGTTTAACATTCCAAACCACGCCGAACCAAAGTACCCCAAGGTGCACTAAAGCACGATTGGACAATGAACTTTCAAGAATGGTAACTTGAACCCCATGAGAGGTATTAGTGATCTATGAGATGCTACAAGACCACATTTTTTAGGCCTAAAATAACCTCTCTCCATTCTAGGAGATTCAAATTTGTTTGAATTTGGCACACCAGTCTCGCTCGATCCCAAAACTTGCAGTGAGGGTTAGTTGAAAGTTGCACCACTGGATTACTTCCAAACCATTCATCCCAGTGCCAAATGGACTATGCCATTAGCTCCAGTTGGGTGGGTAAATGCTAGGGACAACCCTATTTTGACCAATGAGTCAATAGAACGTTCCAGACCACGCTAGACCAAAGTGTCCCCAAGGTGCACTAAGCATGATTGGTCAGCAAACTTTCAAGGCTCGTAACTCAAACCCTGTGAGAGGTATTGATGATCTATGAGATGATACAAGACCACATTTTTGAGGCCTACAATAAAATCTCTCCATTCTGGGAGATTCAAATTTGTTTGAATTTGGCACGCCGATCTCGCTTGATGCTAAAACTTGCAGTGATGGTAGTTGAAAGTTGCACCACTAGATTACTTCCAAACCGTTCATCCTGGCACCAAATGGACTGTGCCATTAGCAGAGATTTTGAGTAATGAAGTGATCACAACCTAATTAGTGAAGGTTTTCTAATGAAAGTGATGGCACAAGTATAGTAGAAGGAGTTTGAGTTGAAGGACATAGCCTTTTTATGATTTGAATAGTATTGTATGAGCGTTTGAATGGTGAATCAATCACCAATTGATTCTAGAAGTGTGTGGAAGGTTGAGATTGGAGAAACCCTCAAATCAAGGGTTTGAAGCCATCGAATTGGGGCTTTTTATGTTCCAGTTGTTTTGGGTCTAATTCCTCTTAGGATTAGAGGTTTTGAGTCATTTAATGACACTGTCCAAGGTTTCAGAACTTGGAGATATTTCTATGATATAGTTGCTTTGATAAATCATCAAATTCCTAGTGTATTTGTAGGGGTGCAGGCAGAGTACTGATATTTTGTCCAAAAGACCAATACATGAATTTGAGATATGTTTTGATAGGGCCAAAAGGGTGTTTGATTATGTAATTAGGCCAGTTTGAAGTCTTTTAGCCATTGGGAATAAAGGGTAAGTCTAGAAACCTTGAAACCACTTTAATAGATATCCTTATATACCTCAAATGATGAATTACACATGTGAACACACGTAGCACATAAAGCGTACACATAAATTTTCTTAATTCATGAAGCATACATGTAGCACATAGATTATAAAGCATACCACATGAATTCACTTAAGTCATGCACGTAGCCCATACACATGAATTTAGGTTATGAAGAAAGTACTTGAATATACATGAATATACTTAAGGCATAAATCGTACACAAGAGTACATACACAAAATCATATTTACATACTAACAATGAATAAATGAACACATGTAATTAAAAAATTGGATTGAATATCAAGTTTCGTACATATCTAAATGAACAATAATTCTGTACATATTTACATGTCAATATATCTAGATACAATGTGGCATACGCCATCTCAAAATGTGTCATATGACATCTCAAACTAAGAAGTTCAACTACAAATTTATTTCTAGGACATCCTATTCTACTAGTGGATCATCAAAATGTAGCCTCTTTGAAGTACTCTTTAGCTCTGATGGATCCTACATTCAAACACAAAAGTGAAACCCCAAGCTAGATTAAAATTCAGAATCATAGTCAATAATAATAAATAAAATGTTATCTCTATTGAGCATTTAAGGTTGTCACTTAGTATCAAAAGGTTATCATACATATCGGTCGGTCACTTACATTGAGTTGATCGATAACCAGAAGCAAGACAAACTAGTCGGTAAAGCTTATACACCGAGCATTACATAGTTTACCGAGCACCAGCAGACACTGACATCGACAGATAGTAAACACCGAGCATCACAATATACACCGAGTAGTCTACACAGTATTTATCGAGGATCACAAAAAATGGCATAGTAATCTGAAATGGCACATTCTTCTATGCAAATAGTTACAACAGATTGTAAAATGATTTACCAAGATCAAGGAGCATTTATTATGAAGATACTCATTAAATGTAATGTATATCTTATTGTAATAGTTGATCTAGGATATTTTACACCGTAGATCTTAGGGTTATGACTATGTTTTGTAACCTAATTTTGTTAAAGTGGCAAAAATAGAACACTATATATTTGTGAGTTCGCATCATTTTTGGTGTGAACTGATATATGAATCATGGAGCACTTGAAGCTATTGCCTAACTTCAAGTCAATCAGTTAACAAAGCAGAACAGAGTATAGAGGTTATCAGATTACCAGAATCAGAGAAGGCTACCGAGCATAATAGAGCAGAGATTCATCACAGTTAAGGTGATATTTTATGAGCATTTATAGATTTGTTTCAAAAAATTGAGTTTTCAACTAGTAGATAATTACCTATTGCTTTCTAACCATTGTAATAGAGTTTTGGATAAAATCTTTTAGCAAAGTAAAGTTAACAGTCTTATGTAAATCTCTTAACCAAGTACACACTTCATTAGTGTTGTTAAAATCCTATAACTAGGTAGATCTAGCTAATCTAATATGTTACTCCTAATAGGGTAAGATCACCAGAAGTGATAAAAACTTGTAGCCCTAACAGGCAACCCTTTTCTATGTAGTGAAGAATTTTTGGGTGTCATCCCCACCACAATTTTTACCTTCTAACAAGGGTTTCTATGTTACCAAAATACTTGTGTTATGTGATTGTCATATTGATTTCACATTGTTTAATTTCATAAGTTAACTAGATGATTGATTCATGCAATTAGATTCAAGTTATTTTGGTCGATTATCACTATTTACAGTTATAGATCTAAAAGGTTTACAAGTTAAGTTTTTGAAGGCACTGATTCACCCCTCCCTTCTCAGTACCTATCTCTCCTAATTCCAACAATTGGTATCAGATCTCAATTCTCTTATTGAACAGTTGAACCGATTATCATTGTTTATAGTTATAGATCTGAAAGGTTTACAAGTTAAGTTTTTGAAGGCACTGATTCACCCCCCCCCTCTCAATACCTATCTCTCCTAATTCCATCAATTGGTATTAGAGCTCAGTTCTCTTATTGAATAGTTTAACCACTAAAGGGTAAAGATCTAAGTCATGGAGAGATATAAGCTTGACAAGACTATTGAGAATCAGAAGATACAGATGTAGATGTTTGTGGAATAGTATAAATAAGCTAGGGAAGAACTGAAGAAATTATTGGTTGAAAGGAAGAACCTTGCAATTCTGCAAAGTGAAATCAGTTATCATGAAGAACCTATTGATGATATATTCAATCACATTGGATCTAGTTTTGGAAGCATCTCTGATGGATCTAAAAGCATAATTACTGATTTAGCATAAAAGAATCAACATCTTTCTAAACAAGTGAAAGCACTTCAAATCGGTCAAGAATCTCAGATGGTGAGAATGGTGGAAATCATGAACAATGCTAGACAAGTTGAACAAGATCAGAATCTAGCTATTGAAGACCGAAGACTGATGACTAAACAACTTCAAGCAAAAGAAAGTGAAATATAGAGACTCACTAATCGTCACTTCCAAGTATCAAATCAGATGATGACTGTTAATCAAGAAGTGAACTGAGTGAATGGAGAATTATCAAGAAGACTTGAAGATGTTGCAACACTTAGAGAAGATAATGAAAAACTAAGAAATGAAATAAAGATACAAAAGCAACATAATGAAATGATGAAGATGGCTAAGGATAGTTCTAAAAAGATTGATGACTTCTTGACTAATCAAAGAAGATTTGGAAGTAGAGTCAATATAGGCTACACTAGTGAAGGAGAATCATCACAACAAGCTAAAAAATTCAACAACAATCAAAAGAAAAAATCTAAAGTGTTGGCATGTTATCACTATGGAAAACCAGGACATGCATCTAATGTGTGTAGAAGCAAAAGCACAAGGTAAACCTCCTGTCACTCCTAAGTTTAATGGATATTGTTATTACTATGGTAAGTTTGGACATACAACTTATGAGTGCAGAGCTAAACAGAATGATATTCCTAACAATACTACTATGGAGAAAATATGCTATACTTGTAATAAGCATGGACACACTGCACGAGAATGTAAGGCAAAGATGAAGCAAGTATGGACTCCTAAGTATAAAAAACAGTGAAAGCCTTATCAACCGAAGAGAAAAGGTAACTCTTATGTTTGGGATTATAATACATGAGCTAACTATGTTGTATGTGGTCGGTATGGGCACATTGCGGAAAATTGTTACAGAAAAAGTCAGATTGGACAATCAAGAAGCTAGACAAGCACTGGAATGGCTTGTATGCATTGTCATAGGGTTGGTCATTTAAGAAAGAACTACAGAGACCAAGCACCAAATGAAAACCATATATTTGAGAGTGGATATACTATTTCAGATATCATGAAGTTAAGGAACACTATGTGGAAGAAGGCATCTAAAGAGAATGTTGAGTCAAGTAACACTGTCAGTGAAACCTCATCCACTAGATTGGGTGACATTGATACCTCCACTTAAGGTGAAATAGGTATGTATGGAACTGACATTTCAAAATGATCACATTTTACATACAGTTCCTTATATATGATGTACAAATACCAAATCTGCATGAATAAAGATGCATTATGGTTTATGTGTTATGAGCTAACAATGTTATATAGTCGGTAAAAGAGAGACTGGGAGTTGGTTACCCGTCGGTAATCACTACACTAGGTTAATCAGACAACAGTGCAAACCAATGAAGAAATCCTATGTTAACCGAGCGGATAAAATCATACACATCACCGAGCTGATAGTTGTTTCATACCAAAATTTAGGTCACACATTTAATGCATGAAAGTTTGAGCGGGAATATCAAAAAATTCTATAAATACATGCGAAACAGAGTTCATTGTTACATTGCAATTTCAAAGAACAGAGATTTCACAAAGAGGAGTTCGAGCTAAAGATTTTTCAAAAAGATTCAAAGCTACTGTAGATCTAACCAACAATATTCTTCGATGATTTTGAGTAAGCTCATTTTCTACTGAACACTTGTTATCTTACTACTTGCTGAAATCCTAGAATCAATTTATGGCATCAACATCGTCTACAAGAAAATCGCAAAATATTGAGGAGGAAGTAGAAATAATCGTTAGGGCAAATTTCGTCGAAGCTAAATTCAAACCACAACCCAAGGTCGTAGCACAAACATATATAATGGGCACTTTTTTTAGTATACCAGATACGGTTTTATTGACAGAAGATGTAAGAGCATATATACATGTAGACACGCAAAATTGGACAAGTTCTTTTGAAATGGCTTAAAATCAATAAAATGCACTAAATCATCAAAATGGAGCAAATCAATCAAAAAAATGGACATAATTAAATAAAGTGGGACAAAATCAATTAAAGCAAAGGATAAATTAAATAATGAGGTTAAATAATTAAATGAAAGCTTAAAAGGGCCAAAAACACTATATAATTGATTTTAATCAATTAATTGTATAGTTGTTTTAATCAAAAATCAAAATGAACCTATTACCCTTACATGGCTAAATTTAATTAATTAATTGAATTAAATATTCCTAAATTCTTTCAACAAAGTGATGAACCAATGAAAATTGAGGACAAAAAGACATAAATCACTCAAACATTTAAATTGTCCAAAGATTTGAAACCATTTAAAGGCTTGTCCCCCCATTTATGGACAATGCAAAGTTTTTGACTCAACCAAGGGATAACCATGATTACTTCACTCCACCCCCTACCCTTGGACATTTACTATAAATATGAAGCATTTTGGAGACTATTTCCATCTTTGAATTTCATTTGCAAAGCATTGTTATTATAGGCATTTGAATAGCATTCTAAGAGCAATTTGAGCATTTAGAGCAAGTATCATTGTAGTTTGTCAATTTGAGCTAGATTAAGCATGGAATCATCATAGAAGAATTGTAAAAGCATAATAGCAGCATAATTTATCATTTTAGAAGTGTCACTAGTGAGGATTTAAGCTGAGAGCTTCATTTACCACTTCTTTCTAGAGAACCATGGGATAATATAGATTGTAGTTTCATTTTAAAGTAGATTTGCATTGTATTTAGTTTAAATTGATGCTATTAGATCTTAATTCCATGAAGGTGATATTCATCATCACACAAATGGTGCCCACCGTGGGGCCCTAGGCCTCATTTCATCATTTAGATCTTCATTTGCATATTTGCATTCTCTATTTTCCATGTTTATCTTGCAGGAAATTAGTGAAATCACACTTACAGGAGATCTGTTCACGCTTGCAGTAATTTTACTACCGCTTATGATCTCTATCTTGACACTTGTAAGATAAAGTTATCTTTCCTTTGCCTAGAAAAGTCATGTCTGCGAGTTAAGAAGTGTCGCGTAGCTGCAATCTGTTATCGCCTGGCATCAGCCTTTGCTACGCAATTTATCGAAACAGTCATGCGTACAAGCATTTCAGTCACGCGTACAAGCATTTCAGTCACGCGTAAAACATTTTAGTCATGCATACAAGCATTTCAATCACGCGTACAAGCATTTCAGTCACGCGTACCATAATTTCAATTATGCATACCAGCATTTTAATTATGTGTACCAGTATTTCAATGACGCGTAGTAGCAATTTGTTCACACCTATTAGCTGGATGATGTCGCCTGCTATTTGTTGTCTATATTTACTATTTAATTGATTGAATCACTCATCTAACATTTTGTTTATGTGATTTAAAAGTAAATCAACAGACATCCAAAGGTGCAAAAACTTGAAAGCAAATTCAACCAAGAGGGAAAGGCACTAGCAAGGAAAATTAAGAAAGAGAATAAAGCACATATCAAAGTCATTCTTGAGTCAACACAAGAAGAAGATAATCAGGTATATCATAAATACCTTACTGTGATTGAAGCTTACAAAAGGAAATTTGTATCTCTTAATTGGATCTTTAGTCCTTAATTCAAGTTTTTATTTGAAAAATTTGCAAATAAGCTCTAAAAGATTCATACATAAGTGTTGTTCTTTCCAATTTTGATTTTGGTTTTCCCTCATAGTGTTTGTTAGTGTTGACTAACGTGCTGGTGGAAAAGCACATTTGGTGGAGGATCTTGCCAAGGTGAGTGAAAAACAATGATGAAACCTTTCAAAAATGCCCCTAGCTTAGGCTAGCTACAAGGAAAGGTATTATTCTATTCAAACTTGCATTTGATTAAATTGCGGCATTCCTTTTGATATAAGCTTGAGATAAAATAGGAAATGAATTTTACACTTCAATTTTAAGAATCTCCTTGTCAAGAGATTGGGAAAGAACAAACGTGTGTCTAAGTGTGTGGAACAAAGAAAGACAATAGGGATATGTTCTTCACTCTTTGAGTGAACCAAACTCCCAAACTTGTCGGCCTAAGTTCATTTCTTATTTTTCATATATATGCTACAGCAATAGTGGGCTCACCTCCCAAGTTTGCGTTAACGAGGCCAGTGAGAGGGACACCCCAAAGTGGGATACACTCACTTTTGCCATGGGAATCCAACCCACTCTAAAATGAAACACATGTATCCTTAATGGGGTGCATGACAAACAGATTTTAATTTTTCAACCTTCCTCTAGTAGTCCTCACGTATTGTGCAAAATCGTATTTCGGTGCATGTGGGAAGCCTCCTTGGAGGATGAGAGATTGAAGTCTATTTGAACAGAATATATACTAAAACTTGGATAAAATAGTAAGGCCACCTTGTAGAGCCATGTTTACAAGCCAAAATTGAATTTAGGTAGGCTGTTTGGAATTCTTTCTTGTGATATACTTGTGAAAAACATTGGAGAATATACACATTAGAGTGTTTTTAGGGACATGATGACAAAGCGATGTGTGTGTTGTGTGTGTTTTTCTATTTTCAAACAAAGAAATTTCAAAAGACTGATCTTAAATATTTAAAATCCAAAACTTTACAAATTGGTCAGAGAAGTGTCGCTTATGCACAAAACAAACTCGCCTATCAGAGGTTTAGTCACACCTGTGACTTTTATGAAAATGTGTATCAACAGGCAAGTCATGCCTAAAATACATTAAATCACGCCTGTCAAAACTGGAAAGTCACCTAGCAATAGGAAAGTGCCACCTGCATCTCTACAGAGTACCGCCTAACTATATACCAATTTATGTGTATGATAAATTCAGTGACGCCTACACTCAGGCAAGTGATGCCTAGAAACAAAGAAGGGCAAACAGTGGACATTTCCCGAGGGTTTGGAAAAATTTTGAAATCATTTTTGGATACCCTTTGCGGAGATATTCTTCATCAGTGCAACAAATAGATCATATTCTTGAAAATCATTTATAATGATGAGTCTATTTGAGAAATGAATTAATCCTGCTATGGAGCATAATTATTGAAACCAAGATCAAAATCTCAATAGGAATCAAAATGATGAAGTATCTGAAGAAGAAGTTTTAGAAGCAATCCAAGATCCCATGTTTATGGAAATAATGAAACTAGTTTTGGAGAGGAATAAAGAAGCATACTTCATGAAGTTAGGTCAATCAGGAGCTAAGCTTCCTCGTGATTTTGACACATCAACCTTGTGGGAGAATGAGGAAAAGCAAAAAGAGACATCATCTACAAATTCATCATTAAGATCAATGTGTCCTTTTCTTTATGATGATGGGCCATCTGTATCTTCATCTTCTTCACAAAAAGAAACACTTAAGAGCAACAAACTTATCTTGGATCAAAGGAAATTGCAAGATCATCCTATTTGTGATCAAGGTAATAAAGAGTATGAAGAGAAAAGTGCCACTATCAAGCAAGATCTAATGCATGAACCTCTATATAGCAAGAGTAATCCTTTCATCCTTCATCCATCTTCTCCCATAGCATGTACTCCTTTCATCTTTCATTCATCTCACAAATCTCCACAACTATCCAAAATTCCTCCATCGAAGAGTTAGCCTAATGATGACACTTTTCACGTTGACTATGTCTACCCTCAAGGGCTACCTCTAAAAGAAACCCAAGCTAATTTACATCTTGTTGCAGATCGTTTGCATGCTTCAAAGATCTTGGACTCCAAAGCTTCATGTGCTTCAATGCCTATTATACCCATTCAAGAGGATCCTCCATCATTCTTCCAAACATCTACCTTGTCCTTAGAAGTGGCTCCATGTCAAGAGGATAATCCAAAGAGAAAAGAAACAAATGTTGATAAAGATCAGGATCAAGATTATATACAATCCCCTCCCATATTTGATGAAGGTCCCATATCCATAGAACCTTGTGATGATCCCCTTGCATTCTTTCATGTCTTCCAAGATGATATCCTTCCATTCCAAGAACAAAGTACCTTTTCAAGTTTCATATTTTCTCCACTTCCCAAGCAAGATCAAGATATCCCTTCCATAATTTCCAATGAGCATATTGAAAATCAAGAGCAAAATACCCTCTCTACACCATTTGAAGATCGTTGTCAAGATCAAAGTATCCCATCATTTCCTTGTCATACTCCTCCACGTTCACCTCAAGAAACCATCATTCTTCCAAATCCCTTGCATGATAGTAAATCCCTCCAAGCTTCAGTTGATCATATCAAATGTGTTCCTATCAAAGCTATTCATGAGTCTATTGGTATAAAGATAAATCTTAAAGATGAGAACCTTGGTAATGTAGCTCCTTCCAAAGATATTGATATCCTTTTCACACCTTATATCCCACCATTCAAATGCAACCACATGCCTTCATTATCCTCCAAATCCATTTTGGGTTCCTATGTCCCAAAACAAAATTCTTCATTCCTTCTGTCCATATTAGGTCCATATACTCCTCCATCAACCATTCCTATCATCCCTAGCTCTTCATTCACTTACCCTACCATGTATCAAGATCAACAAAGGCACACATACTTGAAGAATGTCCAAACAAAAATCCATATGAACCCTCCATATTATTCCTATTCATCCACAATTCCTAAGTCTTTTGGAAGCAATGTTGATGTGCAACATAAAAATCATAAATCCAAGAATCCATATGGGTATTAAAATCACAATGTCCCATCTAATCAACATGTGAATGAAAATAAAAATGAAATATCCAAAAGGCCGCAAAGGTCCACCAAGAAAAAATAAAAAGCAAATAAAATATGGGTTCCTAAATTCCTCATTGAAGAAATGCATTCAAAAGCAGCACAAAAGGAAGAAAAATCAAAGAATATGTGGATTCCCAAGTCATTGTTGAAAGACTTGCACACAAAAGAAACATCAAAATTGACATTCAAGCTTCCAAAGGCTTCCATTCCATCTCCTTCCAAACATCCTTCATCTTCCTATATCCCAAAATCCACTACCCCAAGAAGATCCTTACCTCCTTCATCTATCGTTCCTCCATCATTCTACCACTCTTCAAAGTGTGTGTCAAAGTTGATCTTGCCAACATTCCCATCTACAACATACCTTCTTCTTATCCTCACATTCATTTTCCAATGCATACTTTCCATACTTCCATCCCTCTTATCAATGTCTTTGAGCATCCTAGTCATACCCATGGTTCATTATAGCATATCTTTCAGAGGAGCATTGTCCAAAGATTCCGATGTTGGGAAAATATTGAAAAATACAAAAAACGAGAAAAAAAAAAAGAAAAAAAAGAGAAGAGAAGAAAAAAAAAGAAAAAAAAAAAGTGCCTTGGTGAAAACCTAGCAATAGGCACCTTGGTATCAAAAGTAAAGAGAAACAAATACCATGATGAAAACCTAGTAAGCAGGCATCATGCGTAATTCATCCTTCTTGCACTCCACACTTGGGGGCAAGTTTCATCCATCTTTCCTCTCTCACCTTCATCTTGACAAGGTTGAACACATCCATGAGCATTAAGTATCTTGACATCCGTTATCCTTTTCATCAGCTTATGTAGTTGTTGCATCCATGTTATCCTATCATGATCTTGCTTATCCCAAATTCACCTTCATTATTCCTTGATAGTCTTTCCATACTCCCACAACATCCCTTCATAGACTCCATCACTCCTTTTACCTGGATTGAGTTATCTTATCCACATCTTACCCAAATTGACCCCTTGGTCTTAATCAAAATGAAGAACTTAAAGTACAAAAATTTGTTATCAAGAACTTCTTGACATGTCCACTTTTTTTGGATCCCTCATTTCATGATAGCAGATTGTTATCCTATAGGCTATCTAGCACTGCATCATTGGCTTCCATGGCTTAGCCAAAAACATGCTTTACATTGCTATATCATTTTTCCTTAGCTTGGGTACTCTTGAGGAGATGGTCCTACGGGTCACCTTCACATACTTCATCTATCAGGGCCTTTCCATCTCTAATCCATCAGCTTGCAAATCCATCCTTCATGTCTTATATCTTGCTAAACATTGGGGGCAAACCAAGGTGATCTTGTTTGAGAGCTAGTAAAAAGGAAAGCATAAAGTGTTTTGAGCTACATCTTGCATAAACTGAGCTTTTGTAATATTTTGGGAGTTTTCCCAAGTCCAATATTTTTCCTATCCAATTAGGGGCATTTGATCTTAATCAGTGGATTTCAACAAAGAGGCATCGATTCACATGAAGCAAGGCATTCAACTATAAACAGATTCAATAGTGCTACATTTGGTCACATTAGAGAGAGATTTATCAGAGCTTCAAAAGAGAGAGATTTTTGGTGAACCTTTGATGGATATCATTGTTCACACCCAAGTATTTTGATCCTACAACCTGATCCTTGAGCCTTCATTGACTTTATTATTCAGGATTAAAAATTGACAAAACACCTTAAAGTTCATAATACTTGAAAATTCTTTTTGAAAATCATGAAACATTGCAAAACACTTGAAGCTTTCTTTTGATGTCTTTATTGAAATTGATTTTTATCACATCTTTTTATCTAATCGATGATGTTTCGACTAGATTGGCGATGATGAAGACATGATATTTTTCTTGTCTTTGAGTGACTGTCTTGAGGGAGATCCAACAACTTATGTGAATTCATCTAATGACATGGTCACCAAAGAACCATCGAGGACTCTCATATAGGGTGGAGGGTTGACTTTTGATTGTTTGAGAAAATGGATTGGTATTCATACTCCCATAGTTTGGTCATCCAACTAGTGAGGGTTATACTAGTTTCAAAAAAAAAAAAGAGGCTACCAAAAGTGATAAAAAGTGGTATTCATATCATCATGATGTGGTCAGTGATGGTTGTACTTGCTTTCTGGTCCCAAAATACTCAATGATGAAAATTTATCCTCATGGTATTTATTTTCTAAAAGCTAGTGACACTTAGTCGCATTGCATTGCATTATCATGTTAGAGTGCATTACATTATCATGTTAGATTGCATTGCATTACCATGTTCAATTGTATTGCATTTTCATATTAGATTAAATGCATTGTTTGTAGTATTATTCCAAGGGAACAGGGGGTTCATTCAATCAAAATCTTGATCAATCATCAAATGGGGGGTTCAATTCAACAAGGAAAGTCCATAAATCATAATAAAATGTCCATAACATCAAAGATCCATACAATCAGTATATCAAGATACAATGTCATCACAAATGATACATCAAGTCCTGATCAATAAAACATCAGCATGATACAAAATCAACAAGGAAGATCCATAAATCTAATATCCAAGAAGTTAAGGTCCGTATATATATCATTTACGAAAATGTGCCTGTTTCACAAATCAAGGGAATCATATTAGTATTCTATAGCAGTGAATCATTTTACGTCAATCAAGTCAATCAAAGAAATCACACCTGGTACCATTTGTTTGTGTCTCTGTGTCCTGAGAACGAAGCAACAATATCTATCATATCAGTTTTCACACTGATTGATTTATCCTACCAGTGACCTACCTATCAGTTATCCCATATCAGTTTTACTATCCTATCAGATTGACAAATCACATTCATTGGTATCATTATCTTGTTATCTTAATCAATTTTTTTGCTTAACTACAACAAACCTATCTATCTTGGACATCCAATTTGTGAATCATAGCATATCAACAATGATATTCAGAAATGAAAACATATCAAAATATATCAACCATCATCAAAAATCTTTCAAATCAAGAAATTAATATGTTTTAATTTCTTAGGGGGGATTAGGGTATCAAATGGAAGTTGTAATCAAACATCATGGAATCAGTGGGGCATCATAAAAAAAAATTTGTTTCATTATCAGAGGCAGCAATCATATCATATCATATCAGAGGTGGCAATCAATCAGTATCAGAGGCATATCAATGAACCAGCAATCATGACCTAAAAAGCAATCAGGACTCATAAGAATCTTTGAATCAATGTTCTTCATACATCAATTCAAAGAGGGGCATTTGTAGACACGCAAAATTGGACAAGTGCTTTTAAAATGGCTTAAAATCAATAAAATGCACTAAATCATCAAAATGGAGCAAATCAATCAAAAAAATGGACATAATTAAATAAAGTGGGACAAAATCAATTAAAGAAAAGGAGAAATTAAATAATGAGGTTAAATAATTAAATGAAAGCTTAAAAGGGCCAAAAACACTATATAATTGATTTTAATCAATTAATTGTATAGTTTTTTTAATCAAAAATCAAAATGAACCTATTACCCTTACATGGCTAAATTTAATTAATTAATTAAATTAAATATTCCTAATTTCTTTCAACAAAGTGATGAACCAATGAAAATTGAGGACAAAAAGACATAAATCACTCAAACATCTAAATTGTCCAAAGATTTGAAACCATTTAAAGGCTTGTCCCCTCATTTGTCCCCCCATTTATGGACAATGCAAATTTTTTGACTCAACCAAGGGATAACCATGATTACTTCACTCCACCCCCTACCCTTGGACATTTACTATAAATATGGAGCATTTTGGAGACTATTTCCATCTTTGAATTTCATTTGCAAAGCATTGTTATTATAGGCATTTGAATAGTATTCTAAGAGCAATTTGAGCATTTAGAGCAATTATCATTGTAGTTTGTCAATTTGAGCTAGATTAAGCATGGAATCATCATAGAAGCATTTTAAAAGCATAATAGGAGCATAATTTCTCATTTTAGAAGTGTCACTAGTGAGGATTTAAGCTGAGAGCTTCATTTACCACTTCTTTCTAGAGAACCATGGGATAATATAGATTGTAGTTTCATTTTAAAGTAGATTTGCATTGTATTTAGTTTAAATTGATGCTATTAGATCTTAATTCCTTGAAGATGATATTCATCATCACACAATACACTGTAAAATTGGAGAAGTAGGAGATTTTGAGACTGTTGCTGCATTTCAACAAGTTTGTGGGCCAGATGGAAAGTTAAAACCTGAACACAAGAAGATTGAGGAATCAGGGTTATCATGCATCACATACTACCCGTAATCATTCAAGATAGACTGGATAAGAATCATGTTGAGAAGATTTCATGATGGTAAATTATGGCTGGAAAAACCTATTGAGGTCACAAAGAAAATGATCAGTAGGGTTATTGGGTACCCTACAACCGACAAAGCAAAAGCTTTCCGCAGTTCCTCTCATCCTAATGTTGAAAAGAATACTGGAGCTCAATGGGATGGAAGGGCACCAACAATTTTGACAATCAAAGACCCTGTAGTCAAATTTGTAGCACATGTAATCGGGTACAAAATATTCCAATCAAGTAGACTCAATAGCGTACCCTGCAGTGCAGTAGACATGGCACACAAAATTGTGAAGAAAGATCACCAGGTAGATCTTGCTGAAATTCTACTACATCAACTACAAGAAAATATAAATACAATAAGAACAAAGAAGTCTAATACCTGTAAGTTCGGGTCACTACTTGTTTGTATATTTTTCTTTCTACAAAAGTATGTACCTGGTATCGGTAAAGTGAATTGGCAAATAGACAAACCGATAACTGCACAAATTAGTGAAATGATGAATAGTTTAGGAGACAAACTGAATATAGAATTTGATGCATACTTTAAAGAATTTCAAACCAAAATGCATCAAAGGAGTAGAATTCCAAGGGAATTAGTGGAAAAATTTGAGAATGATATATGTTTTGTAGTTAGTACAGATTATTCAATGATAAAGGTTGTTGAACCTAGAACAAAATGGTTGGCACCGATGGGATATGAAATGAACTATGATTTTGCTTTGGAATCTATTAATGCACTACTTGCATTACTAATAGACATCACTGCCACTAGGTTCGGCACATATGAAGAGGCTAAATCAAGGATCACTACGGACATAGCGACTTGGAAAATGTCTAGAAGGGCAAAGAAAATGAAGAAAGATCTCACAGCAAAATTTGGAGATATATCAAACTCATCTGAGGAGTCATCAGTTAAAGATACAACTGAAGGTTAGTTATAGTTGTCAGACAAGCCATATGATAGTGAGGAGACTGAGTTAGAAAAAGAAAAAGATCCCACACCAGTTCCTCCTACCATTGATCAACAAGTAAAGCAATTACCAATAGAAGAAGGTATGAAGACAAGGTCATCAACTGCAGCCTCATCCCCTCCAAAGAAAGAATATATAAAAGTTACAAAATTAAGGGTAGCTACACTGACAAGGAAATATGTAAAGAGAAATGCAAAACTTGTAGCTGAGGCACCAAAGAAAAGGAGAAGACTGGTAAGAAGTAAAGAAGACATTGAGGAGACAGACAAAGAATATGACATCAATCAATTCAAAGTGGTTAGAAACAAGGTAAGCACAATAGATGAAATTATTGAAGACATAATTGAAAATGGAAACTTTGCTGATTCAGGAATGGATAAATTTTACAAGATGTCAATAGAAGATCAAACCAAGTTAGAACAAGCAGTCATCCAAATGATGATAAAATTCAAGAGAGTTCCAATAGAATTCACCTATGCATTACCGAAGAAGTTGGATGATAAGATTTCTGAGAAATGGGCTATTGCATTAGATACTGAGAAAAGGAAAAGAGAAAGATCTTTAGTTAGGGCAGCCCCACATCTAAGCTATGGAGAACTTGATGCATACATGGCTAAATATCAAGCAAGATTTATGGTCAAGAACTGAGCCATGATGATAATGAATGAAAATGTGGCTAATACGGATATTACAAGTGATTCCTTATGGACATCAATTTTTAAAGCCGAAGAAAAAGCTGAGCAAGAAGCATTTCTAAAACTGTCTAAAAAGAGACAAAATTCCAAAGGCAAAGGTATTTATATTGATGATGACACAACAAAGAAATCGAAGGACACTGATATGTCAGTTACTGAGGTAATTGATATCACCGAGAAAAAAGAAGAAATAAATGTATCATAGGATGCACCGGATCGAGTCAAGATCCACCTGCAAAAGAAAAGCGATGATGATGTACTCATTGATGACATCACAAATGGTGATCCTGATGATAAGGATGATGAAGATGTGTATATTGCACCAAATCAAGATGAAGCACTAAACATTGATAGTGTATTCACATCTTTACTGGGTGAACTTCCAGTACTTGTAGAAGCAGCTGAAATAATTTCACAAGTACAACCCGATGATTCACATCCCAAGAAAAACAAGGACACAATAGGGACACAAGAACCTGAGCAACCTATAGATACAAATGAGCCTAACAAAATGGAGGCACCATCTACATAAACCAAGGTAATAGAATAAACAAAGTCAACCGAGGTGACCCCACTTGGCACTACAACTGAGACTCCCACACCATCTACCGAGGAGCAAAAGAAAGAGGAAAGTGTGTCAACTAGGAAAGATACTCTGAAGAGTGGAGATAAAACTATTGTTGTAAAGAAATCACCTCTAGCACCAGAGAATAAAAAGAAGAAAGGAAAAGGGCTGGTCACCATAGATGAAGTGATAGTTATACCTGAATGTGACCCGAGGACCCCAAGCCCCAAGGAATTGAGTAAATATGGGGATTTATGTTCAAGGAAGGTGACACAAGAGAAGTCGAAGCAAGAGCACAAACGCAAAGAAGTATTAACTAATGTGAGGGACATTCTACAACAGGTAGTACCTAAGGTAAATATTGATGAGAATACTCCCATCATAGATCAACTTGCTACACTCGTCGAGAAGATCAATGCCCCAGATACTGATGCAGATAAATGGATTGAAGAAAGGGTAGAATCCAGGATACAGGATAAATTGGCAGAAAGAATTAGCCATGAAGTGGCCATCAAGAAGGTCAAATTATCTGAGGTAATTACCGAGATAAAATCCATTACCCAGATAATCTGTCAATTTCTAATAAATCTTTATACTATAGACACCTTCACTGTTGAAGTCAATGAAAAGATAAAAGGGCTGGAAGTAGAAATAAAGTTAAGTACAATAGTAGCTATAACTGAGCCAAATGCTTTCTCAAAGCATATTCACCGAGTTCAAGAACTTATGCGGTTGATAGCAAATTTAAGGCACCAAGAAGAGAAAATCACCAATCAGGTTATAGAGTTGCAAATAGAACTCATTCCATACCTGAAACTTTTTGAAAATTTTTGATGTGTATATGTATGTGGTAGAGATATAAGGTTTATATAGAACATATTGTCTATATACATTCGTAGTTTTGATACTAATGCCAAAGGGGGAGATTATTATCTCTATTGAGCATTTAAGGTTGTCACTTAGTATCAAAAGGTTATCATACATATCAGTCGGTCACTTACATTGAGTTGATCGGTAACTAGAAGCAAGACAGACTAGTTGGTAAAGCTTATACACCGAGCATTACACAGTTTACTGAGCACCAGTAGACACTGACACCAACATACAGTAAACACTAAGTGTCACACTATACACCGAGTAGTCTACACAGTATTTACCAAGGATCATATAAAATGGCATAATAATCTGAAATGGCACATTCTTCTATGCAAATGGTTACAACAGATCATAAAATGGTTTACCAAGATCGAGGAGCATTTATTATGAAGATACTCATTAAATGTAATGTATATCTTATTGTAATAGTTGATCTAGGATATTTTACACCATAGATCTTAGGGTTATGACTATGTTTTGTAACCTAATTTTGTTAAAGCGGAAAAAATAGAACACTATATTTGTGTGTT
The DNA here is from genome assembly GCA_027943335.1 of Chamaecyparis obtusa. Lineage (NCBI taxonomy): Eukaryota > Viridiplantae > Streptophyta > Pinopsida > Cupressales > Cupressaceae > Chamaecyparis > Chamaecyparis obtusa. The sequence goes on from BSBK01012698.1 coordinate 33,946, forward strand.
CGCATCATTTTTTGTGTGAACTAATATATGAATCACGGAGCACTTGGCTATTGCCTAGCTTCAAGTCAATCAGTTAATAGAGCAGAACAAAGTACAAAGGTTATCAGATTAGCAGAATCAGAGAAGGCTACCGAGCATAATAGAGCAAAGATTCATCACAGTTAAGGTGATATTTTATGAGCATTTATAGATCTGTTTCAAACAATTGAGTTGTCAACTAGCAGATAATTACCAATTGCTTTCTGACAATTGTAATAGAGAATTTGGGTAAAATCTCTTAGCAGAGTAGACTTAACAATCTTATGTAAATCTCTTAACCAAGTACACACTTCATTAGTGTTGTTAAAATCCTATAACTAGGTAGATCTAGCTGATCTAATATGTTACTCCTAATAGGGTAAGATCACCAAAAGTGATCAAAACTTGTAGCCCTAACAGAAAAACCTTTTCTATCTAGTGAAGAATTTGCGGGTGTCATCTGCACCACAGTTTTTACCTTCTAACAAGGGTTTCTTTGTTACCAAAATACTTGTGTTATGTGATTATCATATTTATTTCATATTGTTTACTTTCATAAGTTAACTAGATGATTGATTCATGCAATTAGATTCAAGTTATTTTGGTCGGTTATCACTATTTACAGTTATAGATCTAAAAGGTTTACAAGTTAAGTTTTTGAAGGCACTGATTTGCCCCTCCCCTCTCAGTACCTATCTCTCCTAATTCCAACATAAAATTTAAACTAAAATTGAACTCTCATATACCTCGCCTCTCTGTCTCCTCCCGTGGGCAGGAGACCTAATATATGCCCTTGGTAGCACAGGAACAATGCCACCAATGTCGACTCTAACCTGTATATGTTTTCAAACATGAGATTGATCTATGAGCTATACTATTTAATATTAAATACTTGGTAGCAAATATATGTTTACAAAATAACTGAATTAACATTAAAAATTACTTGTGTTTAACTTTCTTTAGGGATTGTTGGCTGAGTCATCAGTGATAGAAACCCTTGGCGTTCTACCTCCCTCAAACTAGGAGTGACCTACAAAATTCAAACAGATACTTCATACTATCATAACTTGACCATATTATATATACTTGATAGTAAAGTACACACAAATAACTTTAGAAATGTGTGTACCATGGGTCTATCACTGCGAATGGATGTGCTTGTGACTCTATCATGATGATAGGGTCTCGCAACATCATCATATGCCACTCTTTGTCAAATAAACCATGTAAATTAAAAATGAGTACGCACAATTGACAAGTATACATGTATGCATAAACAAACTAAATTACTTAATTACCTTTCCTTTATCAATGGCTGACACTTGCACCCCCTCACATTGCTCCTCAGTGGCAACTGGTGACACATGCATCAGTATGTAAAAGATGATCATAAAAATTAGAAAATAATGTACATATACTATTATCATAATTTAAAAGGAAACCAATGAGTACATTAAAACATATGTACCGTGGAAGTGTCAAGACCAAATGATATGGCCGAAAGCGTGGACCCCTCCACCTGTGCCATCTTCTCCTTTGTCATCAACTGAACATAAATGTAACACATAAAAATACATAAGTGGGAAATTATTATAAGGAAATTCTACTAAAAATACAAACAATAAAATTTAAATACAATGTAAAAAGTGAATTGTTTACCCTTATTGTAACAGTGGGAGTCCATGGCTCTGTAGGCTCCTGATGCACATCTTCATGAGGTGCTTCAGTGCTTGAGGT
>BSBK01012699.1:7500-142259 GCA_027943335.1 Chamaecyparis obtusa
TGCATTAAATTACTTCATTTTTTCTATTTTTTAGCTGTATATTTATGTGGATTGGATGATTAAATAATATCTTTTAGAAACCTCTTGCCACAGTAGATCACATGCACTTGAAATGAATTATTTGGGGTCAAAGAATGGATTCATAAGGTTCATGAGGGATAGGAGATGGATGCTAAATTAAAGGAACAAAATTCTAGCTCTTCACAAAGAATACTTATGTGTGGGCTAAGGTGTGCTTTAACATACACACATTGGACAAATAATTTACACATAGACTAAATAAAATTGTGGACCACTAAACATAAGGTACACAATGCTCAAAATCACCTATAAAAATGCAATCACAGACTTACAGCTTATGGACAAATAAACTCTCAAAAAACAAGGTGCAAGTTCAAGCTAGTCTTTCACATGGATAGTTCTTTAGACACATTTTTTTGGGCGATTCACAATTCTTCCAACCCAAGGATGCTCTTACAACATCCTTGTACTAGGTCACTTCAATACCCATTGCATTTGATTCTATTGTATCAAGTCCCAAGGATTAATCATTCAATATTACCATAATTGCATTTCTAATTGTTATCTTCTACCTTCATCAAAAGTATTGAATCAATCTATATGGCCTACCAAAAAGAAAGGAAATCCCAAAGGTTCTCCATTTCCAATACAACTTCCAATGCTAGTTTGAACACTACCAAAAATTCTCATTAGAGCTTGTAGAGACAAGTAAACAATTATTTTAGATAAAGTTTTGATAATATAAGAATTTATCCAAAGAAAATGCTAAAGTTACATTGAAGGTCAAAATCATAACTATATAATTGACCTTGCACAAATAATGAAAATAACATCATTTATATTTTATTCTTTTACTTCCAATAAATCTAAATTTTAGCAATCCTATACCATACAAGTTAAAAGTTAAGATCAACACTATGAACAATTAATAGTTAATTGTCAAATTCAACTAAACTTTCCATTCCTCTCAATTTTTAAGTTTCTCAGTTTTATAATATAATTTATTATAATTTTGATTCATATTAATTAAATTATATTACTTATTAAAATATATTTATTAAACCCGATTTAACCATATCTCTATGCTCATGCATACTTGTTTCTATGTAACAATAGAGTTCTTATGTTTGATTTAAACACATTATTATTTAGTTTTTCTCTAAGTTGCAACAAAAAATAATAAAGAATAAAGTTGTTTCTTCATGGATCCTTTGTGTTGTTTGAGTTTACTGGAGCTTCTTCTTTCTTGATAACCATTTTTGATATCGCCTAGGCTTCTTGACCTACTAGTTTTAGCCACTCCCAGGCTAGGGGATTTGGTAGAGACATTGAATGTTCCCTTTGTAGATGGTGGGCCTATGATGGTTTCTCTTGTGGGGGGCTTAGAGATTCCTAGTTTTGGTGGAGGTGGGGTCCCCACTACTTTCAAGGTTGAGGCTCCCCCACCTCTTTCTATTATTTGTGGAAAGATCTATGCTCGGGATGTTAAATCTGCTCCTTCGAAGGTGAAAGCCCATCCCATTACCTGTGGCAAGAACTCCCCTGTGGTGGTTTGTGGCTCAAAACTAGCGAAAAATATGGATTTCGACCAATATTGTGGGTTGGTTTGTAGATTTGTTGGTTTTTTCCCCTCCCTTCTAGATCTACACCACTAGGTCTTGGAGATCATTAGTCTCTAGTAACATTAAGCTCTTTCCTTGTGCAAAAGGTTTTCTTATTGTTTTTTTTTTCCTTCTAAAGATGAATGTGATTTGATATTGAGAAAACTATGGATGTGGGGGAATCAATCTCTATTGAAAAAACCCTAGACAATCTCCTTTAACCCTCTTACTAAACCACTCAGCATGCATCCAATGTGGGCTTGTCTCCCAAATCTTCCCCATCTTTTTTGGGAGAATTATTGCTTTGTGGCCATAAGAAAATCTATTCGCCAATTTTTAAAGGTGGATGAGGCTACAATTGAGGTGAGACGATCAAAATTTCCTCATGTTCTAGTTGACCTTTACATCTCCACATTCTTTCTAGGTGATGTATTTCTCATGATCAGGGGTAGGCCATGGACCCAATTGCTGAATTTTGAGGGCCTACCCTTCAGATGTGGGAAATGCTTCTCTACTGGTCATCTGGCCACATATTGTTCTCATTCACATCGTAAAGGTGTTTCCACATGGTGAAGGACACAAATGATGATCATTTGACTATCTTGGCCTTTGACTCTTCCTATGATGAAAATCTTTATGTTGATGATGTCTCCCCCATGGGAGATGCTCCTTTTGTTCTGACCTCCTATGTCCCAGTGGATTTGTCTCCACCTCTTATTGATGATTCAGTCCCATTTGGCGACATTAACTCTTCTCCGACTACTAGTGCTCCTACTATGATCCATCCTATAGCTTCTAAGGTTCAACATTATCAACACTCTAGTTCCATTGATGGTGTCAATTCTCTCTCTTAGAAGGTCCCACCATCTTGTATTGGAGATCTTACTAAAAGTATAGTCTAGAATGTTCTTTGTCAACAAAGAAAGAATCAATCTGTAGTCTCTCACCCTCCTCCCATTGTTGTGGGTGAGTTGTGTACCCATACTTGATGTGGGTTACTAGTTGTGCTGCTAGTTTGTCATCAATGGTATAATTTTGTTGTACCCATATACTTTGTTTTATGCCTTCAGGGTATGATTTTGTTAGGACCACACCCTTGTTTTGCTGCTTCTAATAATAAAAAACAAAAAATAATGAATTTCACATATTCGTAAAATAATTTTGCAAATTTTAATATGTTACTATTTTATTTTCTCAATTCAATTATATCGAGTTATTTTTGTTTGTTCAATCATTTTGGCTGTCTATTTAATTATTTCTTGACTAGATAAGAAAATGATTTGAGTTTAATAATTTTTAAATTTTAATAAATTATTGATAATGTTGAATATTTTTTTAATGAGTTAAATCATCAAATTTTATTAAATGCAAGGTTTCTATAAAAGCTTAAAATTAGATAATATTGTAAACAATTTTGATGAAACAAACACCTTTAAATCTTAATTATGAAGATGTTACCTTAAATGTACACTTTTCTAAAAAAATAAGTTTAAATTTAACGTAGATTCTTCAATAAAAATAATTATAACTCCAAGCATCATAAACCTTAATTTGTTTATTGTTATAAAAAGAAAGTTACAGACCTTTCATTTTATTATAATTGGAAAGGATAATAAACTTTCCTTCACTTTAATTTAAGTTAACCTAATTAAATGAGTATAAAATTTTATGTTAGAATACAAAATGATTATTGAAAAATATAATTTTAATAAGTTTACATTTTTTATTTCTAGGGAAAGTAAAGAAAAAGATATCTATAGTTATTTTGATCAATAACATTTTTTTTATTAGTGAAATATTTTAGTGTTTTTATTGGATCTTTTTCTTATTAAAAGAGAAGATCTTGAATGAAATTATAGATCGATATTATGAGTAGATATGTCTTTTCTTTTGGCTTGTCTGTTTATAAATGTCTATTACATTTTATTTGAAAATAACATAATTCATTTCTAATAAAAAAAACCTTTAAAGATTCTCAATTTATTAGGAGTACAAATTTCTTTAGATTATATTTGAAAATGTAAACAAGAAACAAGAGTGTTAGTATGTAGATCTATTATTACTTTCAACACGTCAAGTTAAAATGTATCACTATTAATTACTTCTTTAATGTTCTGTAATGAAATATTTTGAATATTATTTAAATTATTAAAAAGAATTCATTGAACATCTTCAAATACTAACACATGACATTAAATCATATAAATATGTATTTAATAGATTCAAAACAGGAAAATGAATGAAGCTAATAATTCAAAGATAAAATCTAAAATTTGGTACTTAAAAATACAAACATAAAGACAAATGTAATTAAAAAACTGGAGTAGCAAGCCCACTTAACATTAGATCTTTGTTTTAATACTTTTTTCACTCTAAAAAGTAAGCATTAAGGAAACTTGGAATTTATGACATTTCTTTATAATAAAGAAGCATATGCTACCAATGTGGTTGTTTTCCTTTAAACCATAAACAAATATTTGAGAAACCAATACATCTGTCACTTTGATACAGTTTTTAAAGACAAATTTAATTTCACAAGCATCCTTAGGAAATAAATAATGGTCACATCAAAACAAAATTCTTTCTTATTTGTGAAACACAGAAAACCATATTATAACAAATAAAAAGAGACTTCTATAACAAATAAACAAACCAACGACTGAATACAAATAAAAGCACAATAAATCCTGACAACTATTTTGTGATCTCTGTGGATTCTCTGTGAATTTTTAATTGCAACTTCCTCCTCCTTACATATGTAGTAGAAATTTTTAAGGGAGGGCAATGATTTTTTGTTGGAATTAAATTGCAATTATTGTTTTGTTTTGTTCAAGTTGGATTGCACTAATTATGAGGCTATATATTCTATATCATAGAACATGGCAGTTTATTTCATAGTAAACCAACAAACATGATATTTTATAATCCAGGTAGATGATCTTTCATGATCTTCTTGATGTTTTCCTAGTTTTGTGGGAACTGTAAACACGATTTCTTAGAAACAGCTGCATATAATCTATAGTTTTCGCTTCAATTGCTTTTGGGAAGAAACGACTTTTATCTGCATAAATAAATGCTAATAGTATCATGCATACACGGTCAGTATATCCTGTACAATGCCAAATGTCAATGATAGCAGAGGTGATGGTATCTAGGGTAGCCAAATATATTGTTCCGATCTTCATAACTAAAAATTGAACATATTTAATTAAAAATAAAAATAATATATCTTTAACTTAATTTTGAAAGAAATTTTATTATTAAGCGTGTTTGAGTTGAAGTGGTACTGGGATGGGTGATCTTTGGAGAGGGTCCAATGTTTTATCTTGTAAGCATCACCTAAATGTAATGAGTGTTAATTGCACCATTCATTCTCAGCAAATATAAGAGTACTAAGTGTACTATTTATTCTCATGAAAAATGGATTCTTGTGAACCACTACTCATGAAACACAAGTCAATGTGTTTGACTCAAAAACTACACACCTACCAAGAAGGCCCAATACTTCATCTCTATGAGCATCGCCTAGATGCAATGAGTACTAAGTGTACCATTCATTCTCATGAGAGATGAGTTATTGGGAACCACTACTCATGAAACATGGATTAATGAGTTTGACTCAAAAACTACATAGTTGAGTCCTTAGCAATATTATAATATTTGATCTGTTATTAACTATCAAGGAGATTTAATTTGCAACATATAAAAGAACTTGATTTAAAAAGAAAATTCTTATTCACTAGTTTGATTTGGTTTTATCATAATGTTGAGTTTTTTTTGCATAGTCTTATATTTTCTATTATTCAATTTGAAATAATAGATAAGTGAAATAAAATCACAAAGGCACAAAAGAACTTTGATATATTTTCCATTATTCAATTTGAAATAATAGACAAATGAAATAAAATCACAAAGGCACAAAAGAACTTTGATATGTTTAAATCATCTACTTTATCTTTCTATAATCTTTTCTAGATTCATGTACTCTTTAATTCTCAACATCTAAACAATTTCCAAGATTCATTAAGGCATTCCAAAGATGTTGATGCCAAGCTGCTTAAGTATATAGTGTTAGCAAATGAACTTAAATGATCTATGAAAAAAGAAAGCACATGTAAATGTAAACATATCATCTAGACACCCCCTCAAATCATTCAATCAAGAGACCCCTCCAACAATATATGATGGTGTTGGCACTTGATTTTAGTGTATGAACATAAAATTTGATCACATAATCAAAATAAAATTTGTGTATTTTTTTCATAATCATTTTGTTTGTTATAGTTGTATTTTTCTAAAAATATTTCTTATATGAATTTTCATAGGCCTTTGAAGGTGTATCATTATCTCTTTCTAATGATAATGCACTCTCTTCTAAATTTTTATCTAGTTATATTAACACTAACACTTATTTTATAGATTCTTATTAGTTTCTTCCAATTTTATTGTTCTTTTGTTTATTCTTTACTTTTCATATTTAAGGATTGGTTTAATTTTAGTTTTTTCGATGATTAAATTTTTTATCTTGTAGCATTTATGTGCCTTGAACAATACGCAATTTCTTTTTCTTCTATTCTTCATTTTTTTTGTCAATCCTGACATGTAGCAAAATATTTTTGTTATCACTAAGATCTCTAGATTATTTTGATGATAAATCACAAAGTGTGATTTGAAATGTTGATGCAAAAAATATCATATAATCTAATCCAAAAATAGTAACAATCAATTTTATGGATTGTAGAAATATGATATTAGTCTTTAAATTTATAATGGATCAAATTTATATGCCCTAGAAAATAAATCTTGCACAATGTAGGAATTTCTTGACATGTAGAAGGTAATCTATAACATGTATGAATGAATTTACTAAAAGTATATTGGCATTCAACATAGTAATAAATTGTATGAAAATATATCAAATCAAATCATAGCTAGTAGAATAAGTAGGATTTGAAAATGATTAGAAATTTATATATTTTTCAATGGCATGACATTTGATTTGCACATTACATAAGCTTGACCTATGACAAAAAAAAGAAGAAGTACTAATATTAAGGAGATATGTGAATATATGCGAGTATAATTTACAAACATAGGCATAAGAGAAGACTAATTATGCTGAATTTATTAGCATGAGTGTGGGTGTAGGTCTATATGGATAGAATTGAAATGTACAAATTATAAATTGTAACTTTTGTTTATCAATTTAGTTGTGTAGTTTTTTGTTTTTTTTGAATCAACGTTTCAAATCACACTTTATGATCCATAATTAGGATGAGAGCTCTAAGAGAAAAAATGACTATATTACAGACCCATACAAATTAAACAGGCGAGGAGAGATGAGGAGTGGCTCAAAGTTCAAGAGGAGTTAAAATAAAAATAGAAAAAGTTAAAAAGATAAAACAAGAAGGAAATGATTAAAATTAAAAGGAAAAAATAGAAACAAAGAGATAAAAAATAATTTTAACTAAAAGGAACTAAAAAATAAATAAATAAACCTAATAGAAAAAATAAAAATAAATAAAAAAGAAAGAAAAGAAAGAAAAAGAGAAAAAGAAAAACACAAAACTAGAAAAGATGCAAAAGAGATAGATACGTAAATATAAGTAAATAGAGAACTAAGGAAAAATTAACAAATAGAAGAAATTAAGAGCAAAAATAAGGTTCAAGAACATTAAAAAGAAGACCAATTCCATGTATATGTATGTTTATAATGTATGTATGTATGTAATCATGCATGCATTTATGTGTGTATGTATGTATGTATGTATGTATGTATGTATGTATAGACACACTTGTACACACATAAACATACATGTACACGTACAGATACACATACACCTACATGTACATATACGTTATATGTTATATGTTATACATACACATACACATACACATACACATACACATATATGTACACACACACACACACACACACACACACACACATACACATACACATACACATACACATACACATACACATACACATACACATACACATACACATACACATACACATACACATACACATACACATACACATACACATACACATACACATCCACATAGACATACACATACACATACACATACACATACACATACACATACACATACACACACACACACACACACACACACACATACACATACACATACACATACACATACACACATTACATTATTTTACCATTTGTTGATATGTAATTGGTTTGAGTAATTGAACATCACTTGGTCCAAAATTAAATAAAAATTGGAATTGGTATAGTTCACCATTATATAATAACCCTATTTTAAGGTGTTTGTGAATCCTAATATGGAAATCTACTTCAAAATAAATAAGAACTCACAAAAATGCATGTAAAGTAAATATTCAAACATAAAAGGATATAGAGGTCTACATAAAGTAATGGAAACCACTAGATCTCATCATGTGTGGTTATCCTTCATCGTGTGTATTCCATGAGCATGTGCAAGATATAGAAAAGATGTGCAATGAGTATTCTATCATACAAGTAAATGATAAAAATAAATTTATAAGTTACATTTTCTATGTATGGTAATGAGAAAAAGAGAGTAGGAGAGTATGATTACAAAAAGTTTGCCTATTAACAAATTAGGAATGACATATATTCTAGATGTTTCCATCATTATGTGATAACAATCCATCTAGATATAGTCTCAAACCACTATATCTATACTTCTAAAGTTATCTAAGTTATCTAAAAGTTTAACTATTTATATAGTGACAATGGTTTGTCTTCCCTCTTTTTGCATGCAGGGTACAAATACAACAACCAAAAGTTGTAGGATTTTATAGAGTAGATTGAGACACAATTCTAGATTTTGAATAGGCATAAACTAATGGTTTTTGCCTATTTTCACACTTGACCAACACTTTATGGCTAAATTTTTGAGGGAGTGATCTAAAGAGCATCTTGATCTAAAATCTAAAGTTTTAGTTGGTAGAAGCACCTCCAGGGCTAGGGTGTCAATCAAACTTGATCAACATTTTCAAGCTCATTCATTAGTAACAAGTTCCTTTTGGTACATTATTTCTAGATCTGTATTTCTATGTTAGCTTTTTGTTTTTTTCAAATCTATTTATATTAAATCTTGTCAATTTTCTAACCTTTTACCTAGTTCTTACATCTTCAATTCAATCATGCATCTATTCATATCCAATCAAATCAAAAGGGAACACTTGATTAAAATGATCATCTCTTCTAGAGGACTAAAGTTGTGGCTAATTGATTGTTCCCAAATAGTTTTTTTTAGAAATGGTGAATGAACGCCTAGTTTGCATTCCTAGGCTAAGATCCCATTTCGACTACATTTTAGATGGAAACATTATTAAACATGTAAGATACCTTATATGCTTATGGAATGTACATTCCCTAATAATCAATGCAAATAAAAAATTGGTAAGATGTAATGATTACATCTAGGTGATGATTATGCAATGCTCTAAGATGACCTATATATAAACCTTTAAATATAACAATACACATTAAACAATACACTTTTATACGGTTGACACATAATGGGCACAAAAGAAGTAAAGTTAGCTCTATATTTGAATTTGGCCTTTAAAAATTAAATGATTATTTATGTAGGTGTGGATGTGTTCTAGATTACTTCCATGTCTAAATTATGAATCTAACTTGAGGAAGGGAAAACCTAAACTAATGGTCAAAGACAACCATTAAAAATAAATACAAATATGAATAAATATTTTGTTTCTCCACATTGAATTGAAAATGCATAATTTCTATCTTTATTATTACATTAAAGAATAATTAAAGAAAATTCAATCCAATAATAATATTTAAAGCAAAATTGAGTTTTGCATTTTCACCACTAGAAGCTTTTACAATAAAATTTGACTTATGCAGTTTTCACCACTATAAGATTTTACAATCAAAATTGAACCACTACAAGCTTCTACAATAAAAATCGTCTAGAACTTAAAAAATTGAATGCAAATCAAACACATACATCTTCTCTATAATTTTTAAAATGAGTCTCTCCCTCATTGCGTCTACCTTTGCACTTATTGCGGCTACTCCTATTGGTGCGATTTTCATCGTTCCCTTGGGGTTTGATTCTTTAAACCCTCTTGTTGGGAATTTTCAATAGTTTGCGTTGGGGTTGAGCTCAAATTGAGGAATTTTGGTTATGCTTCAGCATATGTTCTCACTGGGTATTTCTTTTTGTAGACTTTCTCTTGGGCATTTTGGTGTTGTGGGTTTTTCCCCCTCTCTCCCGTCACTCCCCAAAGCCTATTTCTATTGTTAATGGACAAATCTTTACTTATGTTACTAGATTTATTGCTTCTCTTCCTCCCAAGGAGAAATCTTGTCCACTTGTTTGTGCCAAGACCTCTCTTGTTATACAATTTGTGGCCATGATGTGGATTTGTACCAATGTCATGGGTTGGTTTGTAGATTTTCTAGTCTTTGGCCTTCTTTTCCATAGCTTCATCGATGGGTGCTAGATTCTTGGAAGCCTTTAGTTATTAGTAACATTGATCTTTTCTCTTGTGCTAATAGTTTTTTTTTCTTTCGTTGTTTCTTCTATTGACCATGATTTGGTGTTGAGGAAGCTATGGGCTTGGGGTGTTCACTCTTAGTCATACCTTGGACAATCTTCTTCAATCCTCTTATTGAACCATCTGGCAATGTGTGTCCAATGTGGGTTCAGATTCCCGATCATGCCCTTCATTTTTGGGAGAATTCTTATTTTGAGGCAATTGACAACTCAATTAACTGCTTCTTGAAGGTGGATGATACCACTTCATCCATGTGTCTTTCTACTTTTGCAATTATTGTGGTTGATATTTACATCTCCATACCTCTTCTTGGGGATGTGGTTCTCATTGTTGTGGATATGTCATAGACTTAGTCATTGGATTATGCGAGTATCCTCTTTTGATGTCATTGGTGCTTCTCTATTGGTCACTTGGTCACGAGTTGTTCTCTCTTGCATTGTAAAGGTACCAACACTTGGTGGAAATATGCCAATGGTGATCACTTGATTGTCCCAGCTTTTGATTATTCTTGTGATGACTCTTCACAGGCTGATGGTGATTCCTCCTAGGATGATGTTTTTCCATTTGCCGTTCATATGACCGCCTCAGGTCATATGGATCCTACTCCACCTCTTACTACTATTGTGGCCCCCTTTGGTCACGTGGACTATTCTTCGCTTGTTGGTCCTGTTCTAATCCAACCTTTGCTTGATGATGTGTTGTCTCATCAACACTTTCTTCCTTGCACTAGTTAAAAGTCTCAGTAAGGGGATTTCCCCACTTTCCCCCCATTGTGATGGTGTTTCTAATGATAGTATTGTGTGGACTATTGCTCATTAATAGAGGAAAACTTGTTCTTCCTCCCCTCCCTAAACTCTTCCCCAAGTTGTGGGTGAATTAAGCGGTCTGTTGTAGCCTTTGCTACCAGTGACCTATTTTTGATTAGTTGTGAGTGGACTATTTGACCTATTTTTGTAAAAGGTCAGGACCCTTGTTTTGTTTCTTTTATAATAAAAAAAAATTGCTTTTAAATGAAATTTGACTTTTTCCTTTCTCATTACTACATACTTTTACAATAAAAATTGACTTACTTAAAAACTTGAATACAAATTAAACACATACGACTTCATGAACAAGTTGTTTTAAATGAAAATTAACTTTTTCATTTTTCACTACTATATATTTTTACAATAAAAATGAACTAACTTAAAAACTTAAAGACAAATTAAACATATACAAATTATTTTAAAAAAAATTGACTTTATCATTTCTCACTACATACTTTAACAATGAAAATTGACTTAACTTTTAAAAATTGAATACAACCTATAATATACAATTTTTTAGTGAATTAAGTTATCATATCATTTATTTACTATTAAATAAAAAGACAGTGATCTACCATTCAAAAGAAGCAGGTGATGGATACACGTAATCAAAATCTAACTGGGACCAAATCCACCGAATTTATTGAACAAGTTTTACTTTTTGACCAATAAAATAAAATTCTAAATTTTTTTTATACATTCAACACCTCGAGGCATAGGAGGAACCATCCATGGTAGACTTAAAAAATTCAACTCACAATCTAGCAATAATACGAAGCCAAGTCATGGCAGATTTTAAAATTCAGAACATTTGACTTGACTGACTTACACTAGGATTTTCTGAACAGGCGGCTTCCTCCTGGAAGCTTCATTTTCTTCATAATGAGACCCATTCTTCCTCTGTCTCAACAGAAGTTAGTGGCCACTGGCCAAATGCAGCTAACTTTATGTTTTTAGTTCTCCAAACGGCACCATGCTTTGTCTTCATCATTACGTTTTCCTTATCAAACTATGTTTTGGACAAACCAGATTACGCGGTTACACAACTTCTTTATGACCACTTCATGGCAAAAAAGTTGTCAGACAAGAATTCCAATGATTCGCTGCCGACTCTCTTTCAGAGTCCTGAATAAATCAATGTATGAAATCCAGGGGAGACTTTATGGGGCAGTCGGTTCTAGTAATATACTATTATAACTACCTTAGAAGCATCAAATTGAGTTCTAATGGCTTTTCCCCACCATCATCCTCAGATAAGCTATATATATATATACAACGATATGGGTTCCTCACAAGTATATTGTGGAGTGTGTATGATTTGGCTTTTGAATTCATCTAAGAAACTTTTGCCAAATCTTGCAGTGAGGTACACCTAGTGTAGATGCTCTTAGTGTAGATGCTCTTATTTCATCATCTGCACTTTATTGTGAGATCTGTATATTTGGAGTTGTGCTGTTTTTATTTTTTTGACGTTTCAAATCATATTCAGTGATTCATCAAGGAGGAGAACAAGAAGGAGAGAGTGATTTTTTTAGCTACTTGGGACATTTGTGAGCTTTCTTTACAGATCTTTTCACTATCATGTCAGTTATGTCAGTGCAGGTTGTTGCAGATAGAAATGGAAATTGGAATACCCAATCCATACTTTCTAATATTGTTGGAGAGGGCAACAAAAATTGTCATGCAATGATGCCCAATATCAATCCTGACATTAGTAACAATGGTTATTTGAAAGTCCCCATGGTTTCAGAGGGCAATGTGAGCTATCACCCATCTGTTAGAAGGTAAGAAACGAATTGCTTTCATTTTCCTTTTGGGCATCTGCATAATCAAATTTTATTTATTTATTAGTATGCTTGGACCATATCGAATCTACCCATATTAATCAAATGGTTGAAAATATTGGTTGCAGGCTAGAGGGAAAAGTGGCCATAATCACAGGGGGAGCAAGAGGAATTGGGGAAGCAACTGTTCGACTATTTACAAAACATGGGGCAAATGTTGTAATAGCGGACATTGAAGATGATGCAGGGAAGATGGTGGCTGAGTCTCTGTCCCCTGCAGTGACATACATGCATTGTGATGTAAGCAATGAAGAGGATGTTGCCCATGTTGTAAACATGACAGTCTCTAAATATGGGAGGCTAGATATCATGTTTAACAATGCAGGAATCCTTGGGGAGCAGGCTAAAAGGAAGAGTATAATGGATTTTGATGCAGATGAATTTGACAATGTGATGGGTGTGAATGTGAAGGGAGTTTGTCTTGGCATGAAACATGCTGCTAGAATAATGGTTCCTAGAAGAAGTGGGTGCATTCTTTCTACATCAAGTGTTGCAGGTGTCCAAGGGGGGCTTGGGCCCCATGCTTACACCGCATCCAAGCATGCCATTGTTGGCCTCACCAAAAATACTGCCTGTGAGTTGGGAAAGTATGGGATTAGAGTCAATTGCATATCTCCTTTTGGGGTAGCCACCTCTATGATGATCAATGCATGGAGAAAATATGAGGGAGAAATGCATGATGATGTAGATGACCAAGAGCAGAGAATTGAAGAGTTTGTAAGGAGTCTTGCAAATCTGAAGGGCCAAACTCTGAGAGCCACAGACATAGCAGAAGCAGCTCTTTATCTAGTTAGTGATGAAGCCAAGTATGTTAGTGGCCACAATTTGGTGGTTGATGGAGGTATTACCAGTGTAAACAACTGTGTTGGCTTGTAAAATCGATTTTTCAAAGAATTTTAGGTGCTATTCTGATGTAATGTAACTATTGCTATTCTAAACAATGTAATGATTCATATATTGGTTAATTATTTTGAAATATAATTCAATTTAACAGTCAGAGATTAATAGAGAAGAAGGGATGTCAGCATGACAGAATATGATGGTTAAGTTGTTGTGTTGATATTTTAGTTATCAAGATTCAAACGTCACTAGAATGCTGTAGGCATGAGGTCCCCTATTTACAACCTCACCCATTCATAACTCTAACTTAAAACATTTATTTGAGTGGTGGATAGAGGTATTACCTGTGTAAACAACTGTGTTACTTGTAAACTCATTTTTTTAAAAAGAATTTTATATACTATTCTGATCTAATGTAACTATTGCTATTCTAAACAGTGTCATGGTCAAATACATCCTTTTCAACAGTCAAAGGTTAATATAAAAGAAGCCATGAAGTCAATTATCTTAGCAGCCACACTTCGGCGGTGATAGATATATTACCAATGTAAAGAACTGCATTGACTTGTAATCTTGGGTTTTCCAAAATTAGATAGTATTCTAAACTAATGTAACTATTGCTGCACAATGTCATGATCTACACATTAAACTATTTAAAATATAATCTAGTTCAATAGTCAAAGATTAAAATTGATCAATAAAAATAGAATATATATTTAATACTTATTATTATAAATAAAATGACAAATTACTATCTACTGACCATTGAAACGAATGATATTCAAATAAAAACTATATATAAACAAATTATGTAGAAACCTTTATCCCCACATGAAAACTAGTCTAAAATTTATACTTATAATTGAATTAAAATCATAATATAAAGTCAGTGGACCGTAAAATATAACCAGCGTACAGTAGACTAAAGGAATGTTGCATAAAGGAGAAAATAGTAACCAAAAATGATTTGACAACTTTCAATAAAGAGAGATTTTGTTAGGCCTTTCTGTCATGCAAAGAAAAATAATCAAGGATTCACAAAGGATTGTACTTGTGAACGCATGATAATCTTTGGTCTTTTTTCAAAACAACATAGAAATGATCAAATTAGAGAATAATTGTCATTATTTTCCTTAAAAGCCATAAAAAGAACTGATTAAAATGTTCCGAGGATCTTGTCACCTACTCTTTGGTCTATTTTTCCTTGATTTCTTTTGCATAATTGATTGATATAAATATGTGGATACGCTTAAAACAGTCAACGCATAGGCCGGCCCACTGTGTTGTAGGATTAATGGTTGCCTTTCATCTTTATTTCACTGCAATGCCAGAAAAGCAGACTTTGTTTTCCCTGTTTTATTCTGTCTCTGAACTGCTCTGTTTTCTCAAAACGCTCTGTTTTACTTCATAAATCTTGTTTCATTCATCAATACTATGTTACAGAGTACTGCTAGTACAAACTTGTTGCTTAAGAGTAAATATCTATCGGTAAGAAAACCCAAAAGACCTCTCCTCTAAAGAGTTCTCAACATATTTTTAGTATTTCTATCTTTTCATAATCTATATATATATACACATATACATATACATATACATACACATTTACATATATGAGGAGTACAAAGTATATAGGGAAGAGTATCGGTCTTTAAATTTGTGAGCAATATTTGCAGGAGTTGTGCAACTTTATTAATACTCATAACACATGACTATTGGGACATTTGTGAATAAGTATTGGCAATTTTGGAGGTGGTTGTAGTGCATGGTTATTGGGGCATCTTTAAGTAGGTATCAAACAACACTTTGAAATGACCACTTTTTGACCATTGTGTGCATAACAGATGTCACAATGTGCATCGTTACTACCTAGAACATAGAACAGTAGCTATAAGTAGTTAAGTTGCATAGAGACACAACAAAAAAATCATCAAAATCTGATGTACTATTTAAGTTGTGTGAGTGTGTGGAGTTAACTATATAGCTATTGGTGTACACTTCCCTTAGACAAAGGTTTTACATTATTATTGATGTGTTTTTCTTTTCAATAAAATTTGTAGGGGTAATTTTCAAAATAGCATAATATGCTAGGGGAAGAGAGAATGGTGTTGTGTGAATCAAGTTTATGTCCAATAACCTTTCTTAAGTTTGATTTTCCAAATTGATTATGTCTATATTTTCTGTGAGTATCTTGGAATTTCTTTTTGATGATAGCTTCATCAAAATATTAGTATACTAATCTTTTGATCTACAAAAATTCAACCACATTTCACAATTATTGATTAGTTCATTGAAGTGATATTTCATATTAATTTTCTTGCTTTTTTATATGAAAAACATGATTCTTAGGCAATGCTATAGCTGAGTTGTTATCCCTAAATATTTTCACTTCCTCCTGATCATTCTTCAAATCTAACAACATTCTTCTAATCCATGCCAATTAGCTTGTTTTTAATGTGACTATTACATATTTCACTTCTACTAGTCAAAGAGTCACTATGGATTGCTTCTTGTAAGCCCATGAAACTAAATTTGATCTAAAACAAAAAATTTAACCAAACATGTTGTTTCTATCATCAATACTTCTTGCACAAACACTATTTGTGTAACCAATAAACTTGAAGTCATTTGAAGTTATATATGAACTATCATAATCTTTTGTTCCACTAATCTATCTCAATATTATTATCTTAAGTTGTCAATGATAATCCCTTGATGGCTTTGTGAATCCTAAAACTATACTTACTCCATAATGATATCAATAATTGTAGCTATCATGTGCATAAAATTACAAAGAAATATTTAATACAAAGTTTGATGCAGGAGCATCTTGGGGTAATTGGCAATCTTGTATCAACCAAAAATATGTTTGAGTTTTTTTTGTGTTTTAGTTTTAGTCTCTGTTGGAGACCTGAGATTCTCGGTCTCTTTGTGTTAGTTCTCAGTTGGAAGTTTGTTTGGCTTCACCGATGGAGCTCAGTGTGTTGGTCACTCGATGGATGAGTTCGGTGTTCGGTTGCTGCTCGGTGGTATTCTTCACCTAATGGGTCTTGGTGTCCTGTCACTGACTGGTGCTAGTTGCTTGGTGCCCTAGCTCACTGACTAGTTTCACTAGATGAATCAGCTTGGCTGAATAGTGCATTTAATTTGGGTCGCATTCCTTGAGTTATGGATTGACCGTTGGACGTGTGTGGACCTAGATTTGGCATGTTGCATTCTTCTATGTGGATCTGGTGACCGTTGTTGGCCGACTAGGAGGAAATTGTATTTATTTAATGTTTCATGAAGCCGAATGATGTTTTGTAATTTAATTCTTATTGTAAAGTTGACTTGTCACTGAGTAGTATATAAGGAGGGTATGGGTATTTGTTTAAAGGTAGTGGAGAAGAGAATAGTAATAGAGTAACATAGATTGATCTGTGAATGCAATAGTAGGGCTAGTGGCTAAGTGTCTTAGCTTAGGAGACAAGGAGATTTCTTGGTGGCTTGCAAGCACATGTTTAGATCTGCCTTGGTGTTTCTACCAGTTCCTATGGTTGTACAGATCTGGGCTATCTAGGTGATTGTTGGATCCTGCAAGATCTATATTGTACTTGTTGATGTAATTGGCTATAACTGAGAAGGCCTTATAGCTCGACATGTTGCATGTAATACTTAGTAATTGATGAATACAATTTGAATTTTGGTTATGTCTTGTTGTTTCTATGTATTTTTCTTTTGTTGATGTTGGCTGCAAGGTTTGGATTATCCATTCTTGGATCCTCATTCCTTGATTGCGTCAGGTGGTATCATAGTGAAGGTTTGATCTGGTTGGCAAAGGTCGATCTGAGTTATAGATCCATTTTACTATACTTGTGAAACCCCATTAGGTTGTTTGCATGAGGTAGCAAGTTGTGATCTGACTTGCAAACAATTTGGAGGTTGTCCCAAGGTGGTTGGGTTGGGGGTTTTTTGCAAAGGGTTTTTGAAGATATTGGGAGATGCCTCCAAGAAGATTGGACCCTAGGGGGATTGCAGATCTTTATGATGCGGTGGAGACAAAGATAGCAAAAAAGATTAGATTGGATATCAGTTCTAAAATGGTGGCAATGAAGAATGAGATGGTCTTCGAGATCATGAGAGCTATAGCTGGTATACCAAGGAACCTTAAAGCTAAGGATGGTTATGAAGAGGCTATTGAAGATTTTGAGGCTACTAGATTGAGTGGTGAAGATAGAGTGGATCAGATGGAGAGATCTATAGAAGACATAGCTAATTGGTTGGAAAGATATAGAGCTCAGTTGAGTACAAGTCACCGAATGGAGGTTTCTAATTTCTCAAGTACATTGAAACCTGAGGACCTAATTGATTGGATTGGTGAATTAGAAGACTACTTTGGGCTAGAAGATATTGGAGATCCTCTTAGAGTGAGTTGGCACAGACAAAATTAAATGGACATGTTTCTTTTTGGTGGAAAGAACTACAAAGATGTAGATAAGAAGAAGGTGAGATGAAGATCAATTAGTAGAGGTTGATGGTGGAAAAACTGAAGGCTATGTTCATTCTTGTTGACTATGAACTTGAGTTATTCAAGAAGTTACATAACCTAAAACAGAAGGAGATGATTGTGGAAGACTATACCAAGGAGTTTCACAAGTTGACTATTTGATGTAGACACAAAGAAATTTCTAAAAAAAGGTAGCCTGATATGTTAATGGTTTGAGATTCAATATCCAAGATGAGATTGGTATGTTGAAGATTGATTTAGTTGAGGATGCTTACCAATATGCCCTGAAGGTAGAAGATAAGATGAAGAGAAGAAATCATGGTAATTCCTAAGGGAAGGAGAAGCAAGAGCAGTTGGTAAAAGATAAATCGATAGCTGAGGATGAACCAAAACCTATTGAACCGAGGAGAAGAACAAGAAGATTTGGATTCAAGGGTACTTGTTATAATTATGGAGAAGGACCTAGGTATTTTGAGTGTACACATGCAGATAGGAAGGTCGGTAGTAGCAGAAATGTTGTGGTGAATGAAAATGCACCTGAGTTGGGGGAAGAAAACTTGCTAGTTTGGAGAACATTGCTCAGTAAAAAGTGATGAAGGAACCTTGTCAAAGGAAGAATTTGTTCAAAACTCTATGCAAGTCTCTCAATAAGATTTGTAATGTGACTATGGATGGTGATAGTACTAATAACTTTTTTGCTGAGGAGATAGTTCATAAACTTGGTTTGAAGAGATTGAGACATCCTTGTCCTTATAAGATTAGTTGGGTACACGATGAACATGCCTTGGAGGTAAGGGACTAATGTTATGTTGGAGTAAATGCCACTTTTTTCCTGAAATCAGTAAACTCTGAATTTCAACAAGAAATTGAAGATAGTTAGACTCAAAATTTTAAGATGCGACAAAAATAAGAGTTGTAATACTCTGAATCTAGTTCCTAAACTACTAACTTATTTTGAAAATGGTGCAGATTAAGGCCCTCAAAAAGGGGGAGCACAAAAAGTGGTCCTATTTTTTCTCTAAAAACATAACATAGCATCTGGTGTGCTCCCCCTAAAATGTTCACTTTTTTTTTGAATTTTTTTAATCGCTCTAGTGAAAAGTTAGCTAACACTATGTAGTTTATCTCAAATTTTTTTGGTAATTTTTTGATGAATGTATAAATTTTTATGAATTTACGAAGTGCACACATCCTAAAAACATGAAATTTTTGTGTGCTCTCCCTAGAAATCATTTAAAACTAATTGAAAATCAAATTTTCTTTTTTTTTTAAAGTGTGTATAATGGAGTCTAGTTTCTAAAAATGTAACTTATAGCAAAATTTAGTGAACGAGCCAAAATCTATGCCCTAAATACTACATGTTGGTTTTTTTACAAAAAATGGACATACACGTGCAAAAGAAATTAGAGTTGAAAAACTTAACATAATCAGAATTCAAATAAATTATATGCTTAGATAGCTAACAGACAGATCTATAATATCACATCTTCTAATTTTTATGTTCTTGAGCCACGAGTAAACCTGACAAGGAGCACACAAAAAAAGATGTCATTTTTTTGTATGTCTGCTCGAAAACACATCTCAGGCCTATTTCAATTGTCCAAGCCTTTGGGTTGGATCTCCAAGGAAAATCCAAGCCTTAGGATTGGTAAATTCAAATCCTTTACAAAGCGTGCATGCCCTATAGGGCATACACCTTATGTAAGACATAGATTCATATAGTGATGAGAAATAGTCAATGTGAGAGGAAGAGAGAGAGATAGATAGAGAGAGAGAGAGAGAGAGAGAGAGAGAGGGAGAGAGAGAGAGAGAGTGATAAGGGGAGAGAGAGAGAGAGACAAAGGGAGAGTATGGGGGAGGGAGATCTCTCTCTCTCTCTCTCTCTCTCTCTCTCTCTCTCTCTTCTACTCTCTCCCTTTCCCCTTCTCTATCTCCCTTTCCCCTTCTCTATCTCTCCTTCCCCCCCCCCCCTCTCTCTCTCTCTCTCTCTCTCTTCCCCTTCTCTATCTCTCCTTCCCCTTCTCTCCTACTGTCTCCATTCTCTCTCTCTCTCTCTCTCTCTCTCTCTCTCTCTCTCTCTCTCTCTCTCTCTCTCTCTCTCTCTCTCTCCTTTCTCGTTCATTTTCAAATTGGGTAGTATGAAGATCAAGTGTTATGTGATATTTTGGACATGAGTTCTTGTCACATATTTCTTGGTAGACCTTGGCAATATGATTGTGTTAAGAATGTATTTAATATTGAGAAGTATGACATAAAGTTTTCCATGATTCCTTTGCACAATACAAAACTTAGTGGACTAAACCTGAGTTTTGGTAGGAGGACTAAGTTGAAGGATTACAAAAGGGTTAGAGATTAGCAAGGAGGATAGACCTTTGGCTTGTCAAATGATTTGAGAAAGAAAATAAAATAGAAGTGGATCCAAGGAAGGAGTGTGTCAGTTGAGGACTTAGAAGACATGTACATCAAGAAATCAATTCAAGATTTATGTGTTGAATCCTGAAAGATGTTTGTTGAGATTCTGACTATAACATCTCTTTAACACCTAGAGTGTCTAATGCAGGAGCATCCTAGGGTAATTAGAAACCCTGTATCAACCAAAAATATGTTTGAGTTTGGTTTTATGTTTCAATTGTAGTCTCAGTTGGAGACCTGAGATTCTTGGTCTCTTTGTGTTAGTTCTTAGTTGGAAGTTTGTTTGGCTTTACCAATGGAGCTTAGTGTGTTGGCCCCTCAATGGATGAGTTTGGTGTTCAGTTTCTATTTGGTGGTGTCCTTCACTGAATGGGTCTCGATGTCTTGTCATCGACTAGTACTAGTTTCTCGGTGCTCTGGCTCACCGACTAGTTTCTCTGGATGAATCAGCTCAAGGATGACTGGTGCATTTAATTTGGGTTGTGGTCCTCAAGTTATGGATTGACCATTAGACATGTGTGGACCTAAATTTGGTGTGTTGCATTCTCCTATGTGGATCTGGTGACCATTGTTGGCTGACTAGGAGGAAGTTGTAGTTATTTAATGTTTCATGAAGCCGACTAATGTTTTGTAATTTAATGCTTGTTGTAAAGCCAAATTCTGGCTGAGTAGTATATAAGGAGGGTATGGGTAGTTGTTTAAAGGTAGTGGAGAAGAGAATAGTAGAAAAGTAACATAGATTGATCTATGAATGTAATAACAGGGCTAGTGGCTAAGTGTCTTAGCTTAGGAGACAAGGAGATTGCTTGGTGGCTTGCTAGCACAAATTTAGATATTCCTTGGTGTTTCTACTAGTTCTTGTGGTTGTATGGATCTGGGATAGCTAGGTGATTGTTGGATCTTGCGAGATCTAGATTGTACTTGCTGATGTAATTGGCCATAACTGACAAAATTGACATGTTGCATGTAATATTTGGTAATCGATGAATACAAGTTGAATTTTGGTTATGTCTTGTTGTTTCTATGTATTTCCACTATGTTGATGTTGGGTGCAAGGTTTGGACTATCCATTATTGGATCCTTCATCCTTGACTGCTTCAAAGTTGGATCTACATTGGAGCTCTTATCATATTTAGTTATTTCAATCACATGGAAACTAATGTCATTATTTGTCTGCAATTCATTATTGTAAATTTATCCAAAATATCATGGGAATATTTTGATTGATAAAAACACCATCATTAAATTGACTTACTTCTATACAGAGAAAAAAATCATTAAGCCTAAATTAGTCATTTCAAATTCATTTTTCATTATTCATTTGAATAAGAAAATTGACAAACCTTTAAAAAATAGAAAAGAATTTGCATACAAACGCCTTCAAACTTTAACAATGATAATTTATTTTGATTTATATTGCTAGTTTGTTGCTACTTTCTACTTTCAATAATATCATTCTTCAAAAAATAAGAATCATTCTTGTTCTACAAAACCATTAGGAATTTCTTGAGTCCATAAAAGACTTCCTATAATCTATAAACTTTGTTTTCTTAACCCAAAGTTTCATACCTTCATAGTTATTATACATAATGTTGAGATTCAATTTGACAATGCCAAAATTTCCTTGAGCCTCAACTTCTTTATGCTTTTATGCTTTTAGATGTTTTTGATTAAATGAACAGGAGGAGGGTCCTAATCCCTTACAGAGAGAACACAACACACAAGACACAAAAACCTAACATCTTCTGTTGGCAAAAATGTATAAAGAGAAAACCCCTGCAACTACACATTTAAAAATTTAATTAAAAACACATAACAATGAGGCGTAATCCTTTAATACAAACTTTTACTCACAGTTCTATTATAATCCACCATGAAATCACTATTAATCAAAACAACAGACCTACCACTACAAAAGTTATAGTCCATATTAAACTTAACGAAAGTGCTTATAGCCACATAGGCCAATAAATCTTGCATACCCAACCAATAAATCATAGTATAACTAAACTTAAGAAAATTAAACCCTTTAAAAGTATTATCATATTTGATAACCCTACAAGGAACAACAACAAAAATATTAGAAAGGCCAATGGTCTTAAAGAACACCACTAGCCAGATAATTGGTCACTGATCATTGATAATCATCTCCCAATTCCCCAAGAGTCAAATATGCAACCTCTCTATCCAATCTTATCAATTTGAATTCAGGTATAGATCAACTTCACCTTGTTCCTATTCAGTTCTATGGCCTTTTTCAACATTCTTCCTCATATTTCTTGGATTATATACTAGCCCTATGATAGCCTTCCTCATAACACCATCCATGATGGTACACAATGAGCTAATGACCTAACCAAATTTCACTTTAGTTCTACTTAGAGACTCTATCCTATCCTCTAACTCCTTGAATCTTGTATTTAGGTCAACAATTTGGGCTTTAAGCTTAGAAATCCTTTATTCATTATCAACAAGGTTAGGGTCAGGGCTAGGGACCTTCTTTCCTAGAATATCCCCTTCATTGTCAATAGGGGAGGGGAATCTATCACCCAAAATTTCATACTCCTCATCAAGTTCCAAAGTGATATCTATAGGTCCCCCAATATCATCGTAATTAGAATCAACCTCATTTTCTTAAAAGTCCCCATCTTTAGAATTTTTAGAAGAGTCCCCCCTTCATGTTTAAATTCTTCATCAATCTTCATGTTATCTTCCATTATTACCTTTTTACCTTTCAATTCCTTATTAAGAAGGAAAGAGGAGTGACTCTCTCCAGAGCTAATATCTTGTTCGAGTTCCTCATTTTTGGTTTCTTCACCATTACCTTCCTCTTGGTCATCAAAATCTACAATCAAAATTTTTCTTTTGATCCCTCTACTCCTAGTTTTTATGCCCTTAGAAGGGCTTGGTTTACAACTTGTAGTCTTTAATTTTTCCAAGGTAGATTTTAGTAATTCAACCTCAAGAACCTCCTTAGTCGGGGTACTCTTAGCTGATTTAGCTTTATTTTTGGGACTGGAGTTGTCATTTTTAGGGGGTAAGGGATTTTTGCCAATGAGCTCAATCCTCATAGAGCTATGAGGATTTGCATGCATTTCACTAGGTTTATGCTCAAGATATGAAATAAAGTAGTTTCTAAATTAGGAGTGATTAAATTCATATTAGTAAAGAACAAAAATAATACCTTGATGAAGAGGGGGTGAAGCCTCTTTGTAGATGCTATTACAAATAGAAGTGAAATCAAAGAAAGGAATGCCAATTTTGTCCCCATGTTTAATGTGGCCCAAAATTGGGTAATGTTAGCTATGTAGAGAAGTGTATCTCCCTTCCAAAGTAAATTATTTCATAACATGAAAACTAATCATAACAAAAGTGGGAGGTAAAATAGAACTATCATACCCATTCTGCACAACTTTTGACTTTTCTCCTTTCTCAATAAATTTTCTTATGTAGATGTTATGGTCATCAGAGCTTCTCTTTTCCACCTTGTCTCCTTGACACTCCAGACCAGTGGCTTCCTCTATCAGCTTAAGAGTCACTAGATAAATTTTATACTTCCAATAGCAACATTACCTCTCTACCTTGAGTTGTAAAATTTGGTTGAAAGATACATGTTATATCCTGCATGCATCACCCATGAATTAAGGTGCTCAATCCACTTTATTAAAGTGATCTTAGATCTCATCATTTTGGATGAGATCCTTACAACTAGATAGAGTATGAAATTTTTTTAGAACTAGATAGAGTATGACAATTTTTCATCTAAGCAGGTCCATAATACAATTCATAGATATGAGTAGTTCAATCACTTTATTCCTTTTACCACTAAGGTAAAAATATAGACGCTTCTCTTTAGTGTGCATGATATGATATTTCCATAAATACCTCTCCTTTTCATTATCAAAATTAAATATGGTGAAGGTACTACAAATTAGAGCCAAGGTAGTAGAAAGATTGGCAAAATGATAATTCAACCCTTTTGAAGTACATGTCCCATTTGTGATCTCAGTAAGTCTCATGTGAAGGAAATTATTCATTAATAAAGAGTCCATTCAAATATAAATATGCCCTTTTTCCTCATCGAAAAATAAATACTTAGAGATATGCAAATATTTCCCTTTTCTTCTTTCATATAAGTTTTTTAAAAGGAGATCATTAATTTCCAATCATCATTAAGCCTTTATCTAAAGTCATATCACCTATAGAGTCAAGAAAAATAAGAAACATTTCCCCTTTCTTAACACCCCACTATCTCATAAGGTCATCTACATAGAAATTTCTTAAATTATGTTGATTAGGCCATTTCCTTCTTTTATTACCTCGTGTCTTCTCATTGTGCCTAATTTGAATTTTGAATCTCATTTGAAGTGTTTCTCCAATCATATTGCGCTTTTAAATATTCACTATCTAATCTCCATAACATTCTCAGAATTCCTCCAACACCCCAAGTAGGGATAGAAAGTGAGGTAAGATAGAGCATATATTATGAATTTAATTAACTTGTTCTCCATAAATAAGTTTTGTTCAACAGTCATTGATAGACATTTGCTAACCCTTATTTGCAAAAATCTCCTTAATATTTTGAGGACACTAGAGGTATGAAATATAATTCAATTCTTAAAATTCAACCCCATATTGGCCATGTTGTTAGTAGCTTTGTTTCCTTCATGAAGAGTGCTAAATTTTAAATTGGTGAAATCTCAAAAGAATAGACTTACAATCCTCCATAAAATTTACCAATTCACATGGGTAACTAGTGTTCCCATTAATGTGGCCCACAACCAATTTAGAATCCCCTTCAAGGATAATTTCTTGGAAGTACATTTTTTTTAGACATTTAATGTCTTTCCAAGTAGTGCTAGTATAGGCTTCACCTTTTTTATTTGAATCCACTCCTATTTTGTTGTTGTATCCTTCAATTAGGTAACCCCTCTAATCCCCTTATAGCTCCACCCGCTCCAAAAACACCTATATTCCCTTTGGAGCAGCCATCAAAGTTACATTTGAGAAAGACTTATCCGATTAATGTTAAAGATATTTTAGGTTATACCCTAGTTTTGATTCATTCTAGTTTCCTCAAGATTCAACATAACTTTCCCAAGGCCAAAAGAAGAAGCATTGACATTCTCCTTAACTTGCTAATTTATAATGTTGAATACAATTGGGTTTTTTCTAGACTAGTCTCTAAAAACCCTATTGTTATGTTCCTTCCACAAATTTTAAACCATGAAAGGAGGAGTCTGGAACCAAAAAATTTGAATAAAAGGGTGGTTGGAAGGAAAAAAACTCCATTAATCTATAAAATTACACATAGTTTATCAACAGTATAAGAACAATGAAGAAATATGTGGTCAATACTTTCACAATCTTCTTGGCATGATGAATATCTATTAACCATCATGAAGCCTTTTTTTCTGAGATTATCAATAGTAAGAATGTTGCTATGGGAATTTTCCCACCAAAAGTACTTAATCTTGGGGATTAGTTTGGGGATCCATATATGTTTTCAAAACTATGTATTCATATCAATATTTTTCATTGACAAGTAAGAAAATTTGATAGAGAAGGGACTTGAAGAATTATGTTTCCAAATCCAAAGATCTTGTCTAGCTTGAGAAAATAGGGAAAAATCTTCAATATAGTTTTTTGACCTCTTCATTCATACTTTTATGTATATGGGTAGGGACACCAATAATATGTTTAATTTGATCACTAATATTATTCCATCTAACAACATTACCTTTCCAAGTAATATAGTTATTCAAATACTTCCCATTTTTATTTCTCAATAAATATTTAATATAGTTGAAGTTGTTAGTTTCCCCCAGGGTTCATCCTCTTTGTTCAAGACATCATCCCATAATTTGGAGTCTCTACCATTACCAATAATTTTCCTTCCTCCTCTTTTAATGATATTTCTAATTTTAAGCACACTATTGCAAATGGGAGATCCTAAAGGAATGCCTGGATCATGAATGAAAATCTCACGAGATCTATTTTGAAGGTATTTGGCCTTTATAATACTAATCCAATCCTTTTCACCATTAATTATTTTCCATCCTACCTTAGCAAGGATAAATCTATTAAAGGCTCTAATTTTTTTGATCCCCAAGGCACTACAATCTCTAGGTTTGCACACTTTATCCCAACTAACCAAGGCTATTTAGGTCATATCTTCAGTACCAGTCCACATAAATTTATTTTATTTTTTATCTATTTTATTCATAATCAACCATGGTATTTTAAAGAGGGATAGAAAGTACACTAATATGCTTTGGATGCAAGATTTTAGGAGCTAGACTTTACTAACTTGGCTTAATAATTTTCCTTTCCAACTAGCTAATTTTTTTTTGAAACCTCTTAATAATACTATTCTAGTAGGTATTGTATGCACCCTAAAATGGTCACCTAGACTTTGGGCCCCCATTCAACAATTTATCAAATCCTTGGATCAATAATTTCAAAAATCAACATTTTTCAATTATATCATTTTCCTTGATCAAATCCTATTTTATCATTTTCAATTATTTTCTATTGGCTAACCATTTTATCCTAGGTTTTTATTTATTTAAAAGGAATTTCCTCCCATTTTATTAAATAAAAAGCCCCCACTTTTCCTCTTATCCTAAGTTGCACAAATAAAGCATTATTCTTATTTTATAAAAAGAAGAAAATGCCTTTTTGTCTCATATGGACACAAAAGTCAACTCTTATTTTCTCATTGGAGGATATTTGTGCACATGGATAGCTCCTCTTTCAAGCTCCACCCTTGATTAAATGTTTTGCCTCTTAATATCCATGGTCCATTCATTTTCAATTCCTTTAAAAGGAGAGCTCTTTTCTCATTCTAGGATCCCAATTTTGAATACTAATCTTATGCTGCAGGATTTCTTGGAAACTTTGGAGCTTTTGAGATCATTCTTGCATTCTAGTTTCATTCTTGCATCTTAGCTTCATGTTTATGGCATCTAGCTTAGTTCTTTTATGCCCTAGATTAGCTCACATAGCTTAATTAGTAAGCCTTGTAGTACTTTTCATTTCCATAGCTTAGCTTACACCTTCACTCTTAGCATAGTTGCATTGCATTTCCATTGTTGATTCTTGAGGATATTGGCATTCTTGCCCTTGTCACTTTGAATCTCCCATTGTGTGGTTTACTAGCAAGGTTGCATGCTTCAATAGCTCTAGCTAAGAGCACCATCAACATCCTTGTGACTCCATGCCTAGGGAGCTCTAGGTCACTTTCTCAAAGTTTCCCATTTGTGGATTCTCTTGGAAGTAATGATTGAGAGAAGTGCACTATTTAGTGTGTACATTTTTGGTGCCCACCGTGGGGTAGAACACTTTGATTTTGTCCTTCTTTTTATGCATTTCCATCATTTTTTTCGTCATCATTTTAGTCATTTTAGCTTGTTGTTTCAGCTCTTTATTTTTCTGACAGAATTATCGTGCGACAATTTTCCAATCTCGTACAATAATTTCTTGTATATCAGTGTGATATTTTACCAGTTAAAGTATCGTGCACCTTTGTAGATTCTCTCACACTATTGTTTTGTATTATGTCACATGTAGGTAGCATGAACTATCGCACAAAGATAAAGTATCACAGTAGTATACAACAAAGTATCATATGATTCTTTCTCTGACAGAAATATCACCTAGGCCTGGCAGTGAGTAATTTAGCACTTTTTTTTTGCAAGATTTGATTTATTTGATTCAGATTTTTGATTTGTTGTGGTAGAACAGAGTTTGATTTGCAGATTTTATTTGGTTTTGATGTGCTAACCCTTGTAGGGCTAACAAGTTATGCTTTTAGGTGGTCTCATTGCTTAAATATTTTCTTAAAAGAATGCATGTCAAAGCTCCAAATGCATAAGGGCTACTAATGGTTTTTGCAAGGCTGCCCAGAGCATAAAAACCAATCAAGTGCTTGTTTAATTACTTTCTTTTTGAGTGCGGCATATACTAATTGTTTCTTTTTATAGGCGCTTAATATATTGTTGGAGGAATCTTTAGGTGGTAGGAGAGTATGCTCTTCACCCTTGTGGTGAAATAGAAATATTGACCCATCTTTGGATTTTGAAAGCAAGAGGGTAATTGAACCTTTTCTTGGTGTGTTTGTGAGAAATTTTTGAGCTAGGAGAATATGCTCTTCACCCTTGAGGTGAAACAGAAATTTTGAAAATCAAAGGTTGATCCACTCTTTTTTTAGTTTTTAGAATCCTTTAGCAGGCCTGCTCTTGAGCAATCAAAAGGAATGACCCAAGTGGGGACATGCTTTTTGCCAGCTATTTTGACCCACTATAAACTCAAGGCTATCAAGGATGCAAAACCTTGGTAGACGTAGTACTTTTCTTCACTTGATGTGAGTACTTGTGGGATTATGACCATGAGAAGAATGTTGAGCAAGAATTCTTAAGGTACTCTTATGGCCGCGAGGTCTGTTACTTGCCACAAGGTAAGGAGTCCCTTTGGGGAGCAAGAGGGGTATTATGAATGGAAGCCCTTACTAATAACCATAGATAGAAGCCACCCTATTTTTCCACTTAGCTTCTTGGTGCAAGGATTTATCCTAGTGGACTAACCTAGATCACCCCAAGATTACTCACCATCTGTGTTCCTTTGGTTGTGTCCTTGACACTTCCACAACAAAGCCAATATCTATTGTGGGCAACCATTTTGTGTGAGGCAATGCGACATCAAGTGTGGGCCAAGTTGTTAAGTATTGATCCATTGTCTTCATAGGCTAGTAAGTGCTTGAAGTGTTCTCATTGTGATCTACCCATGTAAACGTTCTCAAATATCAAACATCACAGTAGCATTCATAGGATTTTAATGCTTTGATATCATAATTGCTTGTCTTGGCAAGGTTGCTTTCGCCCTTGTGCAATTCTTTTATGACATGTTTGATCACCTACTATTTGCAAACTTGTCTGATTACTGCTAGTACTGTGCTTGAAATCAAAAAATCCAACCTTCAAACTGAAACTTTGACCAAATTGCCCTTAAAACTAAAATTTTTAGCACTCACTGGTCAAGAGTCGTACGATCCTAAAACTTTATCGCACACTGTTCTAAGATTTATCATGCGATAGTTCGTTACTGCAAAACTATCGCACTGCTTGCCTGGAAAGTATCGCACAGGCTACCTGGAAACTGTCGCACTACTTAGTGAGAAATATCGCTTGGTCAGATTGTATTGTACTATTTTCCTAGAAACTGTCACACAAAGTCATTTTGCTATCTGTATGGTTTATGCAATTTTTAGTCTTTCCTTAGTCGACCAGATTTTAGTAGGTGACTTACTCTATCGTTAGAAATCTATTTGTACCTTGGGTTCCTATTTTTAGACCCCTTGAATTAGTGTTCTTTGATTTTACAAAGTAGTCTTGCTTGGCATCGATAAGTTAGGAATTATCCTTGTTGAAAAAGTACACCTTTAGATTCTTTGGTAACACACTTGGAGAGTTTCAGTACTCTTTTGTCTAAATCACTTCCATCAAAATTCAATTTCAATTTCAAATGAATATGGGTAAATCCATCCTCCTAGTCCATATGTGTTAGGATACTTATCCTTTTATTATACACCTATGTGGCAGTGTTGGTTTACACTTTTTGCAGCTTTCTATCTTACCATCTCTTTTTGGACAATTGAACACTTTTACTATCCTAGTTTGGTATTGACATTTCATAGGGTCATCTTATCACCAAGGGTCTTTTTCTTTCATGTCAGTTACAACAAGGTACCAAGTTAGTCAAGGAAAATGACCTCAAGTTATCTTTGATCAGTTACCCTTAGTCCAAACTTGTCAAAAGTGAAAGGGAAAGGAACTCGTATTTGATCAAACACCTAGGAGTGAGTCTGAAGCTTGGTTTGACCCAAAGAGAAATCCTAGTGAGTTTACTACCTCTTTAGCACCTTCTCAATCAGATATAGACATGAGCTAAACCATGACTAGAAAGGAGAGAGAAGCGATGGATCAAAATCTTGATGACATTTTCCAAAGACATAGGGATAACATGTTGTTTGGTGATGACAATCAACCTGAATCACCCCCTATCAACTCAAGATATTTAGACGCCCATCAAAGAGTTGAAAGACATTATGGGCGAGCTCACCAAGATGCATGGTCACAACACGAAGACCAAAACAATGAATCTAGTGATGCTAATGTAAATGCAACATTTACTAATGACTTGTTCAAACATTCAAGACCCAACTCTACCCAACTCTTCACTCAAAACAACATCAAGATATGCAAATGAAAGACTTCAAAGGATTGAGTGTGAAAAGAAGGCATTTTTGGACAAACAAGCCACTAAAGGAGAAATGTTTAGACACCTAAAGGTAGAGAAACAAGCCTTGTTAGAGTTGAAAAGAAAAGCATTCCAAGAGGAACAAGATAGGCTTTCAGCCCAACAACTCAATGACCAATTCAACAATAGGGGTACCAATAATGGAAACAACTCTCCACCATGTACTCCCTCAAGAACCCCAAGAAGTAGAAGGTGGTCAAGGACCCCTTCAATATCTCCTAGTCCTAGAGGAAGGAGGATTTCATAACATAGGAGAAAAACACCTCCTAGGAACTCGAGACAACCTTCCCAATGAGCTCACCATGGCTCTCAACATGGAGGAAGTAGTGCAAGTTTTGATGATCAAGATTTTATGAGGATGCAACAAGAATCACTATTCCAACAATATGTGGAGAAGTATCTTGATCAAAACAAGGATAGGTTCCTAGAGAGCTTGATTAAAAAGGGTGCCAGAGTCCCTTGGAACTTTGATGTGGATACAAGAATCAAGAAACAAGGACCCTCTCAAGAAGAGGAGATCAAGCAACTCAAGCGTATGATGGAAAAGGTGTTGGCACCTAAAAGTTCCTTTTCACTTGACACTATTTGTCCCAATCCTTTGGACATAAGTTTGAGTATGATATATTTTCCTAGGAAAGATGAAATCCCCCAGTATGACAAGTATGATGCCAATGGTGACCCACATGATCATGTGCATCAGTTCTACATCATGAGTTTTGAGTTTCACCAAGATGACTCCTATCTTATGAGATTATTTTTGAGGAGTCTCAAAGGGCAAGCCATGGAGTGGTTTACCAACATAACCCCTCCCGTCAAAACCTTCAAGGAACTTGTCCACATATTTGTTCAACATTTTGCATATAACTTGTCAAGATCAGTCACTATGTTAGACATGTGCAATTTGAAACAGAACCAAGGGGAATCCTTTGTTACCTTCTTACAAAGATGGAGATGATTGTGCTCTCACTATTCTAGGACTATCCTTAAGCATGAAAGGATTGATATCATTGTTAGCAATTTGGTGCCTGAAATGTAGTATGAGGTTCAGAAGATGGTCTTTGATTCCTTCGACACTATGGTCAAAACTGCATGTCGAATTGAGGATGTCTTAAAAGAGAAAGGCATTTGGACCAAACATAGCAATAAAAACAATGGTCAGAATACTAATAATTCTAATAAGGACAAAGGAAAACACTCACACTAGCACAAGAATAAGCAAGTAGTCAATGACAGAGTTGTGGACTCTTCCCAACCCAAGGATCAAGGATTCCTCCATTTGTCTAGTGCAGTCCAAGATATGAAGCTCAACACATCCTCCAACCAACAAGAGCATAAACCAAAGTACCAAGATAGGCCTAAAAAGGAGAGGTGACAATTTTCTAAATTGGGTGACTCCTATGAGGATGTTTTCAAGACGCTTATTGCCAATAACCTTGCACAATTGCAAGGTCTAGCAAATTTCTGCATACCTGACATTATGCCACATTGGTGGAATGAAAAAGCTTTCTACAAATTCCACAATGGCATTGGACATGACATCAAACATTACTGGAAACTTAAACACCTTATTCAGGATCTTATTGAAAGTGGGAAACTTTAGATTGATGGGTTGAATACCAATGCAGACCATAAGGCATTCAAAGAGCCTTTGCCCAAATATGAAAAGGGGGAAACCTCTAAACCCAAGAATGGCAAGGCTGAAATCAACTATACCTACATAGGTGCAAAAAATGTGATCAATATGCTTGAGATTGTCGAGGAAAGTGTCAACATGATGATAGACAAAGATACTTATGGTTATGATGTGGGCTCTCCTCCTATATTTGATGAAGAATCTGTGGTGGTGCTTAGGGGTCCTCACTCTCAAAGGTCATCCCAAGTTCTTAACGCTGTCACCAGAAGCCAAAATCAAGGTCCTGTGGTTATTAGAGGTCCTAGTTCCAACTAGTCCAGCAAACCCAAGCAAGTGACATCTAAGAATGTCACCACCAAATTAATAGTCAACCCTAAAATGAGTTATAATCTTGTTGACCAGTTACAAAGAATGCCAGCTCAAATCTCAATCTTTAAACTCTTGGAATTGTCTCCAAGACATAAGCGTATCCTTGAGGATGCTTTGCATACAACCAATGTTCCTAACAACATAGATGTTGACCTATTCCAGAACATGGTTAACCACCTTGCTAGCCCTCATTGCCTAACATTCTTAGAAGAAGATGAAAAAGCTTTGAACCATCCGCATAATCTTTCCCTTCATATCGAAGTCATGATTCACAAGACTTGTGTCAGGCATGTGTTGATTGATGGGGGTGTTGGGCTCAACATTTGTTCTTTGAGTCTATTGAAAATACTAGGTTATTCTGAGCAAGTTATTGATACCCAGAACAAAATTACCATTAAAGCCTATGATGAGGTAGAGAGAAGTTCCAAGGGCTTAGCCGTCCTTCCTGTTAGGATTGGCCCTATTAAAAAGGATGTTTTGTTCCAAATTGTTGATGCTGGTCCTCTAGCTTATAATATCCTACTTGGTAGACTGTGGATCCATGACATGCAAGTGGTGCCATCCACCTACCACCAATGTGTTAAGTTCCCCTATAATGGAGTAGAAGTCTGTATACCCAAGGATAGCACATTATCTATAAATGCAATTTCAGTAGGAACTCATGTTCCTCTCAATAGCGAAGTAGAGGATTTTGATGCAACTCTAGCATAATGAAAGAA
Organism: Chamaecyparis obtusa; assembly: GCA_027943335.1. Lineage (NCBI taxonomy): Eukaryota > Viridiplantae > Streptophyta > Pinopsida > Cupressales > Cupressaceae > Chamaecyparis > Chamaecyparis obtusa. The sequence goes on from BSBK01012699.1 coordinate 41,100, forward strand.
TAAGTTCAAATCCATAGACCTTGGTATGGGGGGATATCAAATTGACTCCTTTACAAAACTGCTAGTCTCACCTAGGTCCTATGGAAAACATTCACAAGAAATGCATCCTTCATCTTCAGCCATGACTCTGTTTGGTACATTTGTAGAGTCCTCGGTGCCCATCCAGGATGAAAAAGAAGAGGTTGCTGTCAAGGATTGGATATATAGAGAAGAAAAATACATGCATAATGAGAACTTCTCTCCCTCTCCTAAGGCCTATGGAAGAGGGTATACTCTTGTCAAAAATATGGCCTATCCAGGTCATGGTCCTCTTAGTCACAGATTAGACACTAGAGCCAAACCACTTGATCATGCTCTTTTTGGATGCAGGTCTAAAAAAATGGTTGGCCTTAGTTTTGAAAGTCATAACAAGAAAAATTCTCCTATGCTTACTGCAATGGATAGTGATGATGAATCAAACTACATATCCAATTTTCAAAATCAACAAGATAGGTGTGAAGATTGGGTTCCTTCCACCAATCTCCTTTGGGGAGATTCAAATACTCCAGTTTCCAATCCAATAGTTTCAGACCTAGAACAAGAAGAATCCATTGTTGAAGATCATGTTGAGGATCTTATTCAAGAACATAAATACACAAATGGAATTGAAGAAGGTGTTATCCTTGGTGACATCAAAGCCTCTACCTCAAGGCCTCAAAAATATGCTTGGTGTAAACATCCCAGCTAGGATTCAGATATAGACTCACATGAGTATGAATGGGAATCTCTCTCTGATTGTTCTACAGTTGACATGGACATTGATGTTGTCCATACATATGGTTCCCAACCTAAGGTAGCTAATGAGTCTAGTGTAGGATTAATGGATTCAAATCCGCAAATTGTTTTAGTGGATGATGCTTTGCTTGGTAGGAAAAATCCTGATTTGAGTACCTTAGAGGGATACTTGACGGACCCTAACTCTACAATCACTAGAGATGATATTATATGCATACACAACATTGAACCTATCATTGACCTACCCCTTGCCAATCCTCACTTAATTGATTGGTCTCAATGCTATCAAGAGCCTCAGCTCCCAACTTTCCAAAATGACTATGAGATAGCATGTTATCTAAATGCCCTTGAACCTATAGTCTCTTCCACTAGTGAACCAACTACAAGCATGAAAGAACCAGATATCAAGTACCTTAGTCACAAAATGAAAAGAAAAGAAAAAAAGAATAAGAGTTCTGATGGCAAAAACCATTATGTGGCAGTGTCAGAACCTAAGAAAGTAAAAATAAACGACGTATCTAAGGGTGAAAACCTCTCCGGGGCACCTAAGGATGAGGTACTTGATCATCTCTCAAGTTACTTTCATGACATATCTTTAGTGCTTGTCGAGCCTACATAGCCAGTTAATTTGGGTACACAAGAGGCTCCATAAATAGTGCATTTAGCTCAGTCTTTATCAACACAGGAAAAAGAAGCATATACCAAGCTCCTATAGAGCAAGAAGATTAATTTTTCTTGGAATTACTCAGACATGCTAGGGTTGGACACTAATCTCATTATGCATCACTTGTCCATAGCTCCAAGTATAAAGCTAGTAAAACTGAAGTTGAGGAAAATGCATCCTCACATAGCTCTTCTCATCAAAGCTGAACTAGAAAAAATCCTTAGTGCAGGATTTATAAGAGCCATTGATTATGCCGAATGGATGTCCAATATTGTACTAGTTTCAAAACATGACAAGTCCATTCATGTTTGCATGGATTTTAAAGATCTTAATAAAGCATGCCCAAAGGATTATTTTCCACTTCTGAACATAGACATGATAGTGGACATGACCACGGGTTATGAGATCTATTCATTGATGGACAATTTTTTTGGGTATACTCAAATCAAGATAGCTCCTAAAGACCAGGAAAAGACTGCATTCACTTTGACATGGGGAACCTATTACTAGAATGTCGTGCCATTTGGATTAAAAAATGCAGGAGCTACTTATCAAAGAGCTATGACAACTATCTTCCATGACATGCTGCATATGAATATGGAAGATTATGTGGATGACACCTTGGAAAAATCTAAAAAAAGGGATACACACCGAGGAGATTTAGAAGTCATTCTAGATCGCATGGAACAATTTCAATTAAGATTAAATCTCAAAAAGTGTGCATTTGGAGTTACCTCTGGAAAACTCCTAGGATTTATCATTTCAGCCAAAGGAATAGAGGTGGACCTAGAGAATGTTTGAGCAATATTGGATATGCCGCCTCCCAAAAACATCAGCCAAATGAGGAGTCTCTAGGGATGCCTTCAATCTATAAGGAGGTTTATTTCACAACTGGCTGATAGAGCTCAACCCTTTAATAAGACTTTACACAAAGGGGTTAAATGTGTCTGGAATGAAGATTGTCAGCAAAGCATGGACCAAATCAAGCAATACTTGGCCAATCCTCCAATCTTAATGCCTCCTATCCCAGGAAAACCACTCATATTGTATGTGTCAACAATAGAATCTTCCCTGGGGGCATTATTGGCTCAACTTAATGATACTGGAAAAGAAAAAGCTATATATTACATCAGTCATACTCTTGTGTCATATGAGGTTAATTACACTAGTATTGAAAAATCTTGCCTTGCAGTGGTGTTTGCTTCCCAAAAGTTGTGACATTGCATGCTTTCACATACAATATACCTCATTGCAAAGATTGATCCTCTCAAATATTTTCTTGGTAAGGCTGCTCTCACAGGTAGACTTGCTAAGTGGATGATGATCTTATCAGAATTTGACATAGAGTACGTTGAGCGTAAGGCTATAAAAGGAAAAGCTATAGCCAACCAATTGGCTGATTTCCCAATTCGAGATAAAGCACCAATTCAAGTTGAATTTTTAGATGAGCACATAATGTACATGACTGCAAGAACATGGAAGATGTTCTTTGATGGCTCTTTCATGCAAAATGGTTTAGGAGCAGGAGTGTTATTTGTTTCTCCTCATGGGTACACCATTCCCAAGTCCTATAAACTATTGTTCCCATGTACAAATAACATTGCTGAGTATGAGGCCTTGACAAATGGACTAAAAATGGCAATTGAATGGAGAATCATAGAGCTGCATATCTATGGGGATTCATAATTAATTGTCAACCAAGTTAATGAAGAATACCAAACAAAGGATGAGAAACTGGTACCCTACTATAAAATTGTTGATTCATTAAGATGATATTTCACCTGTGTTACATTTCAACAATCCCTAGAGTAGAGAATAAAGTAGCTGATGCTATGGCTACATTGGCTTCACTTCTTTAGCTAGAACAACATGAATCTAGATTTTAATTCCTATTGGAAGAGCTACGCTACCCTATCTATGACTCCCAAGAAAGCCAAGTTGTTTGTACCCTTGTTGGCCATGAGTCATCCTGCTATGGTGCCATTTACTCATACCTCTATGATGGCATTATCCCTGAAACCTTCAACCCTTCTGAACAAAGAAACCTCACCTAAAATGCCTCTTGTCACACCCTTATCTCTGGTGATCTATATAGGAGGGGTTTAGATGGGACACTTCTTAGGTGCTTGGAAAAGGATGAGTCCAACCAAGCATTAACTGATATTCACAAGGGCATTTGTGGAGGACATTCCAATGGTCTTGCCATGGCCTAAAGGTTGCGTAGGGAAGGGTACTATTGGCCTACCATGTAGATAGATGCAGTAGCTTTTGCTAAATCATGCAAAAAGTGTCAGAAACATTGTAACCTAATACATGCTCTAGGCAAGGAGCTTATTCCTTCTATTTCTCATTGGCCATTTCAGCATTGGGCCTTTGACCTTGTTGGGTAGATTCATCCCAACTCATCAGGTGGACAAAAATTCATTATCACTGCTACTAATTACTTTACCAAATGGGTAGAAGCTGTCCCACTTTTTGCTGCCTCAGGAAAGACAGTTTCTCTATTTATTTTGAACCATATCATCTGTCGGTATGGAGTGCCTTCTGAAATAATCACTAACAATGGAGGTTAGTTTAAAAACAAGGACCTTAAACATCTCTACAAGAAATTCAAGATAAAACAACATTGGTCATCCATTTACTTCCCGCAAGGAAATGGACAAGCAAAGGCTTCAAATAAGACCATTCTTAAAGTCCTCCATAGAATAGTTCACAAGAATGGTAGAGATTGGCATTTACAAATAAATCTGGCCTTGTGGGCCTATAGAATGAGTATTCGTACTCCAACAGGGGCTACTCCTTTTTACCTCACTTATGGTGTTGAAGCAATGTTACCTTTAGAGGTGGAGATTCCTTCTCTTAGAGTTTCCCTTAAAGGTCTAGTGACAGATGAAGACTACCACACCATGAGGCTCCAAGAACTAGAACTTCTAGATGGAAAGCGTAAAGCATCATTTGATCACATGAGAGTCTACCAAAAGCGTATGTCCAAAGCATTCAACAAGAAGGTTTTCCCTAGAGAATTTCAAGTGGGGGATCTTGTCCTATGAGAAAACCCTAAGAACCAACAACATAGAGAGCAGAAGGGCAAATTCAAACCTAATTGGCTTGGACTATACATTATTACTGTGGCTTTTGGGACATGTGCTTACTTGTTGTCTACTGTAGAGGGAGAACAACTCCTTGATCCTATCAATGTTTTGCACCTAAAGAAGTTCTATCCATGATGCCTATTTTGTCTGGGGGCATCATTTGTAAATATTTATTGATCCTAAAAAATTTCAAAAAATTCATATATGATGCTGAAAAAATACAAAAAAAAAAAAAAAATGCAAAAAATTCAAAAAAATAGAAAAAATGCCTTGGTGAAAACTTGGAAATAGGCACCTTGGTAGCAAAAATACAAAAAAATCAAAAAAATAAAAAAAATCTCCAAGTGGTGAAAACCTGGAAATAGGCACTACTTGAGGCCTTTGCACCCTTGTTTCTTAGCATGCGTCCTCGACACTTAGCCTTTCTCCATCATGCCTTGACCTTGTTGCCTTGGTTTTGAATTGGTCTTTGTCTTTGTTTAGGGGGCATAATTGTGTTAGCTTCGGTCTCTAGCATGCGTTGGTCTTTAGGACATCTTGCAAATGGTGTTTTTCAACACCACCCCAAACTGTGTTTTTCAACACTACCCTAGCGTCAAGTGTTTCTCAACACTTATCAAATATCTTACCCGTAGTCTAGCATGATATGATATCTCTCACTGGTAGATGTGATACTCAAAGTTTGACTCTATGACCTACACACATGCACTTAAACACTCGACTCGCTGAGACTTGTTTGACTTTATTTCTTTGTGTGCTATCTATGATGATTACTTTGACGAGTGTTCTCTCCCTAAATAGTTTTCGATGATGCTGAGCTAGAAGACTGGGGGCATGAGGACATGTTTTATTTCTTTTTCTACTTGTGGGTATATTTTGTTAGTCCTAACTGTCATTAGCATTTATGCTTGTTCCACTTGGCATTAGGGGCTACAAGGTATTATCCTTTTCTATTTTTGCAAGTGCATACTTTTAGTCATCTTGACTTTCCTTGTGTCTCAATGCGAGTATAATCTTGCTATACCAAACTTAGGAAATCTCACTGCACTAGTCATCTTGACTTATATGTCTTTGGTGCCTAGGTGGGATTCCCACATATCTATCTGATATAGATCATATTTAGATTCACATAGTGATACTAGTGTGCATTGTATGATTTTGCAACACTACCAAATAACACTCGATGATGAATATTAGAGTCTAAAAGCTTTGTGGCCTTGCAAGTAAACCACTTTTCATAATAGCTTGCATTCTTAAGATCATGATAGTTAGTTTTGCATCTTGCATATGGAGAGAGCTCTCCTTTCATCTTTCATGGACTTGTCGGTCAACTGTGCTCACCTTTCCTTTTCTCAAATCATGTCTTTCGCTCCTTGTCTTTCACATCATGTCCTTTTCCTATCATCACAAGGGGTTAATCTTATCATCATATCTATATCAAAGAGATCATTTTCAGAAACATGAGTCTATATCATAAACATGAGAACTAAACATACATCTATGAGAGAGATTATACATGATGAGAGAGATTATACATGAGCATATATATCATACATTTTGAGAAATATCACAAGACAATATAAAACTAAAACATCCATCACAAGTGGGACAAGTACACAAGATATATCATGAATCTGGTAAATCTCATATATATAAATGTCATGATACAAATACAATGTGGGATCCAAAATCTGGATAATGTCCTAGGATATGTCCCTATACATCTATCATCCTAAACCTAAGTCTGACTCACCCCATCATGAGGTGGTGGTGGTGGAGGTGGTGCCACCACCCTATCAGGTACCATGTCTGACATGCCTGCCCTCTGAGAGTAGTGTGGCAGTCTTTGTCCCTTAGGTACAACCTATATGTAGAGTCCATGATAATAAGCAGCTCATGCTGCCTCTCACCGGATCTCTGCTGCATCGACCTATACTGCCCTCTCTTGCCGATCTATCTTGGCTCGTAGATCAGTCAGCTACTAGTCTCTCATGGCTATAGTAATCCACAACTACTACATCTTCATCTCCAAAACCTAGATCCTCACCTTGAGATCCTCTCCTCCTCCCCCTATAGGCTGATCCTACCTAGCATCCACCTATTGGTGAGATGGTCTGATCGCATCATCCCCCTCATCCTTGAAACCCTATCTTCATGACCATTTCTGGTCGCCTAATCTAGATCCCCGTCCTCTCTCTCTAACCCCCCCTCCATCTCCATCATCTCCATCACCACCTTGTGCTACTGGCTATACATCAAGTATAGTAAATTGAGGGAATGGAAACCTCCACTACTCTATCCTATAGGCTGCATCCACACCTACATTTGCCATATCTGGGAGATAGTCCCATGGCTCCCTGTGTATAGCTGCGGTGTCCTGTACTACCTGCTAGTAGTCCAGCATTGATAGCCATCCCTGTCCCTCATCATCTCCAGCCTGAGCATAGGTAATGGTCTCTATGGGCACCCTTTTCTATCACCCAAATTGTCTCCAAACCCAGGTGATCACGAAGTGCTCTACTATCTTAGATTGTCGACCTACAAGTGGCCGACTACATAACATGTATCCTAGCTCTTGCTCATGATCACCCCACTACTCACAAGCCCTGTATGGTCTCCACTAAAATGATGTGAGCTCATCCAGTAACCTATGGTAATATGTCACATCCCCGCTATGTGGCTATGATAGGAATCTTGTGTATCTATAGATATAGGGGCATCTCCACTCCCTCGGCTGCACATGTGGGCGCACAATGGTGATGTGCTCCCATGCCCATACCTGTGCTAAGATAGCACCACATGCCCAAGTCCTCTCCCTGTAAACAATCTCATGGAGCTCATAGTACATGTTAGCTAGGATGGTTGGGCCCCATGCCATCTGTCGTGGTTGTGCTATCAGATCTACAACCAACCTACCCTAGCCCAATGGGAACCCTCTCTAACTCCTATTGGTAATCAGTGCCTGTGCTACTATAGAGCACACTATACATGGAACCGAGAAATCCCTACCAAACTCCTCCATCAAATGATCCCAACTAAGGTGTTTATCAATAAAGGTGACATCCTGGAACATGTCCTGCATGATCTATTGTCCCTCGGTTGGATCCTGATCGTAGTATACCTATGCCAATAAACAATCATGTCAGATTCTATCATATGGAAACTTTACATTTATGAATATCTATAAACATGATTATACTCACTAGGTCTCCATGGCTAGGAACTCAAAGGATCTGATAGACATCCTCCAAGGTAATCATGGCCTCTCTGGTCAGAAAATGAAAGGCGTTATGCTCACTATGCCACCTCTCAGCCAATGCTATCAATAACCCATGATTTGCCCAAATATGGGGCATTTGCAGCAAGTACCCAAAACCCATCTCCCCCAAGTCTGCTCATCCCAGATCATCAAGATCTCAGACACACCGTAACCCGGTCACTCTCGATGCTCTAATAAGGAGCACTGGAAAGTTTTCCTGCAAGCCATAACCCCAAACCAGATGTTAGAACATATCATGATGGATGTATAAAATCAATACAAAACATTTTAAAAGAAAACATTGTCTGGACCTATGTCATAGTGCTCAAAATTTAAAACATGTCATATTTCTTACACTAGTGCAATACTATTTTCTGATAAAATATCATGTGATATTTTCCTTAGTAATAGTGTGATAATATCTTTGAATGTGATAATTCACATAGTATCACATGATGTTTCATCTGGTATCGTGTGATACTAGATTCAACATCGGTGCGATACTATGTCGACCCATGAATTATCGCACGACAAATACTGTCAAAGGGTGCGATACTTAATAACTATCACATGAAATTTTGTACAAATGAAATTTCAAATATTTTAAAATAATTAAAAACATGTTTAAAATGACATAAACACTCATTAATGACTCAAAAGGGTGAGTTTTTCTGAAAACATACCAAGGCACCATACTGAGGAGGCCGGTTGTGCAACCGGGCATGCTCGAATTGATGCCTGTGAACTAGAATCATTGCTTGCTAGGCCATTTTCTCTCTCTGAGTTTAAAATTTCTCAAATCACAATAAGACAAATGATTTTGAAAATGACCTTTTTACCCCCTTTTATAGCATTTTGACTTTTTGACCAATTTTCCCAACATATCAAAATTTCACAAAAATTGCACCCCTAGCTAATTTTGATGTCCTAGATCCATTTTTGGGATCAAAATCAAAATTTGAGTTCATCTTGATAGTCAAAATCACATTTCAAAACATTCCCCTTCTTCTGCGCACTTGGCTGACCATTTGAGGCCTGATCCTTCGATCTTTGTTGGGGCATCTTCATTTCTTCACCCTCATCTCTTTCAATCTTCTAGTCTTTCATTCATTTTCATTCACTTCATCTCTTTGAGGTTTGACTTCATTTTTATCCTATATCTTTTTTAGTCAAACCTACTCAAACTAGGGCATATCTTCACTGCTTGATGGTTATCCTATCATCTTTCATCTTCGATTATGATTTCTAGTGACTTGATCAAGTTTATCAATTTACTATTTCTCCTCTACCTAATTTCGATTTTGATTCCAAGGGGGAAGTACCTATCAACTTCAATCCTTGATTCAGCTTTTTCAATCAAATCTTGCTTGAGATTCTTATCTCTTATTTGAGACTTGACAATTTCCTATTCACAGGTATGTTGGTTTTTTCTTTCAACTTATCTTTGTCAGCTTATGCTTATCTTTGTCTTGACGTGTTCCCATCTGTCGAACATACATCTAGGTTGTTTTGTGATCCCAAATTGATCTCACATTTCAATTCCATTCTTTGACCACATGTGATCCCAAATTGATCTCACACTAGTCAAAGAGGGGCAAATGTATGCACCCTAAAATAGTCACCTAGACTTTGGGCCCCTATTCAGTAATTTATCAAATCCCTAGATCAATAGTTTCAAAAATAAACATTTTTCAATTATATCAATTTCCTTGATCAAATCCTATTTTATCATTTTTTGATTATTTTCTATGGGCTAACCATTTTATCATAAGTTTTTATTTATTTAAAAGGAATTTCCTCCCTTTTTATTAAATAAAAAGCCCCCACTTTTCCTCTTATCCTAAGTTGCACAAATAAAGCATTATTCTTATTTTATAAAAAGAAGAAAAGGACTTTTTGTCTCATATGGACACAAAAGTCAACTCTTATTTTCTCATTGGAGGATATTTGTGCACATGGATAGCTCCTCTTTCAAGCTCCACCCTTGATTAAATCTTTTGCCTCTTAATCTCCATGGTCCATTCCTTTTCAATTCCTTTAAAAGGAGAGCTCTTTTCTCATTCTAGGATCCCAATTTTGAATACTAATCTTATGTTGTAGGATTTATTGGAGACTTTGGAGCTTTTGAGATCATTCTTACATTCTAGTTTCATTCTTGCATCTTAGCTTCATGTTTATGGCATCTAGCTTAGTTTTTTTTATGCTCTAGATTAGCTCACATAATTTAATTAGTAAGGCTTGTAATACTTTTTATTTCCATAGCTTATCTTACATCTTCACTCTTAGCATAGTTGCATTGCATTTCCATTGTTTTTGAATTAGATAAAAGCAGGTTTTACAAGGACCCGAAACTTGAGTTAAAAGTATAACAACAAAAAGCCAAAAAAGGCTTAAAAAGGAACATCCTGCTAGAAAAAACACAGCAGAAAACAACAACAGCTAGATAAGAAACCAACAAAAAGAAACCAGCAAGACAAAAAAGAAGGTAACAGACAAACTATCTATTTTTTATCATTTTTTCCGCCTTCTTTTGAAGGGCCTCCATCTTCAGAATAGCCTCCTACATATCCTTCAGCTCTCTTGGTTGCTCCAGGATTTTCCTCTACATTCTCCCTCTAGTTCGGGTCCCAGGTCCAGCATTCCCAGCTTCATCATTGATGGTGATTGTAGTTTTCTCGAGCAGGTTCTTCTCTAAATAATTGTACAACATGGTCATATTGCTTATGGTAGCCTTCATTCCTTCGTTGTTGTGATGCATCAGGATCTTTATCATATCTTCCATTTTACCGATTCTGATTTGCATAACTTTTATATGATCATTCACGATTTCCTTCACAATCTTTTTTATCTTAGCATTCCCTTCAAATTTCTTGTTTTTCCCTTTTTCTTTAACAAAAATCATATTGTCCTTTTTATTTTGCTTCAGCTTGAGGTCCTTCACAATTTTTTCCATAACTTGCAGTTTCTCACTCATCACTTTGAGCTTAGTTTCTTTATTTTCATTGTTATCCCAATCATGAGTGATCTTGATATCCTCCTGGGAAGCAATTTCTACCAAAGTAGATGGAAAATTTTCCATCATCTCTTTCTCATCAGCAGTAGGCAGGTCCCCTATTTTGTTATCCTTATTTTCAAAAATGGCCAAAATTTTGTCGGTCATCTTCTCCAGTTCTAAACTATCATTGATAATATTTATTTCATCTCCCATTACCGAAATGGCAACCTGAGTATTATCCTTCGCATGAACCTCCTTTATCAAGCTCTTAATCTCCGGTTCCAGGGTCTAACTAACTTCATTTGTTTCCTCCTCCTCTTGATGGATGAGGTGAACCTCAATCTCATAATCTTTCTCTTTGTTATTGTTTACCTACTCTTCCTCTCCCACCTCCTTTTCCTCAATTTCATCTCCTTGATTCTTCTACTCACCAAAAGGATTCCCTTTTTCTTCATCAATATCCTCCATATGTTCTTTAGGGTTCTCCCCCCATTCCTCTATCGTGCCCTCATCCTGTTCACCATCCTTCTCTTCTTCCTCATCCTGTTCACAGTCCTTATCTTCATCCAGGATAATCTCCCCTATCTTAGAACCCTCCTCATAGTTTTCCTCCTTAATATCTTTCCCCTTAATAGAGGACCCTTTTCATTTTTTATTCATTGTAGGAAGGGTAAGGTCATCAGGCCTAGCGGAAATCCCTTTCTTAGAAGATTTCTTCTTTTTGCTAGTTTCCCCAATAGAAACCTTATCATTCTTCCCTTTTATTTTCCCAGTGACCTGCTTAGGAGTGGGGTCTGGAACCATATCCCTAGCATAATCTAAAATCAAAAGAATAAGACCTTCATGGAGCACAGGATTGCTCACTTTCTTTCTATGCTTTGTTATACTACTATTCAATGAGCTCAGCAAATAGAAAGGGAAAGATATTCTTCTATTGTGTCTAAAGTGGTTAGCAAAGACAAAATGAAGATTGTAAATTTTAGAGTACCTCCCATCCAGAGTGAAATATTCAATGATAACTCTTAGAATTTTAGCCCAAAATTCATCAATATTCACAATGTCAACATAATCTCCCTTGCCTCTAGTCATTAGGGATTTTTCATCATCCGTTTTAGGAAATTTAGCATAAGCTTTAGTGCCTAACCTATGATTACCCCTATGAAAATGGGTTCCTTTAACAGGTAACCCAGTAATCTCCGCAATGGTAGAAATGGTGAGTGGGAAAGACTTACCCCAAAGATTCACTTTGCCGTTAACCCACCCATCCGCAAACTGGGAAGTAATCTTCTTGTTGTGCCCATGGAGCCTCTTCAGGTACGACATCACCCCTCCTTTTTTCAACATTTTCCATACTGGTCTATCCAGTCTCCAATTTTCACAGTCCGGTGGTTCTTTCCTCTTAAGACCTCCTCCCATTCTTTGAAATTTCCTATTTGTCAACTTTGACTCAGCAACAGTGGTATCCGGTTTCTCTTTGGGATTGTCTTTTTGGTTTTTTTGAGTGTGACTAACCCAGTTACCATGCTTCCTTAAGTGCGAAATTATTTCCCCACACTTTTCCTGACATGCAAGACACCTCAAAAATTAATTCAGCTTAGTCATCATAAGGATGAGTGATTTTACCCACTTGGTGATTAATTTTGTCATATTTGATAAGACTGATAATCTCCACTTTGAGATTCACCTTACCATGCCACTTTTGGATGATGTCACCCATCATTCCTTCATTTGCCAGCCTATTTGCTAGTTTATTACCTTCTCAGTAGACATGCGTGACATGGAAATCTTCAAACGTGTCCATGATTTCTTTAATTTTTTGAATTGTGTGATCTATGGTCCACGAACACTTCATTTTCCCTTTAATACAATTGACAATATTAAGGGAGTCACCTTCCAGCCAAAGTTTCAGACACCCATTCTCTTTTGCCAGCATGACCAGGTACAAAGATGCCTCAGCTTCCGCCACGTGATTATTGATTCTTGAGGATATTGACATTCTTGCCCTTGTCACTTTGAATCTCCCATTGTGTGGTTTACTAGCAAGGTTGCATGCTTCAATAGCTCTAGCTGAGAGCACCATCAACATCCTTGTGACTCCATGCCTAAGGAGCTCTAGGTCACTTTCTCAAGGTTTCCCATTCGTTGATTCTCTTGGAAGTAATGACTTAGAGAAGTGCACTATTTAGTGTGTACAGGTATTAGAGGGAAAATTGGTAGAAAGATGAAGACTCATGTAGGATTTGTGAGTAATAAAACAATATTGTATCCATGGATTCTAACCATCTTATCCTATAAATTGATAAGAACATTAAGAAAATAAAGATTTCTCTTTTTTTGTAGTTGATGCGTTATCTTTATATGAGAGCATAGTTATCCAATATCTCCTTCCATTTTTTAGCTTCAGAGAGGTAGGCTTCTCCAAAAATGGTAGTGTCATCAACAAATTGCTAGTGAGTATGAGGGAGTAATTAGGAGACAACTTTGACACCTTTTAGAAAGTTTAATTCTATATATTTATGAATGTTCTAACCAAGGACTTCAACCACTATAATGAATAAATATGGGGAGAGGGGGTCTTCTTGCCTCAACCATGTTCTGCATGAAAAAAAATTCTTAGGAGAGCCATTAACCAAAATAGAAAACATGGGGGAGTTGACACATTTTGAGAACTTCAAAAAAGAAATTTCAGGAGACTCTATCATAGGCCTTAGAAATATTAAGTTTGAGAACTATACCTACTTTATTACTAGACTCCATAGAGTGGATAATCTCTTGAGTAGTGATAACAACATCTAAAATTTTCCTTCCTTTTACAAAACCCATGTGGTTTTTAGCAATCAATTTTTCGAGAACCAACTTATTCTATTACCATAATTTTAGAGAAGATATTGTAGAAGGTATGATACAACTTGATAAGCCTATAATTAGTCATTTTATTAGCACACACCATCTTAGGGATCAGAGCTATAAAGGAGGAGTTGATCTATTTGAGAAACCTCCCCATTCTTAAACAAATATTGATTGCATTATGAATATCCCTCCCCATATATCCCAAAACTCTTGAAAGAAAACTTGGGGAAGCTATTACGAACAAGAGCTTTACAAGACCCCCAAGAGAAAACAACATATTTGACTACTTGAAAAGAGACATGCTCCAAAAAAAATTGATCGTCAAGATTTAAGACCATCTCAGGAATAACATCCAACATCTCATAAGGGTCATTGAATCCCACTTGATGATTCATTTGGGAACATAAAAGGAGACAAAAACCTCATTAATGTTTGTGTAATAATTCTTTCAACATACCTTGTTAATGTCTGTGTTATAAGAAACCTCTTTTTGACCTTCAATAATATATGGTAGCTTATGAATATTTGCAAAGGATTTTTATTATTGACAACATAGGTATATCCAAGACCCAGACACGATATTTAACACATGTGTTTTATTTATTTATTTGGCGTGTAGTTTTGAAGGTAGGTTGAACATTTGTAATATGTAATAATAAGGAGAACCAATACACCTCCACTTGCCTCTGCCATGTGGCTCCTGCTCCTCAATATTTGATCCTTTTATATCCTTGAAATTTAGATCCAACTCACATAATAGCAAGTAACATTAACTTTGACCTCACAACTCACACATTCTCATGCCTTGTGAAAATAAAATCTTCTCCTAGTATTTTGCACCCGTTTATAGAAGCAAATAAGATACCACAAAATTTATATAGTTCAATCTGATTGCTATTTTGCAAGGGAAATTTTTTTTATCACTACTTAAAGATAAATCCCTCTAGAAGGAACTAAAAATACACTATTATAATGTTTCCATCTCTTAAAAAATAATTGTGCCTCTCAAATCCTATGACATGATAATAATCATATGCCAATTTTTTATCGTTCTTCACATATCATCAATGATTACTAGAACATCTTACCTTTAAAACATGTTGATTATGAAACTTCATTATATTTTAATGGCCTCAATATTAACCCAACACTACCGACAATTTTTTGTTGCCACCATCACTTGTCGATGGAAAATTGTTTTGATCATTCTCTATTACCAATCTTCTTAGAATGTTTGAAAGGGAATGGACTGCTAGAGAGGGTTGTTGGACCGTAGGAGAGAGCTTTTGGGCCATTGGAGAGAGTCGCTGCTTAGGCAGAGACCATGGTGGGAAAGAAATTCATGTTGGATTTGGAACCAAGAGACGTTTATCAATTAGAAGGAGCAATGGAAGAATAAGAAGGATTTCAGGTATATCAATTTCAACATCGACACATTCTTTAGAAGATAGAGAAAATGGCCTGATGGTAAAATTTTGCAAAGGCTCTCACCAACCTACAACTTTGTGAGGAAAGGGACAAGAATGAAAAGGGATTTTTTAAATCCTTTTATTGACAAGATGGTATGAGATCTAGGGATAAGATTTAAATATAATAGAATAAATCAAGATATCAGGACTAGGGATTTGGATGGCCATTGGAGATGCTAGACTAAGGGATGGTATCCCCAAGACTTTCACACTAAAAATGTTCCAAGAAGGGTCTTAAGTTATGAAAGATATGGTTGTTGAGACTGAAGAATGTGGAGGTATCCTTCATGGAAGAAGGAAAAAGGGTCACTGCATAAAGGTGATTGGGCTAGTAGATTCATAAAGGGATGTAATACTAGATTTGGTAACAATAAAAGGGTTTATTCTTGAATAAGTAATATTTTTTCTCAAAGAATGATAGGGTTAATAAAACTAATAGAGAGATAATGATGGTGTGGAAGGAGATGGTGGATAACAATTACAAGAACACTTCCTTTGGGCACGAGATTCAACAACAAGATAAATAGTAGAAGGAAGATTCTTCTCAATCCCAAGGGTTCCAATGGAGGGGAGAAACTCTCAGATACTTCAAATTTCAAGGGATACTCATAATAGGAGTAATCCGAGTTAGATGAGGGAAAAACAAGATCACTGCATCAAATTTGCATACTCTTTTAATTCCAGAATAGAGGTATTTGTCAATCGGGCGTTAATATGTTAGTTATGGAATATTTCAATTGCCTTCCATGATTTGAGAGCTTGGATCACAGAGGAATGGTGAGATTGTCTAGAGGTTTCTTTTTTAGAAGAATCGCGGGATTTTTTTTATGAATTTGTTCAATTCAAAAGAATCTAGAGATGAGATTTTTAGGCATAAAGGTTGGTTTTACAAGAGTTATAGAATCCACATGTAAATATGGACCCCCAATTTCACTCCTGAATAGAGTAACATTAAATTTGTCCCTTTCTGGATTCAACTGCATAATCTTCCTCTCGAATATAGAGAAGTATCTATATTAGAATCTATTGGAAACATGTTGGGCATATTCTTGAAGATAGATATCCCCTCGATGGAAGAAATTTTTTTTCTGTTAGGCTATGTTTATTACTAAATTTGTAAAAAAGACCTTTCCCTCTTCTTTTCAGATCATTACAAAAAATGGATTTTGGGTTGAAAGTATTTTACCCTGCTCTACTTTTGTACTATTAGTGGTGCCCGCACTGAACAAAGTTGTACTTTTAATATTTCAATAAAGTAAATTATTGGCCTAGGCCTAATATCTATAAAATAAAAATAAAAAAATGATTCAATGTATATACTTGGCAAAGAAAAGAAAACCAACTTCTTGGACTATGGAAAACGAAGACGTGTCTGATTAAACTAGATTGCGGAATTGAATGCAGGAAAAAAAAGAGGTAGGAAATCTTAGCCCACTCTGAAGAAATTAGATGGAGATGATTTGGATCAAATGAAAATCACCTCCTTTTGAAAATAAAGAATTGATTTCATGGAAATAGCATATTTCTAGATTTTGAAAATCTTTATTACAACTTTAGGAGGATTCATATTTTATGGCTTTTGCATATATAGTAATAAAAATGGCAAGACATTACAACTCAAACTCAAAGGGGATCTTGCTATTGTAGTACTATATTTTCTTAAATTCCTGGTAAATTGGTGGCTCTGACTCATAAGGGCTTTCCAAGATTTTAACTTCAGATGGGCATTTTCTGGAGAATGGACTGCTGTGATGATTTGAAAGTAAGATGAAAAGATTTTGGTCTCAAAAAATTATAGGTGGCATTTAAGTATGATTAGACATTACTCCCACATTCTGAATACAGACACGAAGAAGGTTAAAATCATAAAAATTTTAAATTGATCGATATCTTTTGGAAATCATTTCCCAAAATTGTGTGGTGTCTTTGTCCATCATTTCCAAAACTTGTGAGATGTCTTTGTCTGATTGCAAATGTGGGTGCAGTTGGATGTCATAATTATTCTTTTATTTTGTTCTCACCATCAGTAAAAGAAGACTTTGTTCCTCTTTCAAAACCAACAAGGTGTCCTTATAAAGTTATCCATTTGTCTTAAGCCTTCCAATAAACTCAGACAAATGACTTTTCTAGGAGAAATTTTCCAAGGAAGATGGATTTGAGTGCTAAATGGAATTGATGTGTTCTTGCATTAAGAGCAGTTCAAATCATCCCTGGGGGAGAATGTATAGATTAAGCACACTCCTATAGGGTAAATAGTGATATTCATGCGGAATTTCTCTCCGTTCTTTTGGTGACATGGGTTTGTTCCAAATTGAAACAACTTCACTTTGTAGAGAGATTTTCAATAAATATCTTCTGGGAAACATGGACAAAATGGTAAGAAATGTGGATGGCAACTTACAAATCCCATATCCGGCTGACTTTGACAAGGTTGGTCTTGAGGAAGAAATCTCCAAGAGGCCTATATTGTCAATAAGAGATTGGAAAGCCTTGGATGCTCATCATCTAGTAATCCTGAGAAATATTAACTTGTTTACAAATGTGGTTTGGGATAAAGGTGACGGCTGACCCAGAATAGGTGAAAGCATACATGCTAAGTGAAGGATATGTTCCTATTGAGGAAGAAAATGATGTGGGCTATCACCAATGTGCTGAATGTTTTTTTTGTAGATAGCAATCTTAGGAAAGCAGACAGAACATAAGCAACACAGGCGGGCTTCAAGTGTTCTTATGGTTTGATGAGGTCTGGGAAAAGAAGAGCTGGGAACCATGAGGTTTTTTGGGTTGGTAGATCCTTGCACTCTAAGAAGAAGATCTTTGCATCTAGGAGAGCCTTGCGCTCCAAGAAGAAGAATTAACTCCCTACTTTGGGCATTGGCTGTTGTCAGATAAGATAATTGATGTTTTAGTTTACTTCGCTATAATTATCAGTTTTAATAGGATTTGATCTATGGTAGACTGTAGGTTGGTATGAGGGCTTTCTTTTGTGGTATTTCACAGACAATATTTTACCAAAAATTTTGAAAATTTCTCCCCTGCGTGGGATAAGACATGATGTCTGGATATAAACAGCTTTATTTTGCACTGGCTCTGTGACGAGAAACTTTCTAGGTTAATCTTATGTTTATTATATGTATCTGACATATATTATTAGTAATATAATTTCGATCCTGACCCTTTATTGACCAAAAAAAATTTCACAGAATATTATAAATACACAATCTTCATAAGAATTTGGAAGAAAAAATATTGTTTGTGCAGATGACAATCTTAGATTCTTTATTGAATGATGATAAGAGGATAGCTGTCTGATTGCATGGATGGGATCTTATGTGTTTGTATTGATAAGAAAATAATATAATGCATTGTCGAAGTCATTAAATTTATGACTTTAAATACAAAACTTTTCTTATATACAGTTTGCCATCCAACTTGGGGTTGCGATATATAGAAATCCAAACCTATTTTATCGCTTAAACAGCTATTTATGATCCATTACAGAGACACGATGATGAATATATAATCTCTTAATAATTGCAATCGAACTTAATAAACGTATCATGTTTAATGACAGTATGTGAAACAGGCTAGAATATAATAATTTTTGTTCCTCAGAAGCTTGACTGCATAAGCAACTGTGAAAGAATTTCCCAAGATTAATATATTATCTTACATCGAATCTGAAGATACGCGGTATATTTTGATTCGATCCAATCTTCTCAGCAAACCGTCGGCGACAGAATCTCTGCTTTGGTTATAAAATCATTCTCTGTTTTTGGGGAGATGTTAGCAGAGTTACTTTTGCAGAAAGTTTAAAGGAGAACAATAGAAAGAGGACACCACCATGGAATGCTTTCTTTATCGCAGAAAGACGATCGTCGTTGCGAATCATTTACTCGTTGATTTTGTTGTTAAAAGACAAAGTTGACAGTGACTGCAAGCAAATGATAATTGTTTTTTGGGTGAAGACAGAATTTTCACACAGAGAAAATTATCTATTCACCATGAAAAGTTTTTACTCACGCTTGCTTTTATTCGGTGATGAACACAAATTGTTTCCCTATGGAATGTTTTCTTTATCGCAGAAAGATGATCATCGTTGCGAATCATTTACTATTTTTTATTTATTTTTAGTTAAAAGATAAAGTTTACAGTAACTGCAATCAAATGATAATTTTTAATTTTTCTTTGGTTGAAGACAGAATTTTCACACAGAGAACTGTATTTATTTTTTAAGCAAACCTGATGCCAGATGTTATCAATTCACTGCTGAAATTGCGGCTTTGTATTTAAATAATGGAGTAGCAGGAACCATCAATCACCATGAAAAGTTTGTACTCATGCTTGCTTTTATTCGGTGATGAACACAAATTGTTTCCGTATTAAAAAGGTTTTAACTGGAACTTTAATTTATAACTGAGTTGATTCGCCTTGTCTATTTATCGCAAAATATTCAGTAGCGTGTCCATTTGGTGGCTGATGAAAGTATTATCAGCATGTAAATAATGGTATTGCTTTGTAAACTAGAATTATATAACTATTGCTTCAGGGTTCAGGGTTTTAGATAGTATTCTGGTTTAATATAACTAGGGTTCCCGGTTTAATATTTATTGCGATTTTAGAATTAATTCAGCTCAATAGCTAAGATTGATATAAAAAAGGATGAAGTCAATTATGTTTTATAATTTGGTCGTGGATGGAGGTGTTATCAGTGTAAATAATTGTATAGTTTGTAAACTTATTTTTCCAAAAAAAATAATTTACAATTTTGGTTTGACATAACTATTGCTATTCTAAAATACATTGGGTCATATTTAAGTTCAGCAGTCAAAAGTTCATACAAAAGGAACCATGAAGTCAATTATGCTAGCAGCAATAATTTGATGGTAGATAGATGCATTACCAGTGCAAAAAAGTTCATTGACTTGTAAATTTGATTGTTCAGAAGAATTAGATAGTATTCTAGTCTAGTGTAACTATTACTATTCTAAACAATATAATGATTTATAGATTGAGTTATTTAAAATATAATCTATTTCAATAATCAAAAATTAATTTTGAACAATAAAAATATTATTAATAGACATACCATGAAAAAAAAAATGTCAAATTATTTATATTCACTAAATAAGAGACTACACTAAACAAATTATGTAAAAACATTTATCCCCATATAAAAAACAATTAAAAATCAAGTGGACTCTAAGTATAAGAAGCTTACAGTAGACTAAAGGAATGTGGCATAAAGTAGAAAGCTTTTAACATTTTAAATTGCTTACAATCTAAAAAGAGAGATTTTGTTAGGCCTTTTTCTCATGCATAGAAAAACAAGGAAGGAATCATAAAGGGCGGTACTTGTGAACGCATAATCTTTGGTCTTTTTTAAAACAACATAGAAATAATCAAATGAAGATTGAAGAATCGACAGAATATTGGTTTAAATAAACATCATTTCAAGAAAACTCGGAAAGAAATGACGAATAATCAAGGACTTATCTATTTTTCCTCGATTTCTTTGCATAATTGATTAACAAAAAGATGTGAATACGCTTAAAAGATTTAACGCATAGGCCGGCCTCCTCTGAAGTAGAATTAATGGACCACTTTTCACTTTTATTTCATTGCACTGCTCGAAGAATGATATAAAATAAAACTCTCAGACCTCTATTTTCTCAAAACAATCCGTCTTCATAAATCTTGTTTGATTCATCAATATTATTGCAGAATACCGTCATTGCAGATTTGTTGCTTAGAGTAAACATCTATCTACATAATATTGATGTTTTTTTCTTTTCAAAAATAATATGTGCATTGATATTTTTAAAGAGACATTGTTGTGCATATAACATGATAGGTTAGGTGACACTATACATATCGTGAGTTATTTTCTGTCAGTCTTTTAGATTTTATTTTGACAACGGCTTAATGGGAATATCCATGTACTGACTTTTTGATCTACAATATTTCAAGTATATTTTACAATTGTTTAATAACTTTCTGATGAAGTGATATCTTGTATCAATGTGCTTATTTGAAAATCACGAATCTTATGCTATAGCGAAGTTGTTATCCCAAAATATTTTTTCATTTCCTTCTAATCATTCTTCAAATCTAAAAACATTCTTGTAATCCATGTCAATTAGCTTGTTGTTAATGTGGCTAAAATACTTCTACTTATAAAAGAGTCACTATGGATTATTTCTTGAAAGCCCATAGAACTAAACCTAATCTAAAATGAAAAATGTAACCAAATATGTTGTTTCTTTCATTAAAACTTCTTTCATAGACAATATTTGTGTAACCAATCAAAACTTAAAATAATTTGATATCATATATAAAATACGATATCTTTTGTTCAACTAATACATCTCAGCTTTTTGAATTGTAAAATTAGACTTCATAATGATATCAAGCCATGTGGCTATCAAGTATGTAAAATTAAAAAGAAATAATTTAAATACAAAGTTGGATCTACATTGGAGCCCTTATCATCTTTACTCGATTTTCATCATATGGAAACTATTGTTAATATTGGCCTGCAATTCATTATTGTAAATCTATTCAAAATAGCATAGACATACTATCATTAATAAAACAAATACCATCATTATATTGAATTAGTTCTATACCAAGAAAAATCATTAAGGCCAAATTAGTCATTTTAAATTTCTTTTTCATTATTTATTTGAATAAGAAAATTGACAAATATTAAATATATATAAAAATAATCTATAAACAAACACCCACCAAATTTAACAATGAGCATTGATTTTGATGTATATTGTCTTGATTGGATCAATTAGAAAAGGTCTCAAACCCAAAAAAAGAAAAAATAAGTCCTTAGACAGTTCAAAAGAAATTCATGAGAAGTGAATTCAACCAACATAACCAGAAAACAAAATAAGAAAAGAACCATCGACTAAAACAACTAGAGGCTAGAACCAATTCACCTAAGAAATTAAACAAACAAGAGATTAACCTCATTCCAATGCTCATTGAGCTCCTTGAGAGTATGGGCTGATGCAAAACCACATCATTAATAGGGCCCTCTTTCACCGACTAAGAAACAACCTACATATTTTCCCCACACTTCCTTTATTTATCCTTCCTATATTCTAGTTCCTCATTGAGAGTATAAAAGCTCCTATATTCTAGTTCCTCATGGAGAGTGTAGAAGGATCAAGCCATTTTGTCCATCATCTACTTACTGAAATTGACCGCATCCACTAGCTTTTTTTGACCTAGTTTTAGTTCACTTTAACATTTTCCAAGGCTTGAAGCATCTTTTGTTTTTCTTTATCTGAGGAAATGAGAGCCTTCAACTCACTAATTTCTTCTTCCATGATTTTCCAATTATCTAAGTTTTGCGAGAACCCATAAGCAATGGGACCAATCCCTTGTTTTGGCTTCAAATTTTGGAATAGCTTCAAGCCTGTTAATATTCATTTTGTCCATGTGAAGTTGAGCAATTAGCCATTTTTCATTATTCATATGCTATTTGAATATTGATAACATGTAGTCCACATTGCTCATGTATAAATTCAATCAATGACATTCGACTATTGATAACATATTTTTCATTGTTCATATAAATTCAATCAATGTTATTCAACTATTAATGATGTATTGAATACAATTATATTTCAATCCAAGATCAAATTTATCTATTTCATTTGACAAGTAAATTTAATAACATCAAATTGAAAAGAATTAGTGTTCTTGAGCATGATATGAAAGATAAAACTCCTCTAGATTCAAAACTACAACTGATATGGATTGATCACAACAATCTTTCCACTGAGGATTGCAAACATGTGATACTTGATTCAATATCTTATAAGATAATCAAAGTGAAATTGATCCTTGCAAATCAATTCTGAAATTTTGAAATGGAAAGACCAAAAATGGTAGGAATCAAGTTATGGTTAATGAAAAATTATAGATATCATATTGAAATACTAACGACCATCACCTGACAACTCTAACCTTTCATCATATCTTCATCCCCTCTCCTTGATGATACTCTCCCTCCCTTCATTGTGGGTGATCTATCCTCCTCCATCCACTTGGCACACAAGATAGTTAGACATAATCTTCTTACAATTATGATATCAATATAATAAACATTATTTTCTAGCATAATCCATCAATATCCATCAACACACATCAATATTTATCAATATACACAATAAACATACTTCAACATTAACATGTCATCTCTAATCAGGTAGTTAAAACAATTAAATGAAAATATCATGAAGGAGGCATTTAACACATAGGGATTGATATTCACCTCCCATTTGTCAAAATTTAGGTCTCTAAGTTATGATTATGGTTGTAGGGATGATTAGAATGCACATGGATAACAATAGAGAAAATCCATATTGGGTGAATTAGCATTAATAGATGCATGTTGTATGTGACATTTTCTTATAGATATATAAACTTGAATAAGGTTAAATTTAGTTTAATATATTTAAGATTAACTATATTACTAAATTGATAATAATAAAATATCAAGGTTAGAGTGTTCACCCTATGTATAGTGAACCTTCAGTTCCAAATTGCACTAATGTGTCAAGTCTACAAATTTCTAGTTAGTAAAGAAATAGTATAAATAGTAAAATAAAGTGTAGCAAAAATTAACTTCTATGAAAGGATAATAATCCCTCAATAGACTAATCTAAAAAATTACACTTAGATATACTAGAGGCCATAACACTTTTGTATATGGTTGTTTAGTCTTAGGTCTATTTCTTTTCAGTTGGTTCTTTATTTGTTGATATCATTTTAGACTATTGTTATAGTGTTGTTAGTTAGCCTTTTGTCCTGTAAGGTAATATATCTTGTAGTTGTTGGTTTTAGGTGGGTTCTAGATCCATCTCAAAATATGGTTGTTAATGGGTTTTGAGGCCCCATCAAAACTCATTTTCCCTTAATAAAAAACTAGAGGCCAGAATAGGTCTTCTAGTTTATCTTATTTGGTATGGTTTTACAAGGAGGTTTACATGAGTTTTCTAGTTATAATGTGAACACACACACTAGAGTTAAATTTAAATGACTATAGGAACAAAACACATATTTTTTTTTTCTTTTTGGATAAAAATGCTAGCTTTGTACCATGAACATTAGTGTGACACATAGACTATAGTGTGGTATGCCATCATCTCATATGAATAGTAAATAAAATTATTAGGACAAATGATTAGGTACACCCTATAGGATTTTTGAGGAATAATAATTCTAACATGTTGCATAAATTATAATGATAGTTATAGATTAAAATAAGCTAAATGTAAAATGAAAAGGAAGAAGGAGAAATCATCGAAGAACCTAGGCATATATATAAGCTTCAAAAAGAGGATTTTTCAAAGAATTTGTACACAAAATAACATAGAGAAGGTGGGCGGTTCCTACTTAAGGGTTTTCCTTAGTGAAACCCTTATTTAGGTATTTCTATCTCTACAGAAAACTAAGATAGATAAAGATAAAATGGCAGAAAATATAATAAGAAAGATATACATGCTTCTACCAAGATAAAATACAATGAGACTATAAATATTTTAGATACAATTTAATAATATCCTATAGCAAAGGAAGACGATTCATCTAAGCATACATTTATATTCATGTTGATACCATGAGAGAGAGTGAGATATGCCTCAAAATTATGAGTTTCTACAAGTGTGATATTAATATTTGAAAGACTGGTGTTAACACTATATGCATGCAAGAAAGGTGCAAATTATAGAGAGAGTGTAAAAGAGGGAGCCTTTTTTCCAAGAATAAGTTCAAATACCAATTGAGCATGTCCAAATTCTCGTATAATGCTTGACATACTTAACATGAATATTACAATGATGGAATTCTTTGATGAGTAGTTAAGTTGCTCATTTTGGTAGGATTCTAGCGTGTCAAGAAGAATCTCACATGTAGTGCATTTGTCTATGAAAAATCAAATCGAAAGGTTGAGGTTGGTCATAATTTTCTAGAAAGACATGTTTGATGAAACTATTATTTTATAATAAAATTGGTTTTGGTTGGGCTAAGCGATAGTTTATGTAATGTCAAATTGAATGGTATACAATTTACAAAATTACAAATTTTACCAACTTTAGTGAGCATATATGATCTAACACATAGATGAGGTAAAATTTAGTAGTACATAAAGTTGACGAAGTTTCACCCAAGATGCAAAGAGGATGTAGAGTCTTCCATTCATGCATAATTGTGCACAATGAAGAAACTCATAGTGAACCTACATAAAGCTATAATGTTAAGATGTCTAGATCACCGTAAATTTGTAAGTTACAATCAAACATGTTAGGTAAAAAATAGTTGTAATATATCTTTTTATACCTATAAAATATTTTGATATGTGTGGCTAGCAAGTTGTGTTATGATTTCTAGGCCATAAGACAACCAAACTAGTTCATGATTATTACTAGCACTTGCACCTTTGAACGCTGCAAAAGTTATGCCAATAGTTTTTTATATATTAAATAATGTCATTGTATTGAATTTATGACTAAGAATATTTTTTACTCACACACATAGACACTCCTTTCTACCATCCAATCTCTATCTTATCTTGCCCCTCATCCTATTTCCTCTATTTCTCTTTGATATTATCTATGTATCTATCTATCTATGACCTCATATATCTTTATCATTCTATCTCTTCATATCCACCCTCTCCTCTTCCTATTTATCTCCCTTCATAACTATCTCGCACTTTGATATTTGATTTTGATCCACCTATCCACACACTCTGTCTCCCAATGTTTCCATCCCCATTTTTATGTCTATCAATATTTTCACCTATACCTCACTTTTCTCTTTCTATTATTCATTTTACTCATTATCCCTTTATCTCCTCCTTTCTCTCCTTATATTTTTTTGTCCCTATAATTATCATTTTGTATATGAAATAGATGGCCTAGCATTTTGAAATCAATAATTTTAAATTGGCTCTACCACATCATCTTCTCTCTCTCTCTCTCTCTAGACCAATATTTGTATGTCTATTTGTATCTCTATATCTATTTATCCATATTTCCTCTTCCATATATCCCTTTGTCTCTATCCCACTATTTTTTTGTCTATTGTGATTTTTTTTATAAATGCTTTCATGGATAAAACATGATAAATCATGGAAAATAATGTGAAATCTTCAACAATTAAAACAATTTAACTTGTTGTAGAAAATATATCCTACTTTTCAACTAAATAAGATGTTGAAGATATAAATTTAATAAAGACTAATAGGAAGCATGAAATTTCTATATTTGGTGTATAATTAAGAGATAATTTTTTTCTTCTTTTTTATTTGATGAATATATCACTAATTATTAAAACATAATTTTATTTGAAAAACTTCAATAGTACATTATATACAAAAGAAATATGTTTATTTCTTAATAAATCCATATTTACAAAGAATAACCATTGATATGGAAATATTTTTAATAAGAATGTTTATTTTTTAAAAAGTAATCATAAATAAAATTAATAAATCAGAGGATGCTCACTTTAAAAATATGACTTGCACTTGTTTGAAAGTTGCGCTAGCCTTTTTAATTGTTTCATTTATATGCTTTGGAATTTAAACATGAGCTAACAGTTACCATTTTATATAAAGTTTTGTTCAAATATTTGAATGACTATCAAACACATATTATGCATAAATTTATTCTTTTAAAATTACTATTGCATAACTAAATTAGTGAATTTTAAATCTATGTCTAATAGTTATATTAACTTATTAAATAATAATAAAGCCTTTAAACAAATGATTTTATTCTATGAGAAAATAGTACATATAATTCCATCTATTCCACTCTTGTCATTTGATTTTAGTTTACCTTCAACTCTCAAATATAATTTGTAAATACCTCACTTTTATTGGAGGGCTCTTTGTATATGGGGACAATTGCAAGCTCATGCATTCAATCATTTAAAAGACATAGTCCAGATAAATTTTATACAAAGTTGTCATCTCTCTCTCTCTCTCTCTCTCTCTCTCTCTCTCTCTCTCTCTCTCTCTCTCTCTCTCTCTCTCTCTCTCTCTCTCTCTCTCTCTCTCTCCTCTACCAGTATGTGTATATCTATTTGTATCTCTATCTCTATTTATCCATATTTCCTCTTCCATATATCCCTTTGTCTGTATCCCGCTATTTTTTTTTGTCTATTGTAATTTTTTTAATAAAGTCTTTTATGGATAAAAATAGAAGAAATCATGGAAAATAATGAAAAATATTCAATAGTTACAAAAATTTAACTTGGTGTAGCAAATATATCCTACTTATCAACTAAATAAGATGTTGAAGTTGTAAAATTAATAAAGACTAAAAGGAAGCATGTAACTTTTGCATAGCTGAATTGTTGAATGTTAAATCTATGTCTAATAGTTATGTTAACTTATTAAATAATAATAAAACCTTTAAACAAATTATTTTATTCTATGAGAAAATAATACATATAATTCTATCTATTCCACTCTTGTTATTTGATTTCATCTTACCTTCCACTCTCAAATATAAGTTGCAAATACCTCACTTTTAGTGGAGCGCTCTTTGTATCTGGACACAATTGCAAGCTCATGCATTCAATCATGTAAAAGACATTGTTCAAACAAATTTTCTACTTAGTGTATTAGTGGACAACTATAAAAATACATTACTCATTGCGAAAATCCCTAAGGAACATCTCTCTCTCTCTCTCTCTCTCTCTCTCTCTCTCTCTCTCTCTCTCTCTCTCTCTCTCTCTCTCTCTCTCTCTCTCTCTCTCTCTCTCTCTCTCTCTCTCTAGAGCTACGTAAATTCCAAATGAGTCAAATACCCCATGTCTTGTCTCTTTTTATTATTCATCTTACACACTCTCCCCCCTTTCCCGTTATTTCTCCCTATATCTTCCTATGAAACTCTAACTATCATTTCCTATATGAAACCATCTTACTCTATATCTCATCTCTCCTTTTTGATCTCTAGTCAAGTTAACAACTATCATGTCCTCTCAATGGAACTTATAGAATGGTAGGGGATTGGTCAGATCCTTTCCATCACTTTTCCCCCCATCAAATAAAAAAAATTGTTCTCATGTCCCTTTGCTTCCTCAAAGAAAAATGTTTGAATGTAGAGATACTTCTGACAAATGTTTGACATGTAGAAGTAACTCTTGTCACTCAGATACAAGGAAAGTTATTTATGTAAAACGGGCCAAAGAAATATTTTTCATCTCATTTAATGATGTGTGATGTTGGTTGTGGTGGATGGAGTAGAACACATTGCAAATACTACCAGGATGGTTTGCAATAATGATGAACAAACTTTGCAATTTCCCGATGACACTCTCTTCTTGCTTTGTATCTGAATCCAGATTAATACACTCAATAACTACATCACCTTGGATGTTACATTGAACCTCAATTTTAGCCACATCACAATCTGCATGCAATAGACATAACACACAATTTTTCAAGCTCATATTGGACCAACACCCACATCTCATACTTGGATAGAAATTTCTAAAGCATTCGTGGAATTATCAACATTAATGCCTTATTTAAGCTTAAGTTTTATTATTAAATAAAGATTATAATGAAATTAATTCATCAATAAGATAGGAAAAATAACTTGTCTATAATGCTAAATATTCTTGTTCTTCTTTGACATGGTAAAGAGCATCTGGGTTGTTCAATCATCAGGGTTGAATAGATCCTATCCAAATATACAAAAAGTTGGCCTGCATCAGGTCCTTTCCCATCAAAATCTAGGATTACTCTAAGGATAAGATAGTTTGGGTCAAATCCATTTTAGGTGGCAGTCATTCAGAGCCAATGCTTCTCTTGGAAATATACCACAGATACCATATCTAAGAAGGTATTGGATTGAGATGAAGTAGCATTTGTAAAATATCTTTTGGAGCTACTTTATAAATCATTTCCAAAGTCTTTTGTTCCCATTTATTCTGCTTCATGTATATGAGAAGAGACACCATCATGAAAGAAAAAACAACCCATCCTCCCCTCTCACAATGCATTAAAATTACATTTTTATTATTGGATTTAATGAATAAAAATCTCACAGCTCCCAAGAACACCTACACCTAAACACCCATCATAGAAAGAGAGAGAAGCAAGAAGCTAGAGAGGCCTGAATGCATGGATCCATGAAAGAGGAGACATTCTTGATACATGCAAAAGAAAAAGTTGCATTTCGATAAAATGATTGTTTCTCAATTTGTTATTAAAAAAAGAGGAGATCAATCCTTATAAAAGGAGATCTGAAACCCTAAAAGGGTAAAACCTAGGTTGCATAATAATAATTAATAAAGCAATTAATTATTATATATCTAAAGTTTAGCTTAAGAAGAAATAGATAATAAGTGACATAGTAATTAAATCAATATAATTTAATTAATAAGCAAATAACTTATTACTCTAACACCCCTCTCTTAAGATGAATTTTTGTAGAAGCTAAAAACCTAGAAAGAACTACTGAAAGAAAATGGGTCCCAGTAAAAAAAGACCTGATCAGGTACCCAAGTACAAAAGAGAGTCTTTATAAAGAAGAGAAATGGAGAAAACCACATGGAAAAAACTCTACTCCAAAAAGAGACAAAGACTAGTCTGAAGGACTAAAGAAGCCTCCAAAACTAGGAATGTTCTAGAAAATAGGAACAAGGATGAACATGTGGAACATCACTGAAGTAAGAAGCTGCAAAATCTATCAAGAAGTAACTGCTGATTTGAAGATCCTCCACTGAAATATTACTAGGTAGAGAAGACTGTAATTTGCACGACTTCCCTCAAATGACAGTACTTGAATCAGGAGGAAAACAAAGGCAAACAACTAAAGTTGAAGATACAGAATATTGTAATCTACATGAGTGCCCTCAAATTACACTACTCAAATCAGGAGGCAAACAAAGGAAAACACCTGAACTTGAAAATATAAATGGCATAAAAATACCAAAAGTTTGGAGAGCTTTATTGGTTCCTCAAACTGGACTTTATGATTTCAAAGTAACCAATACATCTATAGGGCTGTAGGATGGGTTAGATCCAAATATGGAGTTTTAAGATGATTGGACCAGCTATAGGGACAAGACTACCCTCTGCACTTCTGGCTCTGCAAAATCAATGAGGGTTCTCCTAATCCAGTAAACAAATAACCTTACTTCAACAATAATAGACTAGATTCAATAAAAATAGATAAATGATAAGAAAATACTAAATGATGAACATTCATTCATTGATTCTCCATTATCATTAGGTGGAATAATGCTTTGCAAGTCACTGTACTTACAAAATTTCAAAAGATTTATATCAAATATTAGAAATACACATAGAACCTTTTAAACACTGATCTCTATAAAAAAAAATCCACTGCTGGCCAGTGCCTTATCCATTGGGGCAACACCTTCATTGCAAGATTTGTTATACATAAAAAAATATATTGAACTTTAATAGCCCTACCCTTTAAAAATGCTATCACCTTGTGGTGGATTTTATCAAAGGGATTCTACATTCACACTACTTACTCATATCCTTATGTAACACTTAAAGAATTTATGCCATGCCTAAAGCTTATGTAATCTGATCCCAAATCAGAGCTGAAGAACATAAACATACACACAGAGAACATCTATGTAATGAATTTCAATGATTCAAAACTCAAAGAGAGATACACACAGGAGAGATGTGAACTTTGGATTTTATTCAAATGCTATATCAATATCAAGTATACAAAAATGCTTTAAAGTGCAAAACTATTTGGATTTAACTCGAACGAGCAATATTGCTTTCTTACAAAAATATTAATACAGTCTACCATATCCTAGACTCAAAACTTGTCAGAAAATATGCTCAAGTTTCGGTCCTTTACAATAATCCTGGTAATCCTTTTATAGAAACAAGGATTGCATACAAGCTTCAGATCTTTCTTACAAAAGACAAAAAGAATTTGTCATATAAGACAAAAAAGGAAAATATAACACCTTCTTGTTACAACTTTACAAAATATTTGCAGAGATGAGTGCCATAATTTGAAACAAGTCCCAAGGTCCGTTCAACTTCTGGTAGGTCTAGCATCCGTGCATTCTTCAACTCTTTGATGCTTCTAGCACTGTTTGCAATAAAATTTTAGGAGCTTGGGGCATCGCCACCTGTTGCTTCCTCTGTAGATGTCTCCTCTTCTTTCTCACTCTCTACAAGATATGTTGTCTCCCAAGATGTAAAAGTATCCTCACTTGGCCAATTGAAAGCTAGAATCTCATCCCTTTTTGGTAGGATTTTGTCCCAACCAGAAACCACTTGGTGAACCTCAGTCTTTACTTTAGTGAAGTGTATTCTGGTGTCTTGTAGCATCTCAATTACTTGTATAAAAGGGGCATTATCCTCTATACCTAAAACAATATCAATTTTAGCCAACACCCCATTATTAATTTTTTCCAACCACTGCTCCCTGTCGTCTATGGTTCCATCTGCTTTGACAAGACCGGGGAATATTTGGAAATTATCCTTCAAATATCTAACTCTTAAGAGTTCAGCCTTCCTCTTCAACCCCTCCCTATTTATTTCAAAATAAAAAAGGCTTTTAACAATTTTATAAGTATCTGTTAATTGAACATTTACAATACCCTAATTTTTAATTGAGTCAAAGAATGATTTCAACATATTCTCCCTGGGAACCCAATTATCTAAAATTTTTCCTACAATGGTTGCCTCTTTCTTAAAAGAGACCAAAATGTCATCCAATTGCTTAGCATTCTTGTAAATCTCCTTTGGCTTTATATTAGTAGCAAAGTGTAAAATAGTATCTTTTATTCTTTTCTCATACCTCTACTTTTCTCTATGTTCTATTTCTTCATTGCTCATGGAGGGAGGAAAAGGGGATATAGGATATTAAACAATATGGAAACAGGGGAAGAGGAAATTTGCAACTGTCCTGAAGCTTGAATTGGACCCTCGTCTCCCAACCTTTTCTTCAAGTTTGCAATCAATTTGTCCTTTTCAAACATTCCCTATTTCAAATCCCCATAGGCTTTTAGCATTGTTTCAAACCTTATTGTGAGCTCTTCTTTTTCCCTAGCTTCCTTCTCTGCTACTTTCTCTGCAAGCTGGGCTGTGGCCACCACCATACCTAATGCTTCAATCATAGAAGTTTCAATAACCCTTTCACTATAAGACCACCATAGAGATCACTTCTAGTAATCTGGTTTCCTTTATTATTTTCTTCCTTTTTCAAGGACCACATGACCAAGGCTTGATGGTCATTACTGAAAGAAACTCCTTTAATGGCCTATTCTACCTCTTCCTTGGTCTTGTGCATAGGAGTAGTCTATTTCCTAATTGCATCAAGGACCACTGCATCTGCTATATCCCATTCTAGGAGGATAAGTACTCCTGCATTTTTTACTAACTCTCTCCCCTATTCTGGAGTAGTTTAAAATTTTTTTTCTATCATCTCCTTCCTAAATTCAACTTCTATGACTTTGAGATCCTTGTCTATATTCTCCTAATGCCTCTTTTCACAAGTTTCTTCAAAATGATTCATATTCAATTTCCAAAGAAATTGCACAAAAGCCCTAGCCTTCACAAAGTCATCATTAGCTAGAAATTCATCACATTCTTGCTTGACTATAGGGTCTAGCTCTATACCTACCATCTGTCCTATTGTTAAGCCTAGCTCAAGCTCTCTTGGTTGCTCTGGCACTCCCTCATTAATTTCTTCATAAGTCATAAAAATTTGACCTTGAGAGCCCATTTTTTGTGCCTGCTCTGTACTCTCTTGATCATCCTTGATAATTAGAGGTGATTGAGAAGGAGAGTATTCCTCTTCTACATCTTGGGGCCTCTCTTCTAATTTTCATTTCTTGGTGGGAGGTGAGAAACTAGGAATGTTCTCAGCTGGTTGATCCTGAGGTGTGTCTATAACATCCACAACCTCCTTGTGTTTCTTCACCTACTGTGATGTAGAAGGGACATCCTCCTTTTTCTTTAGTTTCCTCCCGTCAGACTCTGGGATTACCACATTGTAACCAGTCTTTTTTTGCACCACATACTTTCCTGGAGGCAATACTTTTGTGAATATAGTCTAGCTCAGTATTGTTTGAGCCTTTTATGGGTTTTCACCTATGACCTTCTCTTTCTTCTCATTTAGGGTCTGATAGATCTCTTTAAAATTTCCCATGCAAGTATCTATTTTCTTTCCCATAGGTTTGATACTCTTGAGGGGATCATACACTAGATCAAACTGTCTGACAAAATCCAATGTCTTCTTATACGCCAACCACTTTTCTTTCCTAACTTTCTGATCTTGCAATCTTGGGATATTTCTGATAATATCTTCAGGGAGATTGAAAATGTGGCTTATTGCTAAGCATCTGACTCTCTTTTTGAACATTTCATTATAAAACCCCTCTAGGTCTGTTGTCCTAGTAATTGTAGTAGCCATATGATATGGTTACAAGAACTTATCCATATGAACCCATCCACCCTTTGTAATTATAAACTAGTGGGAAATTGTAATATTTGGGAATAGAGTTCCTCTACCTTTTCCTACCAGAGTGTTCCTCTCAATATCTCCTAGTTGTCTAAACAATTTAGCTATACCAATCTTAAGGGAAACTTGATATGACAATATATATGGAGACCCTCTAAAACCATATAATCTAATGACAATAGAATAAGGATAGAAGATGACATCCCCCCAATTATGTACTATTTTGAGGTCTTTGGCAAATTGTTCTGGCTTGACAAGTTCAGCCAAGGCACTTGGGACTCTTGGGCTTTCATGAACAAATTTCAGTCTCAGTCTAGCTGTAAAACATTTATCAAATTGTAGGAAACTACTATCCTTCCTATCCCATGTCATGCTGAGGCTCCATAATTGGATTGGCATGTCCTCACCATCCCTTTGTTTTAACAAATTCATTTCCTCCTCAAAATAGTTAGCACCCTTAAACAAGAACATGTACATTATGAAAGAATACCATCAAAATGGCCTATCAACTTTTCTTTTTCGGATTCCCATCAATCCATCATGAATTAATTCAGAAATGAAAGGGGCATAATCAAATGTAACTGACAAGTATGAATGCAAAATCTAGACCATCATGTACATCAAATGTATTGGCATTTTCTCTTTAGCATCTTCCCCAAAAATTTGACATAATGACCAGAATGCACCTTTTGCTCTTACATCAAAATAATCCATTTTAAAAGGCTCCTGTGTACTTGGCCCTATGACAACCATTTTTCCAACCTTACCACACATTTCCTTCACAGGACCATTTCTAAGATAATTCCTCTGTGCACCATATACTTCTCTCAATTCTTCATAATTAATTTGTTCTAGGTCATTTGAGGGTTCACTTAACCTCAAAACTGTCCTGATTTCTTTAGTAGAAATTTTCATTAACAATTGTCCTCTAGCATCCCTAATTTCCCTAGTAATAGGGTCATAATTCTTTGCAACCTGGATCATTAGGTCTGCATCCAGGAAAACACCGGGTACTACAAGCTTCCCTAAATCAAATTTCCATATATTACTGGCGGGAATAGGGGCATTTCTCTGGCTGAACCCTACTGTGAACAATGTGAAACTAGTGATATCAGAGATGCCACTTGCATTGAGCATACTAATCTTAGCATCCCTGATATAATTGCATGTATCATACAAACCATCTCCTACCTTTACCCTAGGTTCTTTTGGTGTTAATTGTTTCACCTTTACTAGTTCAGTTGTTGAAATGGGAAATAACTGTAGCAAATCTTCATGCAAACCCCTCTTACTATAATCAGTCTCGCTAGACAATTCCTTCCTAGGCGGCATTTTTAAGGCTCTGATCTTATACAGTTGGTGTAAAAGAAAAACTACAGAATTGTAATGATTTTCTTTTTCACAGGAACAAAAAGTGCAAAACTCACCAACCTTTTCTTCAAATTTCTCAGGAAATGACAATTAGTCTCTGCAAATTTCTCACCTAGCTCTCTGCAAACTTTTATCTTCTTGTGGTTTTTTAAAAAAGCGTAGATATTCAAAATATGAGCAATTAGAAGCAATCATTTCAGCAATTTACTCCACATAATTTCACCATTAATTCTCTGAGAAATTGAACTATCGTCGTCCAATGGGAAAAATTGAATTTCACACCTCTTTGCATTAAGTTTTAATTTGGACCGTTGATCTTCTTTTAAAGAAAATCTAATGGCTGTCACATGATTGCAAAGCCTGAAAAAAACCTATGTAAACATGTGACAACCATCGGATCAATCTGTATCGACGACAATACTTAAACACATCATCCAGGACCCACTTAGTACCTTGGATTCTTCACTACCATCAGATGTTGCATCTAACGGTCATTGTTATTTCTCCTTTATGACTAGACATAAAGTAGGCCATCATGGACTTGATACCCAATCAATGGTTTTCACATGATCGCATGGGCTCCAAAGATTCCATACGAACAAGCAACAACTGTTAAATCTTTCATTTGTTATTTATACCTTAAGTATCTGGCCCCACTTTGCTTCGATCATTTAGGAATGTCCATGTTTGCATTACCTGGCAAGTGGATGTGTAACCTTTTCTTACTGAGCACCAGTGCTACTGACATCTTCCATGTCATCAAACACCTTGGAACAATCAGCAGCAGCCATGTGTGACACTTGGTAGCGGACCCACCTTTCTCTTATGCCTAGGAATAAAGTTAAATCTATAGCTATCACATGATCACATGGGCTCAAAAGATTCCATGCGAACATGCGACCACCATTGGATCTTTTACAGATTTTTAGGCTTGTAGATCCTCCTAAGGCTAGGCCCATTCTTCTTAACTAATGAGGATTTTCCATGTTGCAATATCTGGTAGGTGGACATACAAATTTTCCTACTAAAGTGGTGGCCCTATTGATATTTTCCATGTCAGCAATATTATATCCAATCAGAAAGATCCATGCACGCATATACTTGGTAGCAGTCCCACTTGCTATAAGTGCTGAGGAATAAAAAGGATCGATGGTTGTCGCATGATCGCATGGGCTCAAAAGATTCCATGCCAACAAGTAAAAACCATTAGATTTAGATTTCAGATTCTAAGTGGACTTTAGTGTTGAAACATTAGGAGATAAGGCTATTAGGACTTAGGAAAAATTAAAAGGGGTTGGGCCTAGGTGATTGAAAAGTGTTACTAATATGACCCCGCGTGGTGATATTTTTAAAACACATGCGCTTAAGGACTTAAGTGATTTGCAAAAAGTAATGCTTAAATAGAAACCTAAAGGAAAATCTAGGGTTTTATTTAAGATTAAGATATTTAGGGTTTTTCCTAGGGGCGGTTTTATTTGATTAGGGCTTGCTAGACTCAAAAGAAACATTGGTAATTTTGCAGGATTTTTTTGGGTTTTTTGTAGCAAAATTTTCTCAACTTAAGGATCACATATACAAACTTTAATTTTGTAAGGAAATGCAAAATTTAATGTTTTAAAAATTGAAGTGCCAACAAGCTTATCAATCAAAGCTAGAAGAGTGCGTCCAAAAATAGGAAAGAGAAGAGTGTACATATGGTAAATGATCCATCTCATTGGAATGCATATGTACCTAGCCACTGCATTTTCCTAGTACATAGAATCAAATACTGAATACATAGATCACACTATCAAACCAATAGTAGAGACCCCCCATAATGCTGACAAGGGAGTAATGAAAGGTACATTGAAAATATCATCCAATATGAACTCCATGATGAAGATGAATTTGAAACATCAAAGGTCTAGAGAGAGTACAAACTCATATAGAGATACCTGAGGCTAATGTCATTGGAGGAATGCTCACATGAAAAAAGTAGATTGAAAAAAAAGGCAAACATCAAACCCCCCTAACACTTTATAATGGAGTGCGAGTACATAGAGCATGAACATGTGCAAGATCCCATACATGTAATAGAATGACACTTTATCTCAGTGTGTGTGCATAAAATAATGCTACAGAAGTGAAGTATACACTACTCAAAGAAGAGATAAGGCTGCTAAAACAAAAGAACCAAAGATGCATCATCCTTCAAAGGTAAGAGATCTCAAGACCTGTAACATCCAAGATATCCACCAGATTGCAAAAATGCAAGAAAATAAATAAAATATATCTGAATAAAAATATAGAAAAATGAATCACATCATTGGAAAGGTCTCAGAATAAGATTTCCAATGATATATCATTTGTTAAAAGTGGAGTCTAGATGCACAAGATAGAGCTCCCGGAGTGCAAAACTGAACATTTTGCATTAACAGTAAAAAATGTCATTGAAAATGAAAAATCAGAAATTCAAACCTCCAGATCTGGATAGAGATTAGAACCATCTTTTCAACTATATCTTGTTTGCCCGATTTCAACACCGTATGCTGAAGTTATGAGAAAAAAAACCACATGTTGCACCGGAGGTCCCAAAAAAGGTGTCTGGAAGATGCTGACATGTGCTGACATTAGAAGACTGTGAGTATAAATTTGATGGTCGTATGGCCATCACGCCAAACAAAAAAAATAGGCCCCCTGGACCAAAAAACTGGGGCCCCTAGTCACCAGGGGATGCGGTCAGGGGCTGAAAAAAATTAAGGTCGATTGGTCCCCCATAGAACCCTTCTCTTCATGTAAAAGGGGCTAACATTTGGCGGGTACCCGTGACAATCTCGATAATCGTCAAGCACCGTGATGGTTATCACTGGTGGTGACTGTGGCTCACATGGTTGGATTGCTGGTGGTAATCGGAGTGTGACCGTGGTCCGCTTGATAGTAACGTCGGTGGTAACTGCAAGTCACCATGACCGCTAGCGTTGACCACAGGTGGTGACTGCGGTGTCACTAGCTTTGGTGCCCAGGTAGCCATGGGGTAGCACCCGAGTGGCCGTAGGGTGGTGTGCCCCGCCAAAACTTTATTTATTTATTTTTGTTTTAAGAATCGTACGACCGCCTCGATTTGTTTGCTAGGGTCATACGACCCTAGTATGCAATTTTTTTTCTCATGATCTACAATGTCATCCAAATTGGATGTGCTTTATATGGAAATGGGGGTTCTTGGCCACTGCGAGCTCAACGACGATGTCCATTTGAGACAAAAATGCTTCCAAAATACTACTGACCACCTTGAGATCCATGTCAGGGCCAGTTGTAAAATTTTTTTACCACAGATTCTAAATTTGTCCAAATTAGACAAATTTTGTATGGATCTAGGGGTTCTTCAATTCTTTGAATGCAAGGTTGAGGTCCATTTGAAGCCAAGATGACTAGATTGAGGTCTGCCAAATTCAATAGAAAACCCTCTAAAAATGCAGATCTAATGAACACAACCAAATCTCTTAAGAAGAGGATAGGGGAAAATAGATCTGAAGATCTGATACCATATTGGGAGTTAATGAGTAAACAACCCATAACTCCCAAGAACACCTACACATAAACACCTTTCATAGAAAGAGAGAGAAGCAAGAAGCTAGAGAGGCTTGAATGCATGGATCCATGAAAGAGGAGACATTCTTGATGTACAAAAAAAAAAGTTACAATTCAATAAAATGAATTTTTCTCAATAATTTATTATAAAAACAAAGGAGATCAATCCTTATAAAGGAGATCAAAACCCTAAAAGGGTAAAACCTAGGTTGGACAATAATAATTAATAAATCAATTAAATATTATATGCCTAAATTTTAGCTTAAGTAGAAAGAGGTAATAAGTGACTTAGTAATTAAATCAAACATGATTTAATTAATTAGTAAACACTTTATTACTCTAATAGTTATGGCCCTCGAAGGTTAGCCATCTCTCTCCTGACTGCAAAAAGTGATGAATCATCTCTAGTGAAAGCAAGGGACAACCCTCATATTGCTTTGGATAATCCATTACAGTCACCATCTCATACTGTGATAGAATATCTGTCACTTTACTCCTTCTCATACCCTATCTGAAGTTGAACACCATATATGATGTATCTTGGAATTGATCTCTTAACTATTTTATAACATTTTTTAACATAAATCTAATAATCTTGCTCCTCCATAGGATCAATTGTAAAGCAGGAGTTGAACGCTGTATATGCCGTTAAATGTTCATTTTTCTTTAGAATGGAATTCAAAGCTTAAAAACACAAGGAAAAAAAATACAAAAAGATCATTGTAATCCAATAAAAAACGATAACACATGCATTTTGATCCCCCCAAAACTAAAAGCGGGTCATTTTGTATGTTCCAAAAATAATAGTCAGGTCATCGAAAAAAAACATTTTAGACAATTTAGTCTGCCAAAAATCAAATTGGGTCTCTAAAACATTAATGTTCAAAATTTACAAAAAGGAATTGAGTTTGATACATACCATACTCATGCTCTGAAATTTCAAGCAGCCCATTCGGGGGTTTCTTGAAAACAAATCTCCTTAAGACTACCATGTTCACATAAAATCAAACAATGCTTCAAATATCTCACTAAAAATCTAGATAACCTCAATGTGATATCCTCCTATGCCCCCAATGTTGTGTAGGTCAATGCTATGTGCCTAAAAAATGCTTAAGGGGAGGAAATATGATCCAAAAAAATATTATGGCACTCTTAAGCCTGCAAACAATGTGGAAGATTTCTAGCCTGGCCACGTGTTTGGATAACCACTGGAATAATCAACTTAAATATTTTATGGTATAATGATCCCTGGCACCACTTTCCTATTATGCAATGTAAGACTGTCGGATAGTCTTAAAAAGTTGACGGGCATCTCCCCAAGAAAAAGGCAGATCGGCTTTATAAACTACATTATATGACAATCACTAAAAAAAGAGACCAAACACATATAGATACCCATATTTTGGCAGGGTTCCCCCAAGTTAGATAGTGCATATTCAATTAGGTAAAAAAAATTAGACATATTTTTGAAGTATATAAAATTGAAATTACTATGTAATAGTGTCATAACCCCCTTTAATATAATTTGAACAACTTCTAGGAGTGAAAATTATTTTAAGGTGAACATATTTTAGTTCATGAAACACATAGGGATGTTTATTCATGGAGCATCATTATACTAAAGAATGACATATAAGATCCACAACATTAATAATACATAGGCAATAAATATTGAGGGATCCAAGTATTCAAGGTTAGTATGATTCATAATTTATAAGTATATAGAATGCTATATGAACCAACATCATCTCCAAAATATGTTGGAACAATAAGTACAAAGGAAGGACCACATGAAAATAAATGAGATTCAAGGGTGAACATGGGAGAGACATAAATGCTTTAATACTTTGCATCATCCTTGAAACAAAAAATAAATCAAATTAAAACACAAAAGAAAGATGAGAAAAAAAGAGGAAACAACAATAGATTTTATCCCTTCTATCCAAGTACCTATGAAAATATCATGGGTCTTCTCAGGGAGAAAAAAATAGAAACATGTACGTACATGGAAACATGAACAATTATAAAATATCTAATAGAAGGATACAAAGCATATTTCTTTATCTAATTATATCCAATAAGCCATTGTCATCCAAATCTTGATCATAAGGAGAATAGGTATAGGTTGTACAACAAAAAAATCTCTAATGTATTATTAGGTATCTAACTCATACTAATAGCCAAGGATGAAGGTACATGAACATAGTCATTTGTATATATCTTGTGAGGCAAGGACTAGTGATGTTACTGAAAATGAAAAGATGAATAAGCTTTATTATGTATTTATTGATGGATACAATGCAATGAAATGTGGTTTTTTATTCATTCAGTGAAGATGTCTATAAATAGGTGATACATTTGGTTACGAATTGTTCATATAGTTAGTAAAGGTAACAACTAAATATATGAATGTAATAATGCCAACATTCCCCCCCTTATTACATTAATCCAAACAAGAGAGGGATTTGAAAGGGTTTTAAACCAAACCCCCTAGAGACTATGATGAAGTTCCTTCATCAATAATCCTCACTCGCTCAAGAAAGACTAAAATGACCACAACAGTGGATCTCCTAACAACGTTTGCTCAAGAAACATCGAACTATCCACATTAGTGAGTCTCATGACTACAAAACTTGAAGCTATCTGCACATGAGTGTTACCACCTCCCCAACACAATGAGACACATTTCCTCCAAAATTCCACATCTCCTCCAAGTGTTTCTAATATATCCTCCAGTGGTGCACGCGAGATGCCTTTCCTCCAAAAGTCCACATCTCCTTCGAGTGTGTCTAACACCTCCTCAAGTGTTGTGGAAATAATCACCACTGATATGTCTACACATGAGATGCCTTTCCTCTGAAATTCCACATCTCCTCTTAGTGTATCTAATACCTCCTCAAATGCTTGAAAAATTACCAACCAAATCCTTTCCCCCTCACTCCTTGAAGGGAAAATCACGATGCCAAGCCCACTCTTTTCTTCAAGAAAAAATCTACCAAGCCCCATCTTTTTAGGGACACAAATAGGTTACTTCTCATGCAATGAATCATCCCTAAGAAAGAAACTAGCTTGGTATGATAGGTAACCTCTTACCTCTATTGCCTCCATCCTCCTATTGTATTTAATAATTAAACTTTAGAATTTAGGTGAACCACTCTTTGGCTCAAATAATCTTTGGGAAAATATGGGGCCTTGTCCTTAGAGGGATAGAACTTGTCCTTGGTTGTTGAAGGCTAATAGAAATGACCAATCCATATTCATGGATAACCTAGCACATTAATGATTTAAGATGATCTTCACATGTAGCAAGACAAGTATTATCTTCCATTGCCATGTCCCAAAATACTGACCACACTTCTATGTTTACAAAAGTCTCCTTATACTCTTAGATAGAGCAAGCACATGAACCTGGAATCTTTATCACATCTAACATAGATGAATTGGAGAACATAAACATCATGTGAATTAACCATATAACACCTTATTATCCTTATTATCTCAATACATATTTTTTAAATCCCAACATATAAATATGCCAATAATAAATCCCCTTATTGCTCGTTCCACTTAAAGTTCTATGCAAATCTCTATTTCAAGAATAATTATCAAATAAAATTGGAAATCAATTACCTTCTCTCTATGTAACAAAAAATATTTTCTATATGCCTTTATCACTCCCAAAATTGACTCCTCAAAAATGACAAGTTTTAAAATATGGTGCAACTTCTATGAATAAAAAATGTAGTGTCATGTTGTACTGTGACGCTTTGCAAAGATTCTCTCTCATGGGTGTAAACATCTTTAAAGCTCCATGTTCGCTTTCATCAACTAGACTCCTCCATGAACCAATTTACCAGGAAGCTCTTTCTTCAACATTGGATTTTAGATCTCAATGCTTCCAATGTAAGAACACAATCACATCCTTGCACAAGATTTCCATGATCTTTGATAATATTATTCAGGTTAGCACCTCTTGTAATGTTATGGTCACTTCCAAATAAAAGAGATTTTGATGGACATTTCCTTGCACTCCTTATTGTGAATGCAAATCTACACAAAATAAATTACAAAAAATAAAATAGAACATACACAACAAAGGATTTATAGTGGTTCATCCCACTGGAATACATCCACTCTACAAGCATGGGATTCTCTTTTATTTATCTTTAGTTTTCTCAGTCTACTTACAACTAACATTAAAATAATATATATATGAGATGCCTTACAAAAATGGCATACACATAGTGGGAGAGCGGAGAATCTTTAGTTACATAAGAAACTAACAAACATAGGTAGTGGTTACAAGAAAATAGGCTACTATGGAATAACTCCAGTCGTTACCACAAACTTGGCTTCACACGTAACTCCAGCCATTATAGACTTGGCTTCACACATAACCAACAATCTCAAACTTGAAGACAAGTCATACTAGAAAGAAGAATTCTTAGAGATATCCCCCGCAGTAGGCTAAGGTCACTTCTTCAAAATGCTGATAGAATCTCTACAAAACTTGAACATCTCCCTTGTTACGATGTTCCTCAAAGCATCCACTTTACCCCATGCAATGACATTTGAAGAATGTGAAACCACATCTCCTGCCACCCACATGTAAAATCCAAAAATGCTTGAAAGAAAGTCAAATTTATGTTGCTAACTATAAAAAATAGAAGAGTCACAAACTTCCACACAAGTCCTTTATCTTCTAGTTCAATATATTGATGACAACATGCATTCTATCCCTATTGAGGATCAACATCAATTTCATCCGCCTGAGGTTCTTTGGCAGAAACCTTCTTACTATCATCTACCTGATCCCCAAAAATTTCATTGTCAAGCATACTAAGAAAATCATTAATAACATAATCTATTTCAACACCTAATTGATCCAAAGAACCTTTTTGGACAGTCCATATTTCACACAATACCAAAACTGAAATAGGATAAAAAAATCCCACTTCAACATGAATCTCTATTACATACAAGGTACCTAATTTTTCACCCCTAACAATTTCCAAGGCTCCCTTTTTAACTTTACATATATTTGATTCAAAAATAATTTCACAACCTTGAGAACCCAATTGTCCAGCTAAGATTACATTTTGTTTGAGCTCGAGAATATATCTAACATCACGTAACAACCAAGTATACCCATTTTTCAATTTTAATGAAATATCACCTTTTCCAACTGCATCACAAGATTCATTGTTACCAAGAAAACCCTTACCATAGTCAACGGTTTGCAGATTTTAGAAATACTCCTTGCATAGAGTGACATGAAACAATGAACCTAAATCAAGCACCCAACCATTAGTTGGAATTTCTTCTTGGGTTAAA
This sequence comes from Chamaecyparis obtusa, assembly GCA_027943335.1. Lineage (NCBI taxonomy): Eukaryota > Viridiplantae > Streptophyta > Pinopsida > Cupressales > Cupressaceae > Chamaecyparis > Chamaecyparis obtusa. The sequence goes on from BSBK01012699.1 coordinate 84,981, forward strand.
ATAAGAACACCGACATCTTCTTGGTATGTTGTGGTGGCTTCATTATTGATCATCGTTTCTTGAGCCTTTTTGTAGTTCTAACAGTTCCTTTTTATGTGACTTGGCTTGCCACAAAATTAACATTCTCCATTTCAGCCCCTAGACTTTGATCTTCCTCTATTGTTATTTCTACCTCTATCTTGACTGCTTCCTCTATTGATAGTACTTACAGAAGTCAAGGCATCACTTGATGAGGGCTCTTGATTTTTTCTTCTCGTCTTCACTGAGAAGAGTGGCTGCAACATCATCAAATTTTAACTTTCTTTTGGTAGCCACCAAAGTTCTCACTGCCATCAGCACACCTTCCCATCTATTTGGTAAAGAACACAATATTAAAATAGCCTTGATCTCATCATCTAAATTAATACCCACATAAATTAATTGGGGTGACTAATGTATTGAATTCATTTATATGATTCAACAGAACTCCCTCTTCTTGCATTTTCAAATTATACAATTTCTTCATGATAAATACCTTATTGGAAGTTGATGCAATCTCATACAAGGAAGATAGTTTGTCCCACAACTCCTTTGTGGTCTTCTCAGTTGAGACATTGAAGAGGACATTGTTGGATAGCGATAAGAAGATAATTGCCAAAACTTTCATGTCCATCTTCTCTCAATCTTCATCCAACATTAAGCCTTTTCCCTTCATTCTCCCTTGCAATGTAGGTGGTAGATCCTGCTTGATCAATAATGACTCCATCTGCACTTTCCATAGTCCAAAGTTCTGACCTGAAAATTTCTCAATCCTCCATTTGTCTTCTTCATCCATTCTTCTAGAAATTCTTCACAATTTCCAACTAGCTTCACCACTTAGTTATTACAACGAGCTTCTTCACTAGACTTCTAATACTAATTGTGAATGCAAAGCTACAAAAAATAAATTACAGAAAACAAAATAGAACAAACACAAAATAAAGAATTTATAGTGGTTCATCCTACTGAACTACATCCACTCTAGATGTAGAGGATTCTCTTTTATTTATCTCTAGTTTTCTCAGTCTACTTACAACAAGTATATATATATATATATATATATATATATATATATTATGAAAATAGCATACACAGTGGGAGAGTGGAGAATCTTTGGCTACATAAGAAACTCCCAAACATAGGTAGCTGTTACAAGAAAATAGACTACTCTGGAATAACTCTAGTCGTTACCACATACTTGGCTTCACACATAACTCCAGTCGTTATAGACTTGGCTTCACACGTAGCCAACACTTATTATGTTTTAAGATTTCAGGATTCAAGAAACTCCATGGTTGCAGACATTGAAAGATCATGGTCCCTTGTTACAACAAGGTGTAGAAAACATCATTCTATTCTTCTACTACTATCGTCCATCTTCCTGCTATCAACATTCAAATGCAAATGACAAAACTATGATTTATTCCAGCTTTGTGCGACTGTGAAGGGATTTTGGAATAATCTTCACTCCCCACTTACGATCATTCACTCCTCACTTTCCACAGATCATGAGCATTCACACTAGACAATTTCTCAAACTTTTCCATTTCCCCTTCTACCATAGATTACATACGCAAGAGCATTTTTGGCTCTGATACCATATGAAAATGCAAAGATGAATAAGCTTTATTATGTGTTTATTGAAGGATACAATGCAATGCAATGCATTGTTTTATTCATTTAGTCAAGATGCCTATAAATAGGTGATACATGTAGTTACAAACTATTCATATAGTTAATAATGGTAACAACTAAACATACAAATGTAAAAATGCCAACACTTACAAAGATGATTAACAAAGAGACATTATCCTCCAAAGAATTAAACATACACTACTCAAAGGAAGACTGTTTTGACTCAACATGAGGGTGTGTAGTCATTGTCAATCTCTAAAAGAGGGAGAGATGCAATTAGCAGGAAGATCTTGTTCGACCAAAATATAGAAGAAGATAAATCAAATGGTATCAAAGACTTGACAGAGAAGAATTCTTGTGATAGAACGCAAGAATGGAACCCTTCTCAAAATTATGCTTAAGTGATAGGTGAGAGATCTTCAAATCAACCATTTTATATTTGAGAGTGACTCAAAAGATAGGATGAAGTGATCATTGTGGATTGGGGATGAGCAATAAGAGAAAAACCAAACAACAAGTTTGTGTCACTACTACATTTGGGGCCAAATTTCGACAAACACTTTCGACAGGTAAATTTTTTTTAATGAATTTGTTATTTTTTTAAAAAATAGGCCCCGATTGTGTTGGTATTCTGATGGGTTTTAAATTGACCATCAGAATTCTAACAGTTTTGGGTATGCATAAAATTAAAAAAAGTGAAGCACCAAATCATTTTTATTTAGATTGGCATAGAAAAGGAGCGGGAGAAAATGAGGGAAAGCTGGGTGCAAGAGAAGGTATGTGATTTCTTCATCTTTCAAGCCTCTAGCATCATATTCTACCACAAATTTCAAATGTATCACATTTTATTTGATCATGAATGCTCTCTAAAATGACCGCATTCTACTAGTGTCATGCCCTAGCCAGTGCTTTATCTCTATTATTTGATGGTACTGGTGTCATGCCCTCACCCATGCTTTAACTCCATTATTTGATGTTATTGGTGCTTGTGCTCAAGGATATCCATTTTTTTGAAATGTTGACTATGGTTATCAAATGGACAGCCCGTGAGCTTCTAACTAGGCACTATTTTTATTGATAGCTTAGGGTATCAAATGTATTGTATCATTGATAGTTGAGACTTTTTTTTAAAAGAAATAGGACAAAGAATGATTTTGATTTAGTGCTTTAACTCCATTATTTGATGTTATTGGTGCTTGTAATCAAGGATATCCATTTTTTTGAAATGTTGACTATGGTTATCAAATGGACAACTCATGAGCTTCTATCTAGGCAACATTTGTATTGATAGCTTAGGGAATCAAATGTATTGTTATATCATTGATAGTTGAGACTTTGTTGAAAGGAAATAGGACAAAGAAGGATTTTGATTTAGTTTCTCTATTTTGATCCCTAAGTGGCTTACAACCCTAGAGAAGTATATGCAAATTACGGATGTAGTTGCAGGATACATAATAGTTGATAATTCACAAGAAATCCATGCATCCAATTTGAATAGCAATTAATACGAAGAAATAGGGTCCTCAAATGGCCCAGTCATCTGCACCTTGACTGTCCCCTCAACCAGTGACCCTTCAAAATTGGGTTATCATGAAATCAGTGAGTGATCCTTCATTCTCCTGGTCTACGTTGCATCCAAACATATTGGAAATACACAATACAATGATAACAAACCTTTCAAAATCCCCTTCCCTCAAGGAACACTATCAACATCCAGACCTTGACTGCCCACTCAACCAGTGACCCTTCAAAACTAGGTTATCATGCAATCAGTGAGTGATCCTTCATTCTCCTAGTCTTCCCTACATCAAAACATATTAGAAATACACAATACAATGATGATAATTCTTTCACAATCCCCCTTCCCTCAAGGAACACTATCAACATCTAGACCTTAACCATACCTGTGTGTGTGAAAATTGTACCTGATCTGTAAACACAACACTCAGTAAAACATTAGAGGTTAGTGATAATCAAAATCGTGCAAAATTGAAATCTAATTTAACCAAGTGATTTACTGCCTTCTAGTAGGTGTGAGATTGATGTTCTCAGATTGTAATCGAGATCAGTGACCTAGACGACACCTAAATGAAAGATTTTGAATGCAAAAGATGGATAGGAAATTGAATGCAATTAATCTATATTTTTGATATTTTCTATGCAATAAGAATGATAAACTGATATGCTATGGATGCTAAATGATCTAACAATGATATGAAAACTATGAAATTCTATGCTAAGATATAAAAACTATGCAATTGAAATTGATCTCACAATGCTTTGAATTCGCAAGTTGATTCCTTAGCCTCCAATTCTCCAACGTGATTGTGCAAATTCTCCAAATCTGATATGCTATGATTCCTGTAGAGTAAGTTTACAATTTGTGAGATGATTGAGAGATCAATGAGAGATGAATTATGAAGAGATGAGCATTGTTTTTATAGAAATCCAAGGCTTTGGAGGTGCATGAAAAAAAACCATAAATCACTCAAATAACTCAGGTTGATTTTTGAGTTATTTTTAAATAAAAGATAATTAACTCACAAAAATATGCAAAAGCTAAGCTTTAACTCAAAATAGAGTTTAGCTTTAATTGATAATTGATAGTTGTTTTCTTTTATGATTGTGCATGTTTTATTTATGAATTGATTTAATAATAAAGTGATTTATTTCCAACTTAATTGCTTTTAAAAATAAAACAATTGATTTATGGGTTAATCAATTATTTAATCAAACTTTTATTAAAAACTATATTATTAAATAATGACAACTTGCTTTAAGAATTTAATCAATTATTCATATGATATTAGATTTATTGTCAAAATTAAATAATACAATTAATAATAGATAGAATTAAATTTAATTACACAATTAAGTGGCAAGATATTAAATCTAATTAATTAAATATGAAAATATTCAATTAATCAAACTTTAGGATAAATGTGATTTATTGCCAAATAATTATAAAATTAAAGATAATTATGATGATTAAGAATATTACTAAGAATATTCCCCAATGCAGAATTTAAGATAATCAATTATGATTCGATGATGTTTAGATGTGCCTTAGATTAGGACTTTGATGTCGATTTTGTTCGAATTGAAGATGTAGGAGATTAATGAACTTATAGTCCATTTTTGGGGTATTACATTTCGCCCCTCTTTGAATTACTGTGCGAAGCGCAATGGTTCAAAGATAGTCTGTGTTTGATAGAGATATGAAATTGATATTTGAAATTGATAATTGATATGAGACAGAAGCTGATTGATATTGATTTGATATGGAGATAATAGGTCCTGAATGACCAAAGATAATGTTCACTATAACAGCAATGAATCGATGATTGCGAAAAAGTGTCAAAATGCCTGATTCTGAACCTTAGGATTGATAAGAAGTGAGTGACCCATTCTAGACTTGATTGTCTTAGTAGAACTAGCAGGTATCACATCCAAATCCTTCAGTTGCCGAAGAACCAAGGAAAGGACACTATGATCTGATGGTTGCAAAAACTGATATAGTTTACAAGATTAGGAGAATACCAGATTGATATGGATCGATGAATCTGATATGCCCCAAGTGATGATAGATTTTCCCCGAGCGATGAGGAATTTTGATGAATCAGCGACTAGACGTGATTATTTGTCTTGATCACTGATGAAAGATATTGATAGACTTGATCGATAGAATTTGATTTACAGACTTTGAATGATGTGCAATACCATGCCCCCTTCGGGATTAAAATTGAAATCTGACAAGAAAAGTCAGCGTTGATAGTTTAGAAGCATGATAATTGATTTGAAAAGTGGTTATACACGTTTGAGAATGCATTCTGGATCGTTTGGAGGTCCTAGAGACTGAATTTGACTAGGTTTGACCATGAGTTTGACCATGGTTGACCAAGTTGAAATTTTGATAGTTTGATGAAAGCTAATCAGTTAAGTTGAATACTGGATTTTTGTGATAATTGAAGGTTGATTATGCAAGTAGTGAATAAGATAAATGATCTCAGATTTTGATTTTGATCTCGAAAAAGGATTCTAGTTACTGCTTCATTGGAGGAACCTTCGTGTGAGATTCAACTCTTGTTAGATTTGAATTGATTTGAAGAATCATTTAAGCTTTAAAGTTAGTTTAGTCATTGTGAGATCATGCAACATGAAAAATGCAAAGAGACATGCAAAATGAAATGCAACCTAAGACCTAGGACCTAGTCACTGATCATGTGTCGATTTGTTATCATCATTGAACTTTTAGGTAACTGGATAAATCAATACAATGCCCACTAGCCATGAAACCATAGACATATGAATATCAATTTGTATGCGCAAGAATCAATACAACACCCACTGGTTATACAACCATGGACATATGAATATTGATTTTGTTTTCGGAATGTCAGATTAGATATAAGCACCAAGGCACAAATGCCAGGATAACCTGAATATCATGTCCATTTTGATATAGCAATTTGTATAAGCATCAAAACATAAACGTCGTGATGACCTAAATACGCCTTGCATTGCAAACACATCAAATAGTCAAGAGATCATTCTAAATCCAATGTGAATTACCCGTAGTGACCCTTTATCATTCACATCCTTAGGCAAGATTGCATTCCACAGTAGGAGAAAGAACTTACTCAAAAAGACAATAGTTAGATCAAACTTCCTTGAATTTTCTAGGTATCAATGGTCGAGGTATGCATGGCCATCCAATTCAAGATAGAGGCTCTTATAGTCGGACACCATTTCAATCCAGAATTTCCAAAGTTGTTAGATTTTCACATACAAGCAGAAAACAAACAAAAGATTATGCCCCCAGTCATCACTCTCTAAATCCTATAAAGGACATCATCAAAGAGCTCGAAGGGACACAATATGCAAAAATCTCAATGCAAATCAGTAAGCATACAAGGAGATAAAAGCATGAAAAGCACAAATTGTTTTCAGTTTGTGTTTGATGTTTGATTGCGTTGTTGTAGATGCAAAATCCTTTCTGGAGACGAGACATACAGATTGACTCAACTTGAAGCTTCAAAGGACTCTGACTGGATAGGATACGTCTAAGATACATTGGAGGCCATAGGATATGACATTGATTACCCCCAAATTTGAACATTGATAGGATACAGACGCGCAAGCTGATTGGTGTACAAACTGACTTATTGAAAATTGGAAACGTTGAAATAAACTGGGAGATATGTACAACTAAAGCAAGACTGAAAGCTGGGAAAGACCAAGATTGTGCTGATAGATGGAGCGTTTGGAACAAGTGGCACCTGTTTGCTGGGTTTTCACCATCTTGGTAGAGATTCTATTTTTGCTACCAAGGCGCCTATTTCTAGGTTTTCACCAAGGCACTTTTTCTCTTTTTTCATTTTTTGTATTTTTCATTTTTTCAATTTTTTTGTACTTTTGATATTTTTTTATTTTTTTGTGAATCATCGAGGCACCTATTGCTAGGTTTTCACCAAGATGTTCATTTTTTTTAGGACTTTTTCTAATTTTTAGGATTTTTTCAAGACATTTTCTGATTTTTAGGATTTTTTCTCAAGATTAGATCGCCAACCTGAAATTCTCTATGTCTGACTTTCTTGTTGTAGCCTCTAGACATTCTCTTCTGATATACTCTGAGATGATCATACACTGCTTGTCTGCACTCATCTAGTAGTTCAAGTTCTTGTAACCTAGATACTCTGTAGTCATCATCGGTGATAAGTCCATGCATTCTGATTCAGAGTGATGGGATTTCAACCTCAATAGGCAGTACCACTTCAGACCCATAAACTAAAGTGAAAGGTGTAGCCCCAGTAGGTGTTCTAATACTTGTTCTATCACTCATTCTGATACTTGTTCTAATACTGGTTCTGATACTGATTCTGATACTGATTCTGATAATTGTTCTGATACTAGTTCTGATACTGGTTCTGATACTTGTTCTGATACTTGGTATACTTGATAGCATATTTTTCCATTACAAACTCTCAAGTAAGATTATATTGTGCAGTCCCAATGTCTAGCAAGGTGGAGAACAAGAGGGATTGGCAAGCTGGTGGAAGAGATGGAAGACAAGAGAATGAAAGCTAATGAAGGGAAGAAATCCTCAAGGAAAAACTCCTCAAGAATACTCAAGCTAGGGAAAAAATTTCATGTAAAGTGCATTTGGATAAGCAATGAAAGGCTAGCATAGGATAAGTCACAAAAGCATAATGCCAAAGAAGGAAAGGATGCAGTCCAAAGGAGTAGACATGTCAAGAGGCTTCATAGCACTGTGTTTTACTCTTTCTTTCTTTCTTTTTTTTCTTTTTTAGATCAAGACCAAAGGGGAAAAGGGTAACGACAGGTGAAAATGAATGGAGGAAGATAGATATGAAGGCTAAACATGGAAGGAATTAAAGCAAGATCATCGTAAGATAGCTCACAAAATAGCCAAATGTTCGTGTATAGATCAACATTGTCAAGATCAAAGAGAGAAGACGGAAGGGATGAAATATGTAGAAGAACTACGCATAATGCCTGATTGCCAGGTTTTCATCATGGTACTTATCCAAGGTGCCACAAGGGAGTGGTTTTCACCATAAGATGAATTTATTTCTCTTTACTTTTGCTACCAAGGTGCCTATTTTCAAGTTTTCACCAAGGCACATTTTCAATTTATTTTATTTTTCATTTCTTTTTTAGAAGAAGGCAAGCTTTTTAGATAATGCTCCTTGAAAGGATAAACCATGATATGCCAAGGATTCAAAATGACACACTCAAAGATGTTGATAGGGAAAGGGAGATGAAAGAGAAAAATGGAGGATAAGGTTTTATGTAAAGCGAGTGAGGTTGAAAGATAGGAGGAATAGGCAAGTGAGGAAAAAGGATAGGAGGTAGAAGGATAATGCATGGAAGGACTGTGAAAGGGTAGATGGAAAGGAAGGCAAGTTCAACATCAACACATACCTTGAAGGGTGGTGAGAGGATGGAGGAATCATGAATGAAGGAATACGTGAAGGAATATGGTGAATGGATAGCAGAGGTTGTGGTTTAGGTGGATGGAATGAAGGAATGATTTTGGAAGAAGATGAAGTGGAAGCCTTTGGAAGCTTGAATGTCAATTTCACATTTTGTTCAACACTAGACTCTTTCAAGAGAGACTTTGGAATCCATATAGCCATAGGCTTTTTATTTCCTTTTGATGATTTAGAGATAATATCTTTAATGATGGATTTTGGAACCCATACTTGTCTTGTAGTTTTTTTCTTAGATATCTCTTTTGACTTTATGCCTCCATGTCATTTAGAGGTGACATGGTGATTTTCTTTTTTTTATGGATTCTTGTATTGCTTCTTTTTCTTGTATTGGACATTCAAGTTACTTCCAAAAGACTTGGGACTTGTGGAAGAGGGAGGATATGACTGGTTTAGATGGGTGGGTGGATGAAAAGGATTCAAGGGTATGCATCTATATTGATCTTGAGGAAAGATGGGAGATGGAGGTATGTAAGGACCCAAGATGGATAGAAAATTAGGAGAGTTAGGAGGGGAAAGTGAAGGGACATAAGGACCCAAGATGGAAGGAAGGCATGAAGATCTTTGTAGTGGTGGAAGAGGTCCAAGGATGGAAGTGGAAGATGCAAAAGAATAATCAATAAGTTCATCAACATCTATATGACAACCAAGGATATCAACATCTTTAGAGTGAGCATTAGAATTTTCAATAGAATCATGGACATCTTGAATATGAGCACCTTCTTTGATAGGATTGTTCAAAGCTTGCAAAGACTTAGGAAGAGTAGAAAGTGGAAGTGAACATGGAGTGGTAGAACAAGAAGATGAAAGACTTTGATCTTGACAAGGATCTTCGGATAGCATAAGCACATAATTTTTCTCTTATTTTTCAATAGGCTTAACATTGGAAGGAACACCATTTTTACCAACCTTAATGGAAGTATCATCTTTGGAAAACACAAGCATAGTAAGGTTGTTTTGATTGTCAATAAGCTCAACAGTGTAAGTAGTAGCTTGATCTTGTTTAGGAGAAGACTTAAGACATGGTGGAATGCATGAAAAAGGGTGTATAGGATCAAAAGAACCATGAAGCGAATAAGAGACATTGGGAAAAGGAGTGGATGAAATGGAGGGTTCTTGATCTTTCTTTATGTTATTTTCTTCATCATTTTTGGAATCCTCTTGACATGGAGCCACTTCTAAGGACAAGGAAGCATGTTGGGATTGTATGGATGACTTTGGAAGAGATGGTGGAGGACTAGCTGAAGTAGGGATTATAGCATATGAAGGCTTAGGCTCTTTAGGTTTATCATTATTGAAAGTCTTTGCAGCCAAGTGAAGGTTAGCTTGAGTTTCTTTAAGAGGTAGCCCTAGAGGATAACTATAGGAAACTGTATGAAAAGTATCAGGGCTTGTGTTAGATGAAAGTTCTATGAAAGATTTGAAAGACTCAGAAGCTCTAGGAGATGTACAAGTATTGGAGGAAGTAGGGGATGGAAGAAAACCACCACTAGACAAAGGTTCAACATTAACATGACCTTGCTTGAGAAGATAATCTTTATTTTCAGCTAGAGAGTTCTTAGAGGAGAGATCCTTATAGTATTGACGTTTCAAGCTAGCATGATGTATTTTATAGTCCTCAGCAGTAGTAGATGGATCATCATCAAGGTATTGTCCACAAAAGCCATCAAAGTCTCTTTCAAAATCAAAATCATATGGATCACCATCATGATCTATCCAATGTGACGGCCCATTTGTAGTAAGTAGGAATGAATGATGAGGAGGACTCTTAGGAACAGAGGTGTCATAGGTATCATTACATTATCTGTCGTCATAGTCATCATAGTCTCCAAAGCTAGATGTTTCACTCTCCGTGGAAGAGGTATCATATTGCTCAATTTTTTTCTGGGGGCATGGTGACATGTACAAGTCTTTATCAAATGGAAAAGAGTATAGAGGTTCCTTTTCTTTCTCAAGTTTGTCAAGCTGGACTTGCATAGCTTGCAGCTGCTTCATCATAGCGGCAATTAGAATTTCTTCCTCATGTGTACTAATTCTTTGAGACATGTGTACTGATTTTCAATAGCTACTGATTTGTTCTTGACACAATGATATTTTTGACAGATTCTAGAACTAGGCTGGAAACATTGGATATCTTGTAATTTGACAATTTCTGACAACTCTCTCAAATTTTTCCAAACGACACTCTGCAGACTCGTATGACACTGGGTAGTCTATGAAACGACAGTTGCTAAACTCGTACGACAGTTGGGTAGCAATGAAATGATAGTTGACAAAACTTGTACGACAGTTGCTAATAGGGTTTTGACTTTCTTGAATTTGCTGGTTTGAAAACTCGTACGACACTGGGTTCTCAATCGTACGACATATGGGCAATACTGAAATGACACTTGACAAAACTCGTACGACTTTTAACTTCTTGAAATGACTTTTGACTCCAGAAAGATTTTTATGTCAATTTTTGCAAAATTTAAGGTCTTCAGTTTTGGATTGTTTGCAAATTGTACTGTCTAGATTTTGAAGGTTATACCAGATTTGATCATTTTTAATAGCCAAGTAGATAAACAAGCATGCAGAACAGCAAGCAAGTGATTCCAAGCATGTTTGAAAACAATGAACAAGGGCAAAAGAAACCTTGCGCATGAACAATCAAGTGACCAAATTGTGCTAATCCCTGAGAGTACTAATTGTGTATGTTCTGAAAAGTTTTGCAATAACACACATATACCTGAAAGTGAAAAATTGGCCTCTCTAGGGTTTTTAGTAATGGTTTGACTCTGTAACTTTTATGATTCAAAGGGGTGAACTCCAATCCCAGCGCACCAGGGTTTTGACACAGTCCAAGAACTTAATCTTCAAGAGTTGCTAGGGAGATCTGACAACCCAACAATGAACCATACCCGTGGAGATTTCTTCCACAAGGACATTTATATAGTGGCTGTCACTACCATGGTGAAAATGGCTATTACCGCTTGAGGTTCTGTCAATGTAGTTTGCCTTGTGAAGGGATTGTCCACTACTGTTAACCCTCTCTAAAGGTGACTCATAGATTTATACCACAAGGGGACTTGGCTCCAGATTCAAGGTTTTGACACCTCTTCACTTTTAACCCAAACAAAGCAAACAGATTAATCCGACACACTAAGACAAAGTTTTGTTCCACCAAGGTCTGTGATATCAACTCCATGTGATCTATCAACCTCTCCAAGGAGAGAATGTATCAATCAATAAGAGAAGACGTACTAACCAATTTTGATTCACCAAAGCTCGTGATATCAACCCTATGCGATCTATCAACCTCTCTGGAGAGAGAATGTGTCGATCAATAAGAGAAGATGCACTAACCAAGTTGAATGTGAAATGCACTAAGTATCCTCCCTACCTACAAGGATTCTGTCATCAAGAAAGATTTCTCTAGGAATCCAATCTCTCAAGAATCATGAATAGTGTTCATAGGGCCTAATTACTATGTGAGCACAGATATATTCCCGAAAGCAAATCTAACAAAAGCATCTAAAAAGTAGAAAGATGAACACTTAACACTTAAAGCAAATATGAGATGAGTCCACAAGGTGGAACACTTAACACTTCACATAAGCTGAAAATGAGTCCACAACTTAGAAAACAAGTGAGTTCCTAAAAGCACAAAAGGGTTGCCAAGTGGAACACTTAACGCTTCTGTCCTGTTGACCCCTCCCCTTTATGGCGCTGAGATTGCAACCACGGGGTGGAAATGAGGGGCCGGTGGATTAGCAAGTCCAATAACCCAAGATAGCAATCAAGATCAATCACAATTATTCTCAGACTACTTAATGAATCCTTAAGGGATCACGACCTAGTATCAAATTATGCAAGTGTGTAGAAATAAATCAAAAGCATGAAAAGATGCACACAAGCTTGACACATAAGAGATTTATTTTAAGTCCAAATCGAAATGTTTTCAGAACAAGGAGAATACCTCGTGATCCTCACAACACGCTTAGTAGATTCTACCTGATTTTTAGCAATTTTTTTGAGCTTTTCCATGCAAGCAAGTGACGAACTCTCCAACAAGCAAACAAGCAAACAAGATATGCAAAATATATTCAACTTATGAAAACTATAGGGTTAGCTCTAAAAATCAATTTTTAGGAGCAATAATAACCATAAATTAATCCAAATGACAACTTATATCATGCATTGAATCATATGAAAAATAAGTGCATACCCATCATAAAATTTTAATTTTTTTGCACTACATTTGACCTAGTCAACAAGATCTAATTTTTTTGATATGATTTTGGCCACAAAAATAGAAATTTAGAATAGAGGACCCTACTAAAAAATAGAGAGCTTTCCAAAAATGCAAAAATTTTAGAAAAATCTCTTCATTTGTGCCCTAGAGACCCATTTTATCAAAATAAACTAATTTTTGTAAATTGACTATTTGAGCTACTAAATTGCATCTAAATTTAAAATACAAAGAATAGACCCCCTATATAATTTGAAGAGAATTCTAAAAATATAAAAATTTCAGAAAAATATTTTGATTTGTGTCAGATATTAATTTTTTTATGAAAAATCGAAAAAAAATTATTAAAAATTCAAAATAATTCAAAAAATTTTGATTTTTTTTTCAAAGCTTCCCTGATATGTCTTCAACCTACAAACAAAATTTTAGACCAAAAATCCAAGCCGTTTGGGAGATAAAATTAAATCTTTGAAACTTTAGGGTTTTAGCTCCAAGAATCAAAATCAACATGCAAAGGTGGGTTGCCACACAGTGGGCGCCAAAAATGTGTGTGTGAAAATTATACCTAATCTGTAAACACAACACTCAGTAAAACATTAGAGGTTAGTGATAATCAAAATCGTGCAAAATTGAAATCTAATTTAACCAAGCGATTTACTGCCTTCTAGTAGGTGCGAGATTGATGTTCTCAGATTGTAATCGAGATCAGTGACCTAGACGACACCTAAATGAAAGATTTTGAATGCAAAAGATGGATATGAAATTGAATGCAATTAATCTATATTTTTTATATTTTCTATGCAATAAGAATGATAAACTGATATGCTATGGATGCTAAATGATCTAACAATGAAGATTCTAACAATGATGTGAAAACTATGAAATTCTATGCTAAGATATAAAAACTATGCAATTGAAATTGATCTCACAACGCTTTGAATTCACAAGTTGATTCCTCAGCCTCCAATTCTCCAACGTGATTGTGCAAATTCTCCAAATCTGATATGCTATGATTCCTGTAGAGTAAGTTTGCAATTTGTGAGATGATTGAGAGATCAATGAGAGATGAATTATGAAGAGCTGAGCATTGTTTTTATAGAAATCCAAGGCTTTGGAGGTGCATGAAAAAAAACCATAAATCACTCAAATAACTCAGGTTGATTTTTGAGTTATTTTTAAATAAAAGATAATTAACTCACAAAAACATGCAAAAGCTAAGCTTTAACTCAAAATAGAGTTTAGCTTTAATTGATAATTGATAGTTGTTTGCTTTTATGATTGTGCATGTTTTATTTATGAATTGATTTAATAATAAAGTGATTTATTTCCAACTTAATTGCTTTTAAAAATAAAATAATTGATTTATGGGTTAATCAATTATTTAATCAAACTTTTATTAAAAACTATATTATTAAATAATGACAACTTGCTTTAAGAATTTAATCAATTATTCATATGATATTAGATTTATTGTCAAAATTAAATAATACAATTAATAATAGATAGAATTAAATTTAATTACACAATTAAGTGGCAAGATATTAAATCTAATTAATTAAATATGAAAATATTCAATTAATCAAACTTTAGGATAAATGTGATTTATTGCCAAATAATTATAAAATTAAAGATAATTATGATGATTAAGAATATTACTAAGAATATTCCCCGATGCAGAATTTAAGATAATCAATTATGATTCTATGATGTTTAGATGTGCCTTAGATTAGGACTTTGATGTCGATTTTGTTTGAATTGAAGATGTAGGAGATTAATGAACTTATAGCTCATTTTGGGGGTATTACAATACCCTCAACTAGTGACCCTTCAAAACTGGGTTATCATGCAATCAGTGAGTGATCCTTCATTCTCTTGGTCTACCCCTAGACCCAAACATATTGGAAATTAACAATACAATGATACCAAGACTTTCACAATCCCCTTTCCCTCAAGGAACACTATCAACATCCAGACCTTGACTGTCCCCTCAACTAGTGACCCTTCAAAACCAGGTTATCATACAATCAGTGAGTGATCCTTCATTCTTCTGGTTTTCCCTACATCCAAACATATTGGAAATACACAATACAATGATAACAAGTCTTTCACAATCCGCCTTCCCTCAAGGAACACTATCAACATCCGGACCTTGACTATCCCCTCAACCAATGACCCTTCAAAACTAGGTTATCATGCAATAAGTGAGTGATCCTTCATTCTCCTAGTCTTCCCTACATCCCGACATATTGGAAATACATAATACAATGATAAAAAGTATTTCACAATCCCCCTTCCCTCAAGGAACACTAACAACATCCATACCTTGACTATCCCCTCAACCAGTGACCCTTCAAAACTGGGTTATCACGCAATCAGTGAGTGATCCTTCATTCTCCTGTTCTTCCCTCCATCCAAACGTATTGGAAATACATAATACAATGATCACAAGTCTTTTACAATCCCTCTTCCTTCAATGAACACTATCAACATCCGGACCTTGACTGTCCCCTCAACCAGTGACCCTTCAAATCAGGTTATCATGAATTTTTTAGGAATAGTCCCAAGAGCTAACTGAGAGGGGTGGTGAATTAGTTATCTACAAGTTTCAATTCTTTAAACAATTAAGTATACTTAAACATAAAGCATAAAAAGAATGAAAGAACACTTGAACACATCAATATTTGGTTATGGGGAAACCCAAATAGGTAAAAACCCTGGTGGGAATTAACACCCACTAATACTATACACTAGTGTATTATGATCCTTGTTAGAAGAACCTTAACCCTATTAGGAGTTACTTTACAATATATTTAGTATAGTAGACCTGGTTAAGGGTCAGACCTTGTTAGGAGTCTTTTACAATAGTCCCTGTTAGGGTAGAGGATGCACTGTCTGAGAGCACACTCCTCAAAGGGGTGAAGGCTACAACGTTTCTGTTTAATAGATATGCACTATATTTGGATCTTGGCGAACTGCGCTTTGACCCGCTGTCTAGATCAGTTCCAATGTATATCACAAACAATTTTGTTGGTCACATAGACCTTCTTTTGATGGCTCAACACTTCAAACACTTTGCTTTTCTCTTCTTAATCTTCTATGAACCACACTCAAGCAATCACAAATGACCGCTCATAAATATCTTTCCTCTAAATGATATAATCAAGTCAGCCTATTAGAACCACCTTGAAATAATATTAGAGAAACTAATGCAGGAGCATCTTGGGTGTAAGAGCAATCATGCATCACCCAAAAATATTTTTGTTTTCGTATTCAATAAGGTCTATCTTGTGCAGAGCTGCTATTTATGGAAACTTGCTATTTTTAGTAAGTTGGTCTTACGATCTCAGAATGTTCTAATTTTACATGTGGAGGTTCATCTCAATCATATCAGCCTACCAGCAAAGTTTCATGGCTAGATCAGGTCTAGTTTTGAAGATATTGAAGATTTTTGGTATTGGCAGCAGGGTACAGAAACTTTGAACTCAGTTTTGAAGGCTTTAGAGGCCCCGGATGAGGTTGAAAATTTAGGTGGCCAATGCTTTGTGCTAGTCAAGCTTGTAGAGAACTTCGTGGCATTTCCCAATTGGGGTTATAATAGCCAATCAGGTCAACGGGCGATGACTTATGGTCTTCGGAAGTTGGGTCACCTGAAATGGCAAAAAATATTTTTTCTTCAAAATTTTTGTTTAGGTTTCAAAACTCATTTTGAGCCTACTTTGATGTAATAAATTGTAAAATAAAATAATTCTAAGTTTGGTCGGCCCTAAGGGCTAAATTTCTAGAACCTTCTCAGTGGTGGAAATTGCCTATATAAAGAAGGCCCGTAGTGTTGTCTAGGGCAGTTCTGGGTATTGATTCAAAGCTTTATCCTACAGAATATTGTAAGGGAATGCCCATGTGGCTTTGCATATTGTAATTCTAAAATTTTGTAATTCCACATATGTGGAGATAATAAGAAGCCAATTTTTTGTTCTTGCATATTATTGTTGTTGTTTCTCTATTTCTGTTATGTGTTTGTGGTATTAAGGGAAGCACCCTTCATCAAGTGGTATCAGAGTAGGAGTTCTTGAGTGTGTAAATAGATCACTGACTGTGAGGTAGTTTGTACCAAGACCGTGGTTAGGGTTTCAGCGTGCATCGTGAAAATGCCTTCACGAAGAGAACGTGGTGGAAGAGCTGGTGCTATGACAACTAAGGTTAGAGAGCCGCAGAGACAAGTGCAAGCATTGCAAGAAGAGATTCACAGAGGAATGAATCTTAAAGTCAGAGATGAAAGCGAGGATGAAACCGAAGAAGAATATCAAGAAGGAGAAGCTGAAATTGTGAACCAGGAGGAAGAAAGACTTTTTCGAGCGATTTCCAAGATTGGGAAAAGAGCTAAGATTGAGGTTCCTACATTTTCTGGAAATCTTAACTCAGAGGAATTGATTGACTAGATCAATGAATGTGAGGAATATTTTGAGTATGAATATGTTGAGGATCCTGATAGGGTCAAATTTGTGAAGGCCAGACTGAAAGGTCATGCGAAGATCTGGTGGCAAGAAATTCAATTGGAGTGAAATAGAAGAGGGAAAGATAAAATCACAAGATGGGATCGGATGGTGGATAAATTGAAGCGACAGTTCATTCCTGTTGATTATGAGCTTGACCTACTAAAGAAAATGCTTGAAGAAAGCAGGAAGATCTGTTCAAGAGTATACAGAGGAGTTCTATCGACTCCTCATCAGAACAGGCCATGCAGAAGTTGATAAGGATAAAGTTGCCTGATACATTAATGGGTTAAGGCCAAGCATTCAGGAGGAGTTGAATCTGGTTCGAATGAATAGTATTGAGGAGGCATACCTATTTGCCCTAAAAGTAGAGAAAAAGCTGAACAAGAAGTTTGAGAGCAGATAAAATGGAAGAGGTCGTGGTGGAAGATCTGGTGGATGGTCATATGGTGGTCAAAATGAAGATCCAAAAAAGAAGGATGAGGCTAGTAGCAGCCAGAATCAAAGAGGAAATAATTCCAATCATTTCCAAGATTAGAATAATAGAGATCAGAGAGGAAGAGGAAGAGGAGGCTTTCGTGGAACATGTTTTCACTGTGGAGAAGAAGGTCATAGGGCATTTGAATGTCCTCAGTGCCAAGGTAGAATAGATAGGAGAAATGAAGGCTAGGCCAGAGTTGCACATGTAGATGAAGATGCTAGATCATCAAATTCTAAGGATGTTGAAAGAGGAGAAACACTAATTAATAGAAGAGTCTTGCTGAGTGGTGAGAATGAACCTGAACAAAGGAGGAGCCTGTTTCGCACTAGATGAAAGTGTGAGGGTAAATGCTATGATGTGATTATCGATAGTGGAAGCACTGACAATTTGGTGTCAGAAGAGATGGTGAAAAAGTTGAAGCTCAAGAGATAGAAACACCCACATCTATATCGGATTGCCTGGGTGTAGGATGACCACAAGGTCATGGTCAGTGAACAGTGCCTGGTAAAGTTCAAGATCAACGGGTACCAAGATGAGGTACTATGTGATATCATCCCTATGGATGCATGTCATATGTTGTTGGGTAGACCGTGTGTCATGACCCCTTATTGGATAGAACCTAGTAATAATAAATAACGATCATAGAAGTAAAATATTATAATATAAAATAATAAGTTAAAGAAAATAATCATAACTCAAATGTTAATAAAGTAATAATAGTAAATATACTATTAATAATATATTATTAAAATATTAATATAATATATAATAATATATTATTGAGATAATGATATTGATATTGTTAAATATTGTGAATATAGTAATATTACTCAGATAATATTAATTTCCCTTATTGATAATATCTAAGTAATAATATTATTATATTAATCAATTAATAATCAACTATTAATTTAATCAATATAATAGTTAATAATACTAATCTACATATAATATTAATCTATGAATAGTATTAAAGAAGCCTATTAATAATAATACCACCCGTAAAGAGTTTTATAATAATCAAATGTAAATTATTAATAGTAATACTATATTTCAAAAGATGTGACTATTCATATTTATATATATATTGAGTGGGAAAAGACATTATATCACGGAGGGAAAAAAAGAAGAAATATTAAGAAGGAATTTGGAAAACTTGGGAGAAAATAATAGAGGAGAAATTGAAGGAGAAAATATAGGAAAAAATATAGGAGAAAATGAAGGAGAAAATAAAGGAGAAAAATAAGGAGGAAATATAGGAGGAACTCAAGAGAAGAAAATAAATAAATATATTCCAAGAAAAAATGAATAGTCATGGAATGAAAGATAAAATAAAGAGAAACTTATATATAGGTCACATAAATATAATATATCAATATACAATGGAATCAGGCCAGCATTTGTTAATTTATTGATTCTGTTCGATTAAGGATATAATGGGGGAGTTTAATGGATTATATCTAGCATGCAACCAAAAGAAGATATCAGAAACAATATGTCTATATCAGTCTAATGACAAGCACATTGTGACAGTTAGAGTGTGCTATTACGTATTAATGAATCAATATTAGTTGACAGTCTTATATATGAAAGCTATTGCGAAACACATACCACTAGAGGTCTCACATATTTATAACAAGTAGTTTATAGAGTAACATTACAATATAGAAATCAACGCATGTATATATCTATATATTAACATTAAGATGAAATGGGATTATATATATATCAGTTATCATATATATATATATATATATATATATATATATATATATATATATATATATATATATATATATATATATATATATATATATATATATATATATATATATATATATATATATATATATTATATTTAGATATATATTAATAATATTGAATCACATATATATGAACTATCTAGATAATAGAATATCTAGAATATATAAGATAATATTTGAGTTACATGAGAATTATATGGATATCAAATGTATATCTGAAATATATATATTTATATATAGATAGATATATGAATCTTAAATGATATATACTGATATATGAATCTTATATATATATATGGAAATAATAATGATTTAGGAATATGATCTAGATTACTCTAATTATAGTACATAGGGATATATCTCGTCTCATACTACGATATCTTAGGATAGGGAGTTTGTGGAGGGAGAGGCGGAGTAATTTCGGGCACATGACGGATATCCTAAAAGGAGCCGCTTATAGTCTGTTTCACGCACCCTTTGGCACTGTAAGTCTTCCATCTTATGATGATCATAGTAAGGGAAGGAGAAAGATTCATGTGCCCTATATGAAGAGATCTTCTATATGACTACGTTCATTAGCTTATCACTCAATAGTTTCCTCTAACTTTAATGATAGTGATGGTTATATGTTGTTAATTATTTGATGATTCCCTAATTT
Organism: Chamaecyparis obtusa; assembly: GCA_027943335.1. Taxonomy (NCBI): domain Eukaryota; kingdom Viridiplantae; phylum Streptophyta; class Pinopsida; order Cupressales; family Cupressaceae; genus Chamaecyparis; species Chamaecyparis obtusa. The sequence continues at coordinate 105,270 of BSBK01012699.1, forward strand.
ATGCCTAACTGATGGAATTTCAGTCTAGGGGTAAAAAGGGTTCATTACACCATGACAGTTTGACTGATGTGCTGTAAATGATGGTCGTGCGAATACCTATTCCCTGACAAAGGATGGAGTGTGACATAAGCTAAAGCCATTGAAGGAGACCGAAGAAAAGGTATGCGGTAATGCAAGAATAACATTTGTTGATGGAAGAAAATTTCTAGATGGTATGAGGCATGAGCATGTATGTTTTACTTTAATTCTAAAAGCTAGTAAAGAAGAAGTAGAGGATGTACCTATAGATTTTGCAGATTTGTTGAATGAGTTTCAAGATATTGTATCTGATAATGTACCTGATGGATTACCACCTGTAATGAAGATTAGTCATCAGATGGATTTGATTTTGGGAGCCAGTTTTCCAAACAAGGCAGCACACAGAATGACACCAGAAAAAAGTGAAGAGTTGAACAGACAAGTACATGAGTTGTTACAGAAGGGATTGATTCTGGAGAGCCTGAGTCCATGTGCTGTACCAGTAGTATTAGCACCAAAGAAGAATGGAGATTGGAGGATGTGTATAGATTCCAGAGAAATAAACAAGATCACAATCAAGTATTGGTTTCCATTACCACGAATGGATGATATTATGGACTATTTGAGTGGAGCTGTGTATTTCTCAAAGATTGATTTGAAGAGTGGATATCACCAGATTCAGATCAGAGAAGGATATGAATGGAAGATTGCCTTCAAGACAAAGGAAGGACTGTATGAGTGGTTAGTCATGCCTTTTGGGCTAACCAATGCACTGAGCACTTTCATGTGGCTCATGAACGAGGTTCTAAAAGAATTTTTGGGTAAGTTTGTCATTGTTTACCTAGATGGTATTTTGATTTTTAGCAAGACATTGGAGGAACATATGATGCATATTCGTATGGTGTTTGAGAAGTTGAGAGATGAGAAATTGTTGATTAATTTGAAGAAGTGTAGTTTTGTGAAGAAAGAGTTAGTGTATTTAGGATTTGTAGTTTTAGCAGAAGGTCTAAAAATGGACCCAGAGAAGGTACAGGCTATCCTTGACTGGCCTACTCTAAGGAGTGCTACTGAGGTAAGATCTTTTCATGGTCTAGCTAGTTTTTACAGAAAGTTAATCAAAAATTTTAACAGTATTTGTGGTCCCTTGACTGAGACAATGAGAGGGGATAGAAAAGAGTTTAAGTGGACTAATGAGGCAGAAAAGAGTTTTCAATTATTGAAACAAAAAGTTACAGAACAACCTGTTTTAGCACTTCCAAATTTTAATAAGGTGTTTCAAGTAGATTGTGATGCTAGTGGTACTGCAATAGGAGCTGTTATGAGCCAAGAAGGTAAACTTGTTGCGTATTTTAGTGAGAAGTTAAATGATGCCAAGAGGAAGTATTCTATTTATGATCAAAAATTTTATGCTATAGTTTAGGCATTAAAGAAGTGGAGACATTATCTGCTTCCTAAGGAGTTTGTTTTGTATACTGATCATCAAGCTTTGCAATATTTGAATAGTCAAGGAAAGTTGAATCAAAGGTATTTGAAATGGGTTGAGTTTTTGCAGAGTTATACATTTGTTTTGAAACATAGGAGTGGAAAGTCTAATAGGGTTGCAAATGCTTTTAGCAGAAGGCAACTATTGCTGACAGAGATGTAGATTGAAGTGGTTGGGTTCAAGGAACTCAAGAATTTATATCTAGAGGATGTTGATTTTGGTGGAGCTTGGAAAGCTTGTAAATAGCCTGTTACTCTAGATAGGATGAAATGGCTGGATTTCATCATCCAGGATGATATGCTATTCAGAGGGAGTCAGTTGTACATTCCAAGAAGTTCTATGAGGGAGAATCTCATCAAAGAGAAGCATAGTGGATGATTGGCTGGACATTTTGGTCATGATAAAACCCTTGCTTTGGTTGGTGAGAATTATTATTGGCCACAATTGCAGCAAGATGTGAAGAAGTTTGTACAAAGTTGCAGACTATGTCAGATGGTGAAAGGAGTGAAGTAGAATACAAGGTTGTATCAGTCGTTACCTATACCAAAGAAGCCTTGGGAGGATATTAGTATTGACTTTGTTCTTGGTTTACCGAGGACACAGTGGGGACATGATTTAATTTTTGTTGTAGTTGACAGATTTTCAAAGATGACACATTTCATTCCCTGCAAGAAGACTAATGATGTTGTTCATGCAGCAGAATTATTTTTCAGAGAAGTGGTGAGACTACATGGTTTGCCAAAGACCATAGTTTCAGATAGAGACACTAAGTTTGTTGGATATTTCTGGCATACATTGTGGAAGAAGTTGAAGATAGATTTAAAGTTTAGTTCATCACATCATCCACAGACTGATGGACAGACAGAGGTGGTGAATAGAAGTTTGGGAAATCTGCTGAGATGTTTGGTTGGAGATAAGCCAACAGGATGGGATTTGATTTTACCACAGGTAGAATTTGCATACAATAATTTTGTCAATAGGAGCACTGGTAAATCACCATTCCAAATTATATATGGAAGTAGTCCAAGAAATGCATTTGAATTGAGAAAGATAGATAAAAGAGAAATAAGTAGTGCTGAAGTTGAGGATTTTGCAGAACACTTGAAGAACATCCATGAGGAGGTGAGGAAGTATATTACCAAGATGAATGCGTAGTATAAGGCTAAGGTAGATGAGAAAAGGAGGCATAAGGAATTTCAGGTTGGAGATGAAGTCATGGTTCATTTGTGGAAGGAGCGATTTCCAGTTGGTACATATAACAAGTTGAAAATGGAGAAGTTTGGGCCATGTAAGATACTAAAGAAGCATGATTCAGGAAATGCATATGAGGTAGAATTGCCTACTCAGCTGAATATTTCACCAGTTTTAACATTTCAGATTTGATAGAGTATCATGAAGGAGGTGTTGAAGATGAGGTTGCAGCAGCACAATGGAGTATTCCAGTAACCAGTTCAGATATCAAGGAGATTGAAGACATACTGGACAATCATGTTGGTAGAAGTACAAGGAACAAGACATATGAAGAGCATTTGGTCAAATGGAAAGGATGACTTGTTGAAGATTCATCATGGCTAACAAAGGAGGAGGTTAACTGTCTTGGTTTTCCTCTGCACACTTGAGTCGTTACAGGGTCACTTCTCGCATTACCCCAAGTGTTTGATGCAGGAGCATCCTAGGTGTAAGAGCAATCATGCATCACCCAAAAATATTTATGTTTTCGTATTCAATGAGGGCTATCTTGTGCAGAGCTGCTATTTATGGAAACTTTCTATTTTTAGTAAGTTGGTCTTATGATCTCAGAATGTTCTAATTTTACATGTGGAAGTTCATCTCAGTCATATCAGCTTGCCAGCAAAGTTTCATGGCTAGATCAGGTCTAGTTTTGAAGATATTGAAGATTTTCGGTATTGGTAGCAGGGTACAGAAACTTTGAACTTATTTTTGAAGGCTTTAGAGGCCCTGGATGAGGTTGAAAATTTGGGTGACAGGTGCATTGCACTAGTCAAGCCTGTAGAGCGCTTCGTGGCATTTCCTGAATGGGGTTATAATAGCTAATCGGGTCAACGGGTGATGACTTATGGTCTTCGGAAGTTGGGTCACCTAAAATGGTGGAAAATAATTTTTCTTCAAAATTTTTGTTTGGGTTTCAAAACTCATTTTGAGCTGACTTTGATGTAATAAATTGTAAAATAAAATAATTCTAAGTTTGGTTGGCCCTAAGGGCTAAATTTCTAGAACCTTCTCGACGGTGGAAATTGCCTATATAAAGAAGGCCCATAGTGTTGTCTAGGGTAGTTCTGGGTAGTAGATCTGGGTATTGATTCAAGGCTTTGTTCTATAGAATATTGTAAGGGAATGCCCATGTGGCTTTGCATATTGTAATTCTGAAAGTTTGTAATTCCACATTTGTGGAGATAATAAGAAGCCAATTTTCTGTTCTTGCATATTATTGTTGTTGTTTCTCTATTTCTGTTATGTGTTTGTGGTATTAATGGAAGCACCCTTCATTATAAACCATAACAAATTCCAATTACAATTCAGTCGACTCTACTAAGCATGCAACACATTCCGGGACCTATCTAATAAGATAATTGCAGATGCACAATACACACTATCAGCTCTACCAAAACAACTGGATCTTTCTCCTCAAGGTGAATTACTTTGTGCACTCTTAAATGAATATCACTAACTCTTCTCCAAGCTTAAATCCAAGGGAACATACCGAAATGATAGGCACAACTCGAGAACCAATATAGTCTTTGTCGGCTCTTTTGAACAAATACGGGAAACTGCTACTAGTGAATAGTGACTGCATAACTTTACTTCTACTAATCATCAAACTCTACGTTCATGAATGTAATATTACTAAGATGTCTTCAACATATATCCAAGTGTGCAAGGCTCCATGATAACTGTACGAACAACCATACACAGAACACTGCCTGTTACTTTGTCAGGAACACTGCTGACACCAGCTGCTATATAATTGTCGGTACTAATAGTTAACCTTTGTGCCCATGATATCATGCTGATATCATGTCCATGCTACATATACTTAAGGCTTACTACATAAGTCATCCACGCATGCTACTTTCCATATGTTGTCATCAAGGAAAAACATACAATCAGTACTGGCTTGCTGGAAAATCTCCAATAATCTCCCCCTTTGGCATTGATGGAAACATGTGGAATGAAAAAGCACCACCAACCCAATGAGATATAATTTTATAAAATTCTTCATTTCCTCATCAAAAACTCCCTCAAAGATGAATCCTCCTTTTGCTACACTAATCTTCAATATTCTCCATTTCCTCAACTAAACTACTTTCAAGACTGAATACTACTCCCCTTAGTATACTACTCCTTCTTTGCTTTTGTTTTTCATGACTCTATTTATTACTCCCCCTTTTAAATAAATGGAAAAGGGCACCATTCATTTTAAGCACCGGTACTACTCCCGAGGTAGAGTATTCAACCTTCCATTAGTCCTTGAGGACTGATGTCTTTTCTTCTTTCTTTTAAGCAGAATCAGGGAAGGAAATTACTCCCAACTTCTCCCTAAGATACTCAAAATTATGCTTAGGCAAGGGCTTTGTGAATATATCTACCAACTAATCTTTAGTACTCACATAGTCCACCTTGACTTCTTTCTCTGCCACTTTCTCTCTTAGGAAGTGATACTTGATCTCAATGTGCTTTGTCTTTGCATGCATCATAGGGTTCTTAGACATATTGATAGTGCTAGTGTTATCACAATAGATAACAATAGGATAATCAATCTGAATTCTAAAATCCTTTATCATTTGTTTGATCCAAACAATTGTAGAACAATTCAAGCTACTACAACATACTCCACTTCTAATGTTGACTGAGAAATACAATTTTGTTTCTTGCTTATCCAATTGACAAGTCTATCACCAAGAAACACTACTCCACCTAATGTACTCTTTCTATCATCAACACATCCTGCCCAATCTACATCAGTGTACACATGAAGCTCAACATTTTCTGAATTAGGATACCATAGACCATAGTCTATAGTGCCTTGTAAATATCTAAATATCCTTTTTACCACCATGAGGTGACTTTGTTTAGGTTTTTCTGCAAATCTTCCAACTATGCCAACTACATTGGAAATATCAGGTCTAGTCTAAGTGAGATAAATAAGTTTTCCAATCACAGACTTGTACAATGTTATATCTACTGCTGGTGAGTCATCTTATTTTGTAAGCTTGCATACAGTGATCATAGGTGTTCCTACTATCTTGCAATCATCCATCTTGAATTTCTTCAGTATCTCTTTCACATACTTGGACTGATTAATAAAAATTCCTTTTTCTATCTGCTACACATTTAGTCCCAAAAATTATTTGATAGGACCAATCATACTCATCTCAAACTCATTCTACATTTCTTTGGCAAATTTTGCACTTAGTTTTTCATTACCTCCAAAGATAATGTCATCAACAAATATAGCTACAAGTAGTAGACCTTCATATGTCTCTCTAATGAATAGATTACAATTTGCTATACCTTTCTTGAATCCAATCTTAGTTAGATATCCATCAAGTCTTTCATACCAGGCCCTACGGGCTTGCTTAAGTCCATAGAGGGCCTTCTTCAATCTATATACCATATCAATTCTATCTGATAAAGTGAATCCTTCCGGCTGCTCAATGTATACTTCTTTCAAATCTCCATTCAAGAATGCTGACTTGACATCCATCTAATAAACTTTGAAGTTTTTGACTGTAGCATAAGCTAGAAACAACTTAATAGCTTCTAATCTACTTACTGGTGCAAATGTGTCTGAATAATCAATGCCTTCTCTTTGCGCATATCTCTTACATACTAAGCTTGCTTTATTTCTAACTACTGTACTATCTTCATTCATCTTGTTTCTAAATATCCACTTTGTTCCAATCACATTTTTGTCACTAGGTTTTGGGACCAGTTCCCAAGTGTCATTCTTAATAATCTTATCAAGTTCCTCTTTCATAGCCTCATGCCAATTTGAATCATTACATGCATCTTCAATACTTAATGGTTCAATCTGAGATAGTAAACATACCACTTCACTATTAGCTGAGTTCTTTGCTTGTGATCTTGTTAATATTTTTCTGCTCTGATCTCCAATGATGTCTTTCTGGGAATGATTTCTAGATGTAAACATTGGAGCTTTAGGTGATGCAGATTCATCAGCTTTAGGAGTATCTTCTACACTTGTCTTAGGATCATTCAATAACACATCAATACTGTCAAACATTTCTTCAATAACTATTTCACTAGTGGAGGGTTTGGGTTCTTCTTCAATCATGGGTGAGTAATCATGATATCTTTCTTGAACCATAAAATTTTCATCAATCTTAACATGAGCACTTTCAATGATTTTTTTCAATCTTAAATTGAAACATCTATAAGCTTTACTTTTAGTAGAGTAACCAAGGAAAATGCCTTCATCACTTCTTGCATCAAAATTTCCTACTGCTTCATCCCTCTTGATGTAGCACTTTCTTCCAAAGATTTTGAAGTATTTTACTATGGCAACATTACCAAACCATAGCTCCTATGGTGTTTTGTTAGCGCCAGGCCTTAATTGAATTCTATTGATGGTGTAGACTGTTGTATTGACCGCATCTCTGCAATAGGTGTGTGCAATTTTTCCTTCAATCATGATGGTGTGCACTGTATCAAGGATGATCCTATTCCTTCTCTCTACAATTCCATTCTACTAAGGGTTTCTAGGTGCACTTAACTGTCTCTTTATGCCATGTTCTTCATAGTACTCATGGAATTTGTCAGAGGTGAATTATCCTCCTCTATCCGATCTCAAACTTTTTATCTTTAGTTCAAATTCATTCTCAACCTTAGCTTTGAATATTTTGAACTTCTCAAATTCTTCCGACTTATCTTTCAAGAATGCAACCCACATCATCCTAGTATAATCATCAACAAACAAAATGGGTATTTCACCATAGTATGATCTTGTTTGAGTTGGACCACATAGGTCTGTATGAATCAGATCCAACTTGTTCTCTACTGAATTGTGCTTGCTCCTGAATGAGTTTCTCACGTGCTTTCCCATCACACATTCCCTGCATATAGTATCAATTGGCTTTGCTATGCTAGGTAGATACATTACTTCCTTTACATTGCTTATCTTTACTATGTTATAAAAAATGATATGACATAGTCTTTTATGCCACAACCAACTATCATCAACTTTAGCAACAAAACAACTTGCTTCTGAATTGAGTTGGAAAATATTACCTCTAGTCTTTGAGCCTAATGAAATCATAACACCATCCTTGTTGTTAATGATGCATTTGTCATTTTTGAACTCTAACTGATAACCTTTTCCAAGTAGTTGTCCAACACTAAGAAGGTTATGTTTTAAACCATCTACACAGAGAACATCATCAGTACTATTCTTTCCATCCAAGGTGATGGATCCTCTACCAACTATGAGTTTAGGAGTGTTATCTCCAAATCTAACCATGCCACTGTTGTATTTGTCTAGATGAACAAATATGTTTTTTATTACCTATCATGTGATTTGAACAACCACTATCTATAATCTAGTCTATCCTTATATCAGCTTGGGAATTTAATGCTAGCTTTTGTTTCTGTTTATCATCTTTATGATCTATTTTATTGTTCATTTTCTCTACAATAGCAATGAATCCAATTTCTTCTTTAGTTGAATCATCATCTGAAATTCCATCTCCAGCATAGTAACATTCCTTAGAGAATTTAGGCTTGTAGTCATTTTTTAACTTTCTAGCTCTTAGGGGACATTTAGATGCAAAGTGACCAATCTTATTACATGAAAAGAATTTAAATGGTAATTGACCTTCATATTTTCCTTTTCCTTTCTTTTCTCTTTTGAAAATCATAGCAATGAAATCATCTAGTGTTTTCTCTTCATCATCATCATCAAAATTACTAGAAGTGTATGCAGATTTCTTACCATGAACTGTTGCTTTGAATGCTATCTCACTCTTAGGTTCTGTCTTCAATCTTGAAATCTCAAAAGTTGAGATTTTATTGATCAAGGTCTCTCTCTTGAAATTTTATGTAAGCTGCATGGTCTCATCAAGGATGTTGATCTTGCCTTCATATTCTGGAGTGAGAGTAGTCATTAACTTGTCCATAATGTCCTCCTCTTAAATCTCTCCACCATTGTTTATGATTCCTGCAACTTCTTCATTGATCCTTTGATTGTAGGCTCTAATGTTTTCTTTAGGTAACATTTCTAATGCATTGTATCTTTTCTTTCATGTCTTTCTACATGCATCCTTTACTTGTTTGTCTCCTTCAAATATGTCTTCTACGTGCTTCCATACTTTGTGGGTTGTATCTACCTTCTTTATTTCTGAAAACTCACCACCAGATAGGGTGTTGATAAGGGCTTCTTTGGCTATTACATTCTGATGAAATAATTCCTTTTTCTTATCAGTAGCATCATCCTTTGCAAGGTCTTCTAAAGTAGGGATCTTGACTGATTTGATAGTTACATCAAAAACTTCAAAAGCAATGCACTACAAATGAGTCACCATCTTGTTCTTCCTATCAAGATAATTCTCTCCATCAAACTTAGGACTTTCTTTTCTGAAGTATGCCATTTGATCAACCTCAAGATATTAAACTTTCTCTCTGAGGCACTTGGCTCTGATACCAATTGTTAGGAATAGTCCCAAGAGATAACTATGAGGGGGGGGGGGGGTCAATTAATTATCTACAAGTTTCAATTATTTAAACAATTAAGTATACTTAAACATAAACCATAAACAAAATGGAAGAAAACTTGAAAACAACACCAATATTTGGTTATGGGGAAATCCAAATAGGTAAAAACCCCGGTGGGAATTGACACCCACTAATATTTTACACTAGTGTATTATGATCCTTGTTAGAAGATCCTTAACCCTATTAGGAGTTTCTTTACAATATATTTAGTATGGTAGACTTGGTCAAGGGTCGGACCCTATTAGGAGTCTTTTACAATAGTCCCTATTATGGGAGAGGATGAACTATCTGAGAGCACACTACTCAAAGGGGTGAAGGCTACAACCTTCTGTTTAACAGATATACACTATATCTGGATCTTGGTGAACTACGCTTTGACCTATTGTCTAGATCAGTTCCAATGTATAGAAAAAACACTTTTCTTGGTCACGTAGACCTTTTTTTGGATCAACACTTTGCACACTCTGCTATTCTATGAACCACACTCAAGCAATCACAAATGACTGCTTATAAATATCTTTCCTCTAAATGATATAATCAAGTCAACCTGTTAGAACCATCTTGAAATCATATTAGAGAAACCATAACAAACTCCAATAACAATTTAGTTGGCTCTACTAAGCACACAACACATTCTAGGACATGTCTAATAAGATAATTGTAGACGCACGCTACACACTATCGGCTCTACCAAAACAACTAGATATTTCTCCTCAAGGTGAATTAATTTATGCGCTCTTAACTAAACATCACTAAATATTCTCCAAGCTTAACTCCAAGGGTGCATACTGAAATGATAGGCGCAACTCCAGAACCAATATAGTCTCTGTCGGCTCTTCTGAACAAACACAGGAAACTGCTACTGGTGAATAGTGACTGCATAACTTTACTTCTACCGATCATCAGACTCTACGTTCATGAATGTAACATTAATAAGACGTCTTCAACATATATCCAAGTGTGTAAGGCTCCATGATAACTATATGAACAACCATACATAAAACACTTCCTGTTACTCTGTCAGGAACACTGCTAACACCAGCTACTATATAACTGTCTGTACTAATAGTTAACCTCTGTGCCCATGATATCATGATGATATCATGTCCATGCTAGATATACTTAAGCTTACTACATAATTCATCCGCACATGCTACTTTCCATATGTTTTCATCAATGACAAACATACAGTCAGTACTCGCTTGCTGGAAAATCTCCAACAGAAATCAGTGAATGATCCTTCATTCTCCTGGTTTGCCCTACATCCAAACATATTGGAAATACACAATACAATGATAAAAAGTCTTTCAAACTCCCCCTTACCTCAAGGAACACTATCAACAAGTGATCCTTCTTTTTATCAACCATGTCCAATGTTCATTGAAGTCATGACCAAGAATAAAGGTCACCTTACCCATACCATTCATGGATTATGAAATGTTGTTCCAAACTCCTAAAAACTTTTATGTTGCTTCTTGATGCCCCTCCCTAATTAAGACCCCCCTCATCCTCAATGTGGTCTTCATCACCTATAGTCTTGATTTCATAGATAGGGGACATGTAAATATCTTTAAATACTTCTTCTACCACAATGTCCTCCTGCCCCATCTTCTTGATCTTCCTAGCTAAAGTGGATGAATCCACACACAATAACCCAAAATGAAGGGTTTTGTATCCTTTAATGAATCTCAGTCACTGGTAATGCATGGACAGTCAAACCAGTAGTCTCCAAAGCATTAAATAAGTGAATATGAATGTTTGAAAACTTTCCTCTCAACTTCCCCAACCACTCCTAATCAGTAAGAGGGATATTTCTAGAATCTCCGCTATTCCTATCCTTACCAACAATTCTTAAACATACTTTATCTGATATGATAATAAAATGCTAAACTGAACCAATGGCATGCTCTTCTTGTGGTACAAGGAAGATTTGGCTATCAAATCTTCCTTCGTGCAAGCTGAGCTTGAGAGAAGGTATGTGATTTCTTCATCTTTGATTGGTGTCTTTGACCGGCAACATCTTTCAAGCCTCTAGCATCATATTTGATCACAAATTTCAAATGCATTGCATTTTATTTGATCATGAATGCTCACTAAAATGACCGCATTCTATTGGTGTCATGCCCTAGCCCATGCTTTATCTCCATTATTTGATGTTATTGTTGCTTGTGATCAAGGATATCGATTCACTATTTTGAAATGTTTGGATTCATGTTTGTTCATATTACAATTCATCATATCAGATAAAGTATGCTTAAGAAGTTTTAGTGTCTAAACACTCAACTAATCCCTCTAACCGATTAGGAGTGGTTGGGGAAGTTGAGAGGAAATTTTTCAAACATTCATATTCACTTATTGAATGCTTTGGAGACTACTGGTTTGACTGTCCATGCATTAATGTTTAGAAGAGATCAATAAAGTATTTAAAGACATTATTACATGTTTGGAGAGGTTTGAGAGGCACTTATCATGACTATACCCTCACAAACAGTGGCATAGACTAGTTTTACTAAGTTTCCTTTCTCTGTTTTGAGGTTTCCTTTCTCTGCCACAGGGGTATAGTTAGAGGGTTCATTGACAAAATGATTCTTTGAATGGTTACTATAAATATGAATGATTTGATATAGCATATTTCTAATTTTACTTGAAGTTTGGAATAGCTTGTGCAAGGGTGAAAGTACTTTTGATTATTTTGGTCATGACTATTCCTCTAGTACACAGTCAGGAAATGTAACTGTCTAATGATTATATGTAATGTTGAATGGATTAAATGCTCTATTCTTGGTAAAAGTGAATGGAAGGAATAGTGTTGGTGTTAGGGTTCATTTATTATTGAATTCAATTGTTTCCAAGATGTGTTGAGGAGTTTGGTCCTTGTTTAATGTTAACTGTTCCTGTACAATCCACTCATACAACAGTGAAATGCTATGGGATTGACAATTTCATACAACTGGTCCTTTGGCGTGTATTAAATAGAATAGAATTTTCAGCATATTATTAGCATTCTATTTCTTTGTTGTAAACATGCCATTGGTTCAGTTTTGTAAAAAACATTTCGTGTTAATTTATTTTTATTTTTTTTCTATTTGATAACCACAGTCAACATTTCAAAATAGTGAATACCATCAAATAATTGAGATAAATCATGGGCTAGGGCACGACACCAGTAGATTAAAAGAAATAGAATGATAATAATATGCTGAAAATTCTATTCTGTTTAATACACGCCAAAGGACCAGTCCCAACAATTTTGAAACATAATTTATTTTGTTTAAGAATTGTTGGGAGTAGTTTTCAAATATTCATATTCACTTATTGAATGCTTTGGAGACTAGTGGTTTGACTTATTCACTTATTCACTTATTCACTTATTAAAATGTACTTTTGATTTGGTTAATGTTTAGAAGAGATCAATAAAGTATTTAAAGAAAATCTTACATGTTTGGAGAGGTTTGAGAGGCAATTATCATGACTATTTAGACCATTAGTATACCAATATATGACTATCCAAATCATAAAAATGCCTCACCCTTAGGGCCAAACTCTCACTACTGCTCCCTAGCTATCAATTCCCTTAAGGAACACACTATTCCAGCCAATGTTCTCTTTACTTTCTCAAATCTTTGCAAATCAAGAACATTATAGTTGTATAATACATTGTTAGTATCCTCTTTCCATGGGTCCTAGGCCTTTGGGTCCATGGAAAGGAAATAGATTACAAAATACTCTTCAAAACAAAGGAAAAACTTAGCAAATTCAGTCTAACTCATTGTAGATGAAGGAACAGTCATGCTAATAGTTCCTCTAAGTCTTCCAAAACATTTATTGAACTCCCCTAAAGTCCTATTGGATCCCTAAATTTCTTAATCCAATAAACTTACATCAGGATCATGAGAAACTTCAACGGATTAAAAACATTACTTGGAACAGTCACTGGTTTTACCAGTCAAAATGTAAGGAACAAAATTTTAATGTCCTCACAATACATTCAATGATGAAAAGAATGCTTGGAGATTTCTTACTATTCCATCCTTGAAATTAGAAACCAAAATAATAAGTAAAGAAGCCTTTCAACAATGCATAACACAATGGACATGCATATTTAAACTTCTATTTTTATTGAATCTATGTTCCTATCATACACTCCAGGCTTAAGTCTTCCGTACAATGACTTCCAAAGGTTACATATAACTCCATCAAAAATTCCCCAACCATGAAGAACTTAGGTGAAGAACTTCATGGTTTCATGTTTTAATCTTTAAGAACTTGATCAAGAACATAGGTTTTAATGAAATATCAATTTGATTTGCAAAGTTTGTGTTCTTTACAAACTTGAAAGACTCTAATACTTACTAGGATGGATGTCGATATGTAACCTTATGCTTTTACTACTAAGTCTTTGTTTGTTGGGCATACTGATTATAAGTACTTGACATATATCACAAATGTTGCTAATTAAGGTTGGCGGGATGATTACGCCTATCCTAAAAAAAGACTGTCAAATCATTATGCTTTCAAATCAATCACCTATCGACATATCCCTTGCAAGGGAGAAAAGCCAAACACATAAAGAACATGCACATAAACATGGAAGCTGAAAAACTTAAATGGAATACACCAAGAAGTACCAAATGATGAATGCTCAATTGTTGTAATGGAAAAGCATCAGAACTGTCCATTTCTAGAACTTGATTTTCTAGTCTAAATGATTTTTCTATAGTCGTAATTATTTTTCTAGAACTTTATTTTCTAGTCTTAATGATTTTTCTATAGTCCTAATGATTTTTCTATAGTCTTAATGATTTTTATTTCATCCTAATGTTTGTTGCTCTTGATAAATTAGGCCTTGAATTTGAATTTTTGTTCACTATTTTATTTCAGCTTGATATTTCATTCATTTTTCATATACACAGAGACTACACATGCTGATAAAAAAATGAGCTATTTGATTAAAATTATCTATTCATGATTGTAAATAGTCAATATTTCTGATGGTACTCCTTGGTGTATTTCTTTTTAAAATAATCATGTTTCTATGGCTATGATAAATGTCCCTTTGTGTTGAGAAAATTAGAGTTGAAAAAATGGTTGCAAACAAATCATCTTTCTTCCACCAACATTCTAGTCAATGTACAAGTAATGAGTCATTCCATTCAAGAAAGACCATGTCTGACAATATCAACCCAGAACAAAGAAAGGAGTATGCAGAATTTAGTGATTGTATCTTCCATTAGAGCCACTTCATATGCACAGGTGATGAACATGCATATTTTCCTGAGCACTATTGGGAGCTTACCCAGCAACACATGTACTATTGTGAAAATCACCACAAATCTATTTGCTGCTGGGTCTAGCTCCCAATATTGCTTGGTCAAATATGCATGTTTTTCACATGTTCATATACCTTCTATGATCAAATCTTATATGCACAGGTGATGAACATTCAGATTTGCCTAAGCAGTAGTTTGAGTATTCCTCCAACACATGTACTATTGTGAAAATCATCACAAGTCCATTTGTTGGAGGAAATCTCATAGTACACATGTTTGGAGGTCTGAAGGAAACAAGAGAATTTGAAGACTCATGAGTCTTAAGATTGTACTTAATATAACAAAGCTTCATTCAATGGTATATTCAAACATGAAACAAACTATTCTTAAACCAGATTAAACTAGTAAACCAAAGGACATACTGATTATAAGTAAACTAGTAAACCAAAGGACATGCTTTTACTACTAAGTCTCTATTTGTTGGGCATATTGATTATAAGTACTTGACATATATAAAAAATGTTTCTAATTAAGGTTCACGAGATGATTATGCCTATCCTAAAAAAAGACTGTCAAATCATTATGCTTTCAAATCAATTACCTATCGACATATTCCTTGCAAGGGAGAGAAGCCAAACACATAAAGAACATGCACATAAACATGACAACTGAAAAAATTAAATGGAATACGCCAAGAAGTACCAAATGATGAATGCTCAATTGTTGTAATGGAAAAGCATCAGAACCATCCATTTCTAGAACTTGACTTTCTAGTCTAAATGATTTTTCTAAAGTCATAATGATTTTTCTAGAACTTGATTTTCTAGTCTTAATGATTTTTCTATAGTCCTAATGATTTTTCTATATTCTTAATGATTTTTCTTTCATCCTAATGTTTATTTCTCTTGATAAATTAGGCCTTGAATTTGAATTTTTTTCACTATTTTATTTCAGCTTGATATTTCATTCATTTTTCATATACACAGAGACTACACATGATATAAAAAAATGAGCTATTTGATTAAGGTTAACTATTCATGATTGTAAATAGTCTATATTTCTGATGGTACTCCTTGTTGTATTCCATTTTAAAATAATCATGTTTCTATGGCTATGATAAATGTCCCTTTGTGTTCAGAAAATTAGAGTTGAAAAAATGGTTGCAAACAAATCATCCTTCTTCCACCAACATTCTAGTCAATGTACAAGTAACAAGTCATTCCATTCAAGAAAGACCATGTTTGACAATATCAACCCAGAACAAAAAAAGGAGTATGCAAAATTTAGTGATTGTATCTTCCATTAGAGCCACTTCATATGCACAAGTGATGAACATGCATATTTTCCTGAGCGCTATTGGGAGCTTACCTAGCAACACATGTACTATTGTGAAAATCACCACAAATCTATTTGCTGCTGGGTCTAGCTCACAGTATTAATTGGTCAAATATGCATGTTTTTCACCTGTGCATATACCTTCTATGATCAACTCTTATATGCACAAGTGATGAACATTCAAATTTTCGTAAGCAGTACTTTGAGTATTCCTCCAACACATGTACTATTGTGAAAATCATCACATGTCCATTTGTTGGAGGAAATCTCATAGTACACATGTTTGGAGGTCTGAAGGAAACAAGAGAATTTGAAGAGTCATGATTCTTAAGATTGTACTTAATATAGCCAAGCTTCATTCAATGGCACATTCAAACATGAATTAAACCATTCTTAAACCAGACTAAACTAGTAAACCAAAGGACATACTGATTATAAGTAAACTAGTAAACCAAAGGACATGCTTTTACTACTAAGTCTATGTTTGTTGGGCATATTGATTATAAATACTTGACATATATCACAAATGTTGTTGATTAAGGTTGGCAGGATGATTATGCCTATCCTAAAAAAAGACTGTTAAATCATTATGCTTTCAAATCAATTACCTATCAGTGTATCCCTTGCAAGGGAGAGAAGCCAAAAACATAAAGAACATGCACATAAACATGACAACTGAAAAAATTAAATGGAATACACCAAGAAGTACCAAATGATGAATGCTCAATTGTTGTAATGGAAAAGCATAAGAACTGTCCATTTCTAGAACTTGATTTTCTAGTCTAAATGATTTTTCTACAGTTGTAATGATTTTTCTAGAACTTGATTTTCTAGTCTTAATGATTTTCCTATAGTCCTAATGATTTTTCTATAGTCTTAATGATTTTTCTTTCATCCTAACATTTGTTTCTCTTGATAAATTAGGCCTTGAATTTGAATTTTTGTTCACTATTATATTTCAGCTTGATATTTCATTCATTTTTCATATACACAAAAACTACACATAATGATAAAAAAATGAGCTATTTTATTATTCACTATTCATGATTGTAAATGGTCAATATTTTTGATGGTACTCCTTGGTGTATTCCATTTGAAAATAATCATATTTCTATGACTATGTTTCTTTTCCATTTCTACAATATGGACATGTACTTTGCTTTGAGAATTGTGCTTTATGTTGTGGCCTACAAGGCAGAGCCATTAGGCCTCTGTGAAAGTCTGAAGCTATTTAGCCTATTGATACCCTTGGTATTTTGGACCACCGCTTGGAGGAAAGGAACACCATAGAGATGCTCAATATTATTACCTTGGCTCATTTAAGGCGGTTGTTTTTTTGTCCTTGATGTTTCGAGGTCCTATGGTTATAGTATTGCACAACAGGAAGCTCTGTTTCATAGCATAAAACCTGTGTTTTCCAATAAGCCTCTTATTTTAGTTTGTAATAGGATTGATTTGCAACCACTAGAGACTACAAGCTTGAAGAAGTGGTATATTTTGGCAAATGAAGAGTGAAAAGAAGATGATATTTTTTAGGATTAACAAGGTAGAAATAATAATTATGTGCAAATATAACCAATATCAGAAAAAAATAAACCACACAGAAGAGAACACAAGACACAAAGATTTCACGTGGTTCACCCAATCCTTGGGCTACATCCACCAATAATGAGTCCAATATTTTATTATCTAGTGATTACAACCTGATTACAATCCGTAATCCCTTACATCTCAATTCCATCGCAAGTACTAAAATCATACATCATAATGAAATCCCTAACCCTAAGCCAATATAACAAGGCTTATGTCAGTTAACAAGTTAACCCTAAAATACTTGACGAGTGAACCTAAGAAAAGGCTTGACGAGTCAACCTAGGGAAATGTTTGACATGTCAACTCAAAAATGCTTGACTAGTCAACCTAAGAAAAGGCTTAACGAGTCAACCTAGGGAAATTTTTGACATGTCGACTCAAAAATGCTTAACGAATGAAAAGTGTACAATACTTTCCTAGATATTACTTTCCTGATCAGTCACCACAAGCTAAAAATATTCCTAAGATCATGGATGGACACAATGTTGCAGACTTTATTGATCCAGATATCTTGCAGAGGCTTGAAGAGCTGGAGAGGGAAGAAGGGCTTAGGATGGCATTTGAGGGTGATGAGGATGATGAGATGGGGGAAGTGGAGTTGAATCCTGATGAAAAGGAAGCTCTGGCTACAATTAGGAAGAAGAAGAAGATGCTTATCGTCGAACACAAATTAAAGAAGAGTACTGCAAAGAGCATGCCTACCGTACCAAGAAAGTTTGACAAGAACAAGGAATATGGCTTAAATAGAATGGGAAGACATCTTTGTAGCCTAGGCTTGGATCCTTTGAAAATTATCTTAATAATAAATGAAATAGGTGAGAGCTGAGAAATTAGCTTCCCAAGAAACATAAATGTAGATTTTACAATAGCTAAGAAACATAATTGTAGGTATCATGGTCACAATTTTTTGGAGACAACGTAATTGACTTGTATATCCAAGTGATGGAGAGAAACTTCTGCACCTCCAATTCCAAATTGAATACATTTTTTGGAGGACCTTGTATTCATGAGCAACAGATGTAGTCAACTTGGAATTGGAGGTGTAGGAGCTAGTTTCTCTCCATCATCTGGGTATACAACATAATTGAGTTGTATACCCAGATGATGCAAAGCAACCACTACTCCTCTAGAACACTCCTCTAGCTCTAGAGGAGTAGTGGTTGCTTTGCATCATCTGGGTATACCACTCAATTATGTTGTCTCCAAAAACTTGTGATCATGATGCCTACATTTATGTTTCTCAGCTATTGTGTCCTAGGACCCCTTATGTCCCTTTATGACCCTTTACGACCCCTAAGAATACACATCTTAGAGATCTTAAAATGTCATAAAGGGTCATAAGAGGCTCCTAGGAGGGGCTAGATGAGCTTCCACGTTCACATGGTTGGCCCTGTTAAGTAGAGAATGTTAAACTATTGTTGAAACAAAGAGAAGCTCAATAATTTAAGGTCTCAGTCCATGGAGATGGTGAAAAATTATGGGAATCAATGATGGAGAATTTTTAGATATTGAGAAGATGTATATGTAGTGGAGGCCAAAGGGATTTTTGTGGAGATTTGCTAGATATGGAGATTTTCTAGAGAGGGTTTCCATATTGAGTACTAGTGTAGAGATGATGATTCAGTACTATGTCTATAAAACCTTCACAAATATCCCTTTTTTGGCCTCCACTCATACCTCTTCTCAAAATCTAGAAACTTTGGATACTGTTTCTCATCCATAAATGAAATGTGCTAGTGATCATATAAAATTACTTTTATGAGACTGGGATCAATTATGAGAAGGTAAACAACAAGATAATTTTATTGTATCTTTCATTTCTTTTATCCATTCATATTTTCTGCCTCCTCTTATATTGGATACTGTGCGGTGTACATAAAGGCAAGGTGGTGATTATTCTCAATGATTGACAGGTATAAGTCTTCCAGCCCTTATCTAGTAGCTAGGACTAAAGATAGTAGAGCTCGAGAGACCATCATAGTTGGTCTCCATCCTTGGTCCATATACTGACAAAACATTTTACATTTCGTTAGCTCATCAAATGTGGTGATTTGAAAGAATTTAATGGATCATATTTTCATGTATAATGTATATTATTTTAGTTTGATGGTGAATGAATTTATCTACTTCATGCACTTATATACATTGAGCATGGCCATAAAGAAGCATCCCCTCTCTATCCTTTGGAGGACATGCTTCTTTATGGTTGTGCTCCTAGTATACAAGTGCGCAGAGTTGATAAATTTGTGCAATGTTAACTTAAATAATATACGTTATCATGAAAATATTCTATTAAATTCTTTCAAATCCCCTCAATTAATGAGCTAACGAAATGTAAAATGTTTTTTTAGTATATGGACCAAAGACGGAGACAAACTATGATGGTCTCTTGAGATTTGTTATTTTTACTATGCTAATCCATCATTTTTTCGACAAGTTGCAATCCATTTTCGATAGAAGAGCTATTCATCCAACAAATTCTCATGTCAGTACTTAATTTCCTCATGTCAAATATCCGATAGGTAACCGTCGGTAGAACCCCAATCTGACAGATTGGTTCGACGGGAATGCTATACCTCCGACAGGTAGTTCTATCAGACATCTACTGAATATTCGTCGCCTTTCTGACTGACAAAACATTGTAAGAAGCATTTTTTCGATAGATCGGTCCCATAGTAAAAGTGGGATTTATGTGTCCTATTTTGATGGTTAGTGATGTTGAAAAACTGATGATTATCACTTCCATCACCATTTCCAATGCAAAAATGCCGATGGATAGATGTGTCGAAAGGTTGACAAATTGGCATGGAAAATTTGACAAATGGCCGTCAAAATTTGGCCTCAAATGTACTTGTTACCCTAATTTTCATATGCATGCAAATCTGGCAAAGTCCTATTCCTGGGTCTTTGTTTTTGTCCTGTCAAGCACCTCAAAATATTTCATGGTGTTATGCCTTGTCCTCTGGCCTTTGTAATTTATCTTGGCCTCTGGTCTGCAAGTTTAAAGTTTCAAAAAGTAGTCGTTACCCTAAAATGGCCCAAAAAAGCACTAAGCCCTATTATATTTCCTTGTTACTTTATCAGAAACTTAAGTGATAAAAAAGGTGCGTGCATATTAGGTTTCTTCTTGTTCACCAGTTCGCTATTTCCTTTCGGTGGTGTTTTTAGTCATTCAGTGATTCTGCGAAAATGCCCTCAGTTGTGCATTCGCTTAATCAAACCTTGGGTTCACATGTAATTCAGCGAACTAGCGAAGCCCTTTTGTTCGTGTATTCGCCTAGCTCAACCATGGTTTATCACAGTATCTCACAAATAAGAAGCCTTTGGTCGCTAAATTATGAGGTCAAGGTGGGGTTAGTTCTGCAGGTAGTGGTGAGATTCTGCATCAGATGGATGTCTTATAATCTAAAGGAATATTCCAGGAGCATTAGATCATACGCCCGCCATAGATTTGGTATTTAGATTACTTGTCAAAGTGGGGTCCCAGTTAGGAAGATCTAGTGGCTGGTGTATCTTTGCATAGGCCGTTGTCAGAGCATGAGATCTTTAGATGACCGTTGATTTTCCCCTTTTGCTCAGCGCTGCAGTGTATTGTGGTTCTGATGCCATGTATTCTAATTTGGTAGCTCCTAGTTGGTCCACATGTGCTGAGTCAGATTACTCTTCAGTGGATCTATTTTCAGAGGGTTTGCAGAGACGTCAGCAAGATTCAAGATGTATGGTTGTCTTATAATCTGATGGAATCTTCGGGGGCTATCAGATCATGCGCCCATCATTAGATTCGAATCCAGTCTTGGGTGGGTCCAAAGTTCTCATAGTAGGCAATTAGATGGCTGGCATGTGTTCTCATGAAATGTGTTAGAGGTATAAGATCTTATGATGACCGTTCGATCAAAGGTATGTTAGCTGGGTGATTCGGTGATTTGGCGACTAAGAGAATTTAATGCTCCTTATGTCTCGCAGTCCCAAAATTTTTTTATGTGTTCTCTTGTTCGTAGAATAGTTTAGCAGTGCTCCAAGTGACTTGGTGATTCAATGAATGCTTTGTTCACTAAATCTCTAAATAAATTGGTTAGCGTGGAAAGTATTCTATGAATAAGAGATGGCTTTCAGTGGCATGTTTGCGGAATGGCTAAGGTTATTTAGTTGTGCCCAAGGTTAGAAGTATTTAGCAAATCATCGATTAAAGAGCCATTTTCATGTTCGCTCAATCACTCGACCGGACTGGAGTTAGCCAAGGTATTTAACGATTGTGTGACAAAGGGAAATTAGAACCTGATGTAGACTTAAGGTTAGTTTTGCAGTCAAGTGCCGAGCCTGGGTAAAAAAGAAGGATCTAATAGCTACATTTTAAAGTTGGATTAAAGTTTGAGTATCAGTCATCGATAGAAAATTTTAGCTCCACCTGTGACTATTTTATCATTGTTTAAATTCAAATATCTCAAAATATCAAATTTTAACAGTTATGGCGAGCCTGTGTTGTAGGTAGGTAGATGGATCATGGCGGCTGGATTTTTTACAGGTATAAACATGAAATGGACATGCAAACATGGATATCTAATTAGCTGGGATATTTTCATGTGCATTTATGGCTGAATAGGACAAATTTAGGGTTTGATTATTATATAAAAAATTATGTAACCCTAATTAGATTTTTGCTCCTGCCTGCGTGGAAGAGGAGATGTATATATTATTTTTGGAGCTTTTAAAGCTAAGAGTTCACATTTTGTAAAGAGAAAAAATATCTTTTCTTAGAAGGCCATCTGAGACATTTTTTCATCCTCTAGTTTTCTACATTCTATAACCTCCCATTGATAATTTAGATATCGAAGGTGTTTTTGTGACATTCTTCATGTCCCTATGCCTTCTTGTGTGAGTTATTTCTTAATGAATTTAGTATTTACATGCTTCTCAGTGATATCTTAGGATTCTTGATCCATCTTTCTTTCTACAATTTTCTGTATCATTATGGATGATTTGATGTGAGTGCTTTTGTGGGTATACTTCAACCCCTTAAATATCTTGTCTCATTCCTATACCTAGTTGCAGAGGTGAATGTTTATTTGCAGGTCATAGATTGTTGTCTAATTCCACGGGGTGTTATTGTTTGTGAAAGAATCTCTCTTTCCCTGAATAACTCTTTTTATCTATAGACCCTTCTATGAAGTACTTATTCAAACCTATTCAATGAGTTGTGATCACCTAGGCCTAAGTCTATTCATTGATTTCATCTTTTATACTATAATTCATACCATATTTTTAGTGTATTGCCTAGTAGGATAATTTTCTTTCAGTCATTTCCCTTTCAAGAATTCCTTCTATCCCTTTCCCTCAAAAGTTTTACTTTCATGTCTAGAAGCAAATTAAGGTGATTATCCAAGAGGAACCAGCCTAGAACCTGGAGGTCTCATCTCAGTTAGCATAGGTCCCACAACCTGGAGATGATTCCCATGTTATACTAGGTCATCAAGACTACGAGAGCTTGAGCCTTTGATAGCCATGCTAAAGAAGAGTTCAACTTTCAGTTGGACTAAAGAAGGGAAAGCCAATTTCTAGGCTATCAAAGAGGCCTTAATAGAAGCCCTTGCTCTCCTAAACCCAAATTTTAGGAAGGATTTTATCCTTTATGCTTATGGAGGTCATGATGCTATATCTGCAATGTTGACCCAAGAAAATTCAGATGGATTGGAGCAGCCTATTACTTTCTTTAGAAAAGGTTTAGAGGAGTATGAATAGAGATACTCTTTTGTAGAGAAACATGTACTTGCTATGGTAAAGAGCCTTAAAAAGTTTAGACATCTATTGATTCATAGCAAGGTACATTTAAAAGTTACTCATCCAAGTGTCAAAGAGTTTTTTCTTTCCAAGGACCTAAACAAGAAAAGAGTTGGTTGGATCACCAAGGTGATGGAGTATGACATTGATATTCAGACTACCAAGCTGGTTAGAGGAAGAGGTCTTTGTGAGCATTTGGAAGAGGATGAAGGTTCAAAGAAATCAGAAACAATAGATTCATATCTGGTGGTGCATTCTATAGAAGAACAAGCCAAGACAACAAGCTGGTTGCCTAATATGATCGATTACTTGAGGACAGGGCAATGTCCTGCAGATCTAGATTTAGCAAAAAGAAGGTATTATAGATTGCAATCCATTCCTTTTGTGCTGATTGATGAAGTTCTTTTCAGAAAGGATCACAATGGCATCCTTTTAAGATGCATAGATTCACAAAAGATAGTTGATGTCCTATTTGAGTTTCATGATGGACCTTCTGGAGGTCACTTTTCTCCTAGGACTACTGCTTTCAAAATCATGAGGGATGGATATTATTGGCCATCTATCTTTAAAGATAGTCATGATTATGTCAGAAAATGCATCAAATGTGCCATGTTTGCAAGAAAAGAAAGGCTTGTAGCCTTGCCCCTACAGCCAATCAGAACAGAGCAACCCTTCATGAAATGGGGTATAGACTTTATTGGAATGATCAATCCTCCATCTAGTGCAAGAAACAAATGGATAATTACTACAACTGATTACTTCACCAGATGGATAGAGGCAGTTGCATTAAAAGAAGAAAATGAGAGTCTTGTCCTAGGTTTTTATGATGATATAGTTCATCGGTTTGGCACTCTTGATTCCATCATTTCAGATAATGCATTGTCATTCACAGGCCTCAAAATCTCAGAGTGGGTAGTCAAGAATGACATTTATTTGAATACTAGCTCAAATTACTATCCCCAAGGCAATGGCTTGGCAGAATCCACCAATAAGAACTTGATTAGGATAATCAAGAAGACTCTACAAGACAATCAGAGGGATTGGCATACTAAGCTCTGGTCTGCATTATGGTTAGATAGAATCACTCCAAAGAAGATTATTGGTAATTCTCCTTATGTGTTAGTGTATGGCAGAGAGGCCAAGTTGTCTATCTCAGTTGAATTGCCAGCTCTGGACTTGGCTACTCAGTATCCCCTATTTGAGGAGGAGGATCCCTTGCAGATCAGACATGCTCAGTTGATGGAGTTAGAGGAAAACAAAGACAAATCCATGAAAGATATGGAGTTCCACTAGATTCAAACAAAGAGAAGTTTTGATAAAAGTGCCAAGATCAAAAATTTCAAGGTTGGGGATGTAGTCCTCAAATGGGATGAGTTCAGATCCAAACCTGGCAGACATACAAAATTTGATTCATTTTGGGGTGGACCATTTTTTATAACAGAGTGCAAGGGATCCAATGCTTTTCAACTATCAAATATGGAAGGAGTTCCCCTACCTATCTCGGTGAATGGTTTCCACCTGAAGCCCTTCTTTGAGGTTAATCCCTCTCTGTAAATTTTGTAAAAATGCTTTCCTGCTTTCCTCCTATTTTCTAGGTTAGTTTCCTAATTTTCAAGAAGTGCCTGCACACAAGTTTTGTCCCTCTGGTGTAGGTTCTGTCCCTCTGTCAAAGTTTTGTGTTCCTCAGAATGACCCCATGCCCAATGAATTATGTCAAGGCCACTGGTTTTACATGTCTAGCAAGCTAACATCCAGTAGAAATCACCAAAATGTTACCCTAATTTTCATATGCATGCAAATTTGGCCAAGTCCTATTCTTGGGTCTTTGTTTTTGTCCTATCAAGCACCTCAAAAGATTTCATGGTGTTATGCCTTGTCCTCTAACCTCTGCAATTTATCTTGGCCTATGGTCTACAATTTTAAAGTTTCAAAAAGTAGTCATTACCCTAAAATGGCCCAGAAAAGCCCTAAGCCCTGTTATATTTCCTTTTTACTTTATTGGAAACTTAAGTGATAAAAAAGGCATGTGTGTATTAGGTTTCTTCTTATTCACCAGTTCGCTATTTCCTTCTGGTGGTGTTTTAAGTCATTCAGTGATTCTGCAAAAATGCCCTCAGTCGGGCATTCGCTTAATCAAACCCTGGGTTCACATGTAATTCAGAAAACTAGCAAAGCCCCTTTGTTCATGTATTCACCCAGCTCTACCATGGTTTATCAAAGTATCTCATGAATAAGAAGCCTTTGGTCACTAAATAACCAGGTCAAGGTGGGGTTAGGTTTGTAGGTAGCGATGAGATTCTACATCGGACGGTTGTCTTATAATCTGAAGGAATATTCTAGGAGCATCAGATCATACGCCCACCGTAGATTTCATATTTGGATTACATGTCAGAGTGGGGTCCCGGTTAGGAATATTTAGTGGCTGGTGTATCTTTGCATAGGCCATTGTCAGAGCATGAGATCTTCAGACAATCGTTGATTTTCTCATTTTGCTCAGCACTGTAATGTATTGTGGGTCCGATGCCACGTATTCTAATTTGGTAGCTCCTGGTTGCTCCACGTGTGCTGAGTCAGATTACTTGTTAATGGGTCCATTGTCAGAGGGTCCAAGGAGATGTCAACAAGATTTAAGATCTACAGTTGTCTTATAATCTGATGGAATCTTCAGGGGCTATCAGATCATGTGCCCGCCATTAGATTTGAATCTAGTCTTGGGTGGGTCCAAAGTTCTCAGAGTAGGCAATCAGATGGCTAGTGTGTGTTCTCATGAAATGTGTTAGAGGTATAAGATCTTACGATGACCATTTGATCAAACGTATGTCAGCTAGGTGATTTGGTGATTTGGTGACTGAGAGAATTTAGTGCTCCTTATGTCTGGCAGTCCCAATAAAGTTTTATGTGTTCACTTGTTCATGGAATAGTTTAGTAGTGCTCCAAGTGACTTGACAATTCAAGGAATGCTTTGTTCGCTGAATCTCTAAATAAATTGGCAAGGGTGGAAAGTATTTTGCAAATAAGAGATGGCTTTCAATCGCATGTTCGCGGAATGGCTAAGGTTATTTAGTCATGCCCAAAGTTAGAAGTACTCAACAAATCAGCGATTAAAGAGCCATTTTCATGTTTGCTAAATCACTTGATTGGACTGGAGTTAGCCAAGGTATTTAGCGATTTTGTAACAAAGGGAAATTGGAACCCGAGGTAGACTTAAGGTTAGTTTTGCAGTCAAGTGCCGAGCCTAGGTAAAAAAGAAGGATCTAACGGCTACGTTTTAAAGTTGGATTAAAGTTTGAGTATTAGTCGTCGATAGAAAATTTTAGCACCACCTGTGACCATTTTATCATTTTTTAAATTCAAATATCTCAAAATATCAGATTTTAAAAGTTATGGCGAGCCCGAGTTGCAGGTGGGTAGATGGATCATGGCGGCTAGATTTTTTACAGGTATAAACATGAAATGGACACACAAACATAGATATCTGATCAACTAGGATATTTCCATGTGCATTTATGGCCAAATCGAATAGATTTAGGGTTTTATTATTTCATAAAAAATTATGTAACCCTAATTAGATTTTTGCTCTTGCTTGCGTGCAAGAGGAGATGTATATATTGTTTTTGGAGCTTTTGAAGCTGAGAGTTCACATTTTGTAAAAAGAAAAAATATCTTTTCTTTGAAGGCCATCTAAGACATTTTTCTGTGCTCTGGTTTTCTACATTCTGTAACCTACCATTGATAATTCAGATATTGAAGGTGTTTTTGTGACATTCTTCATGTCCCTATGCCTTCTTGTGTGAGTTATTTCTTAATGAATTTAGTATTTACATGCTTCTTAGTGATATCTTAGGATTCTTGATCCCTCTTTCTTTCTACAATTTTATATATCATTGTGGATGATTTGATGTGAGTGCTTTTGTGGGTATACTTCAACCCCTTAAATATCTTTTCTCATTCCTATACCTAGTTGCAGAGGTGAATGTTTGTTTGCAGGTCATAGATTGTTGTCTAATTCCACAGGGTGTTATTGTTTGTGAAAGAATCTCTCTTTCCCTAAATAACTCTTTTTATCTACAGACCCTTCTATGAAGTACTTATGCAAACCTATTCAGTGAGTTGTGATCACCTAGGCCTAAGTCTATTCATTGATTTCATCTTTTATACTGTAATTCATACCATATTTTCGGTGTATCGGCTAGTAGGATAATTTTCTTTTAGTCATTTCCCTTTCAAGCATTCCTTCTATCCCTTTCCCTCAAAAGTTTTACTTTCATGTCTAGAAGCAAATTAAGGTGATTATCCAAGAGGAACCAGCCTAGAACCTGGAGGTCTCATCTCAGTTAGCATAGGTCCCACAACATGGAGATGATTCCCATGTTATACTAGGTTATCAAGACTATGAGAGCTTGAGACAAAGGCACAAACTTAGTGTATAACAGTACTAGTGTGTTAAGAATGTTTATGGTCTTGATGAAAGATGGAACATTAGGTAGTGGTGGTTCCAAAGAGGGAGTGATGATCACTTCAACCTTTTAAGATGAGGTTCATTAAGATCACTTGAATGAATAAGAAGTGAAGTATAAGTAATAAAATCAAAAGTAGAAGTAGGTAAAGACTCAAATGCAATTAACTTAGGAGGTTGTATAGAAGCAATAGGTTCATTCTTGGTCTTATACAAATAGTCTCATTCATTGGCCAATACAAGACTACAATGCTTATGCTTGCACTCAAAATGGTTTTGGTGGTGCTATGGACTATGAATAGAAATTTGAGAAGTACTTTGTTCCTTAGATGAAGTTTTCTTCACAATGAAAAGAAATAGTGGAAAACATCCATAAGAGGAATATGAGGTGAGAAAAATTTAGTACATTTTGTCTTAGCCATGAGTGCCTTTCCTTGATCTACTTTTGGAGAAAGAGGATGAACAAGAGTAACCCTTGGGGTTCTAGACACACAAACTACACACAAGGAACTTTCCTTACAAAAATGCATCCATTTTCCTTGTATGGAAGGATGAGGTATAAGAAGAAGAATGGAAGGGTAAAAGATAATGTCAATTAAAAAAATTATATATAAGTTGAAGTTGTTAGTTTCCCCAAAGGAATCCTCTTTTCTCCAAACATTATCGCATTATTTGGAGTCTTTACCATTACCAATAATTTTCCTTCCTCCTCTTTTAATGATATTTCTAATTTTAAGCACACTATTCCAAATGGGAGATCCTAAAGGAATGCCTATATCATGAATGAAATTTTTAGGAGATCTATTTTGAAGGTATTTTACCTTTATAATACTAATCCAATCCTTTTCGCCATTAATTATTTTCCATCCTACCTTAGCAAGGAGAGCTTTATTAAAGGCTCTATTTTCTATGATCCCCAAGGCATTACAATATCTAGGTTTGCACACATTATCCCAATTAACCAAGGCTATCTATGTCTTATCTTCATTTCTAGTCCACATAAATTTATTTTATTTATTTTTCTATTTTATTAGTAGTCAACCCTGCTATTTTAAAAAGGGGTTAAAAGTACACTGAAATGCTTTGGAGGCAAGATTTTAGGAGCTAGAATTTACCAACTTGGCTTAATAATTTTCCTTCCCAACCATCTATTTTTTTATGAAACCTCTTAATAATACTATTCTAGTAGGCATTAGAAGGAAAATTGGTAGAAAGAGGAAGACTCATGTAGGAGTTTTAAGGAATAAAGAAACATTGCATCCATGGATTGTAACCATCTTATCTTGTAAATTTATAAGAACATTAAGAAAATAAATCTTTCTCTTTTGGTAATTGATGCCCCATCCTGATATGAGAGCACAATTATCCAATATCTCCTTCCATTTTTTAGCTTCAGAGAGGTAGGCTTCTCCAAAAATAATAGTGTCATCAACAAACTGCTAGTGAGTATGAGGCAGTAATTAGGAGGCAACTTTGACACCTTTTAGAAAGTTTAATTCTAGATATATTTATGAATGTTCTAACCAAGAACTTCAACCACTATAATGAATAAATATGATGAGAGGGGGCCTTCTTTTCTCAACCATGTTCCACATGAAAACAACCCCTTAGGTGAACCATTAACCAAAATAGAAAACATATTGGGGGAGGTGACACATTTTGAGAACTTCAAAAAGGAAATTTTAGGAGACTATGCCATAGGCCATAGAAATATTAAGTTTGAGAACCATACCTACTTTCTGACTAGACTCCATAGAGTGGATAATCTCTTGAGTAGTGATAAATTAATCTATAATTTTCTTTTATTATTACAAAACCCATGTTTTTTTTAAAATCAATTTGTTAAGAACTAACTTAAGTCTATTAACCATAATTCTAGAGAAGATCTTTTAGAGGGTATTACATAGGATGATAGGCCTATAATCAATCATTTTATTAGCATATACCATCTAAGGGATCATAGCTATAAAGGAGGAGATGATCTATTTGAGAAGACTCTTAATTCTAAAAAAGTCTTTGATTGCATTATGAATATCCCTCCCCATAATATCCCAAAATTCTTGAAAGAAAATTGGAGGAAACTATTAGGAACAAGAGATTTACAAGGTCCCAAAGAGAAAACAACATATTTGACTAGACTTGAAAAGAGACATGCTCCAAACACATTTGATCATCAAGATTCAAGACCATCTCAGGAATATCATCTAACATCCTATAATGGTCATTGAATCCCACTTGATGATTCATTTGGTAACATAAAAGGAGATAATGACCTCATTAATGTTTGTGTAATAATTATTTCAACATACCTCATTAATGTCCGTGTTATAAGAAACCTATTTTTTACCTTCACTAAAATATGCTAGCTTATGAATATTTGGAAATGATTTGTATTAAATTGACATCACCTATATTGAAGACACAGACATAATATTTAACATGTGTTTTATTTATTTATTTAGCATGTGTTTTTAAAGGTAGGTTGAACATACATAATATATAATAATAAAGAGAACTAGTACACCCACACTTTCCTCTGCCATGTGGTTCCTAATCCTCAATATTTGAGCCTTCTATATCCATGAAATTTGGATCCAACTCACATAATAGAAAGAACTATTAACTCTGACCTCAAAACTCACACATTCTCCTTGTGAAAAGAAAATCTCCTCCTACTATTCTACACCCATTTATAGAAGCAAATAAGACACCACAAAATTTCCATAGTTCAATCTGATTTCTATTTTGCAAGGGAAAAAAAGTTTGATCACTACTTAAAGATAAAGCCCATTGGAAGGAACTAAAAAGACACTATTATAATGTTTCCATCTCTTAAAAAATAATTGTGCCTCTCAAATCCTATAACATAATAATAATCATATGCCGATGTTTTATTGTCATTCACATACCATTATTGAGTACTATAACATCTTAGCTTTAAAACCTGTTAATTTTGAAACTTCATTATATTTTAATTGCCTCAATATTAACCCAACACTACAGACAATTTTGTGTTACTACCATCACTTGTCGATGGAAGATTATTTTGATCATTCTCTATAACCAATCTTCATAGAATTTTCAGAAGAGAATGGACCATTGGAGAGAGTCATTGCACCACTAGAGAGAGATTTTGGGCCATTGGAGAGAGCCGCTACTTAGGTAGAGACCATAGTGTGAAATAAATTCACCTGGGATCTGGAACCAAGAGACATTTAGCAATTGGAAGAAGGGGAAATGAAATAATAAGAAGGATTTTAGGTATAGTGATTTCAACCTTGACGTGCATCCTTAAGAAGATAGAGGGAATGGCCTAATGGTAAAATAATAGAATAAATCAAGATATCAGGGATAGGGATTTGGATGGCTATTGGAGAAGCCAAGCTAAGGGATGGTATCCCCAAGACTTTCACACTAAAAATGTTTCAATAAGAGTCTTAAGTTTTGAAAGATATTGTTGTAGAGATTGGAGAATGTGGAGGTATCCTTCATGGAAGAAAGGGAAAGGGTCACTGCATAAAGGTGATTGGACTAGTAGATTGTTATAGGGATGTAATACTAGATTTGGTAACAATAAAAGGGTTTATTCAAATAAATCAATTTTTTCCTCAAAAATGGATAGGGTTAAGAAAACTAATAGAAAGATAATGATGGTGTAGAAGGAGATGGTTGATAACAATTAGAAGGAAATTTTCTTTGGGAAGGATATTCAAGGAGATTATCCTAAAGCCCAAGTGTTCCAATGGAGAGGAGAAACTCTCAGATACTTCAAAGCTTAAGGGATACTAAGCATAGGAGTAATCCTCGGATGAGGGAAAAACACGATCACCACATCAAAATTTCAAACCCTCTTTTAAATCTCAGAATAGAGGTTTGTCTCAATAGAGCATTAATATGTAAGTTTTGGAATATCTCAATTTCCTTCCATTATTTGAGAGCTTTAATTACAAAGGAATGGTGAGATTGTCTAGAGGTTTCTTTTTCAGATGAATCCCAAGATTTTTTTATGGCTTTGTTCAATTCAAAAAAATCTAGAGATGAGATCTTTAGGCATAAAGGTTGGTTTTAAAAGAGTTATAGAATCCACATGAAATTATGGACTCCCAATGTCACTCCTAAAGAGAGTAACATTTAATTCATCCCTTTCTGGATTCAGTAGCATAATCTTCCTTTTGAATATAGATAAGTATCTATATTAAAATCTATTGTAAACATGTTGGGCATATTCTTGAAGATAGATATCCCCTCGATAGAAGAAATTCTTTTTCCTAGCAGACTATGTTTATTATTGAATCTAGAAAAAATATTTTCGCTCTTATTTTGAGATCATTACAAAAAAAGGAGTTTGGATTCAAAATATTCTTTATGAACATTGAGAAATCAAAAAAATAGACAGAGGAAGAAATAAACGTGTGGGGAATTTAAAAACCTTGACTATATGTGAATTTTGAATGCTAGGGAATTAATTTGTATCCTAGATGTCATTATAGTAATCTTGTATCAATAAATCCTCTCCTTATTCTATAAATTGAAAATCAAGGGATCCTTTCTCCTCTCGCCTACTCTATATCATCTAGATCCTTTTTCGAGGAGTATTGGTTTTATGACTTTGATATTCATTTCTTTCTATGGATCCTATATTGGAGAATTTATCATTTATTTGGATAAAATATTGGTAAAAAGATACTAAACCATAACTCTTAGATGGTTAGGCCTAATTTCCTTTTTTCCAACACTGGAGTAGTTGAGAATAGTTCTTGTATTGGGGCTTATAATTTTCAAACTTCAGTCTATTTGAGAAAAAGACTTGAGTTACCTATAAGCCTCCCTAAAGCTCAAAGATGCAAATATAGGAATCAAACACATATTTACCCCTCTTTAAGAGATGTAAGCATTTGTATAGAAATGCCTATTGAAATTCATATTAGAATTATTGAAGAAATTGTAGACCAAGTACTTTTTGAAAGAGAATAAACTACAGACTTAGTACTTTTTGGAAGAGAAGAAATTATAGACCAAGTACTTATTGAAACTGGAAGTAGAGAGTTAGATCAAAACCATAGTGGATATTAGAAGACAACAATCCAAAGGCCCATCACACTCAAGCCCAAATTAAAATCACTAAAGAAATGCCAAATCAGGTACTTCAGCAAGGTAATAGTAAAGAATTGGAGTAGGGTCAAATTAAATCATCCTAAAGGAGGTCAGATATTAGCACATTGGAGGCCCATCAGAATAAAAGCATTAGAGAAAACAAAGAAAGATTAAATAATACAAAAGAAAAACTCTTCTGTTAGGGAGAAAAAGTGGATAACTATGCTTTGGAGATAGAGGGTAGAATAGAGTTCCATCAACATATTTCTCCACTACTTTTTGAAACTGATAGCACAAATTTAGATTATAACCATATTGGTATATTAGAAGTCAGAAATCTAAAGGCCCAATAAACTTGGGCCCAAATTAAAAAGCACTAAAGAAATGCTAGATCAAGCACTTGAAAAAGATTTTAGTGCATAATTGGAGCAGGGTCAAATACATTTATACCAAAGAAGATCAAATATTAGCACATTGGAGACCTTTCAAAATAAAAGCATTGGATCAAAAAAAAAAAGATTAAATAACCCAAAATAAAATCTCTTATGTCAGGGAGAAAATGTGGATAATCATGCTTTAGAGATAGAGGGTATAATAGAGTCTTATCAGTATGTTTCTTCACCAGTTTCAAATAAGAAAGGAAGAGTTCACGATTTAGGTAAAAAGGAAAAGAGGAAAGTTAACATAGCAAGATATTAGTTGAGATCATTAGAGAGGTCCCTAGGTTAATTGAACTTGGAATTTAGAGGAAATGATTGATAATGAAGGAAAGGCTTAGAAAAGATGGGTCTAAGCCTCCCATCAATTCTAGATTTAAGGATTTCATGGTGGAGTATTCTAAGAAGATGACTTTAGAAAGCCTAATTTTAGAAGAACTAGCTAAGAATAGGCCTCATCTTCATCTCCAAATTCAGATGAGGAAACAATATCTTCTATTTACAAAATATAAGAAGGTATAATTAAAGATCAAATAACTCTTTGCAAAGAAATATAAGTCATGGTCTTCTACCCCTAAAGCCTAGGAATAGGAAGCATTAAAACTGGAAGGAGAGTAAACAAGGGAAGAAGCCAACATAAAATTTGCATGAGCAGAAAAATAATGGTGATATAATAGGGTTAGATGATAGGCTTCCAAAGGAGCTTGAAGAGGTTTATGATATATTTGGACTCATAGATCCAGATATACCTCAGGAGAGGGAGGATCTTGAATTAAAGAAGTCATATGTATAATAAATACTAGATTTAGGATTAGAGGAGGAGATATAAATGGAAAATCTTCCTATACCAACAATTGATCCAATGCATATACCAGGTAAACAAAACCAACTTCTTGGATTAAACGAAGAACTGTGTGCTCAAACCAGATTGCAGAATTGAATGTGGGAAAAAAAGACGTAGGAAATCTTTTTCCACTCTCAAAAAATTAGATGGAGATGATCTGGATCAAATTAAAATCACCTCCTTTTGGAATTAAAGAATTGATTTCATGGAAGTAGCATATTTCTATATTTTAAAAATCTTCATTACTACTTTAGAAGGATTCATATTTTATGGTTTTTGCATATATAGTAATAAAAATGGAAAGACATTAAACTCAAAGGGGATTTGACTGTTCTAGACGTAGTATATTTTCTTAAATTCCTTGTAAATCGGTGGCTCTTGCTCATACACAATTTCCAAGATTATAACTTCAGATGGGCATCTATTAGAGAATGGACTGTTATGACTAATGATTTAAAAATAAGATGAAAAGATTTTGGTCACAGAAAAGTACACGTGGCATTTAAGTATGATTAGACATTACTCCAACATTCTAAATATAGACATGTGAAGAAGGTTAAAATCATAAGTTTTTTGAATTGATCGATATCTTTTGGAAATCATTTCCCAAAATTGTGAGGTGTCTTCATCCATCATTTCCAAAACTTGTGAGGTGTCTTTGTCTGATTGCACATGTAGGTGCGGTTGGATATAATAATTATTCTTTTATTTTGTTCTCACCATCGGTAATAGTAAACTTTATAAGTCCCTTTCAAAATTACTCTCTTTTATTAGGCTTTGTTCCTCTTTCAAATCCAACAAGGTTTCCTTATGGAGTTAGCTATTTTTCTTTTAAGCCTGCCAATAAACTGTAATATCCCCTATATGTAATAAATATTTAATAAATAAATAGATTAATTAATTAAAAAAAAATATTGATTAAACATCAATCTTGTTAATGGAGTAATTAACCTAAATATATAGATAATATATATGGAATAAATAAATGATTACGAAATTATTAATAAATAAATAATAAAATGAGATAGTTACAATTTGAAGTGATGATCATATAAGACATTTTTTACTCATATCAATGCTCATAGCAAGCACATCCCGATATTAGTAGAATCTATAGTCAATATACATGATGGAAATGGTGTATATTCCACAGTCAAAATTACACTCTAATACTGAGTCATAGGACTCTATAATACAAGATAGATTATCAAATTTAAGCCTGGGATATGGGGACATATGAATTACTATGGGTTGTTGATATTATTGGCATTGTTAAGAATAACAACTTGTATACGAACAACATCCCTCAACTATATGTAATCAATGATTAGATAATTAGAGCAATTAGCAACAACTATATTGAGTGATTATTATATCATATTAAAGAAGAACATCTCCTTGGAATTATAGTTATTGTGCAATTCACAACTATGTTTATTTTCCCATAGGTCCTGTTTGGTTGTAGGAAGATGACTAGAATTGGCAGTGGATTTTCAGGTTTTGAGTTGAATCCACTATTTGGTTACCTATAATGCAATTTGGGTTTTAGAGAGAAAACCTAGTTTTGGCACCAAAATGAGCGGCACCATCTTCCCACCAAGTAGGTGGAATTTGAAAAGAAATTCCAGATTTAGATTTTATCAACCAATTTTAATTCTCTTCATCGGGTCCATTAAGTTAAGATTATGTCTGTTGACGAAGAACTGGAGACAGAATGGATGCTAATATTGATGTTGTCATCTATACTCGAATCGAATGACTCCCGCTTCCACGACTACCTCTCAGGATCGAGGGCCTCGCTATAAGATGACATAACTTTGTTAAATTCCATCTCCAAATGGGCCATTGATATCTCCAATAGCCTCAGCACACATGTCATATCTGAAGAGAATCTCCCACGAGTAGAAAACTATTTCATCAGTTGGTGGACATTTTTGACAGTGTTCATGTACCTATTCACTTCTCTTGGCTGCTTTCCAGGAGCATTTTCCTTTTGGTCTTGATGTCCCATTTCAAAATTACCCTCTTTGCTGCACACAAAGAGTCCTGCAATTTACTCTGTATTGTGTCTAGGCTCATTGGAGATGAAGGGATACCGATATATACTTGTGGCGCCTTCACAATAAGTTTGATGTAGTCTATTTCCTCTTCGATATTGCAAAACACATTGGAGAAAGATGGGGGAGGACAGTGTTGTTGTGAGCTTCAATCTGACTCATCCTCTCAGATTGTCTAAGTATGAGCTATGCCCAGTTTTCATCAATTCAAACATTTTAGTGCAAGTTCTAGTTCTAATTCTAATTCTAATTCCAATTTCGAAAATGGTAACCAAATGCAGAAGATGGATTGTCTCAGTCATCTTTCAAGTCAACCAAATGGTCCAAACTATCTTCCAAATACACAAAACTGGAATTTCAAAACCTGATTTTGAGATAATCAAGTTTTGACTCAAATTCCAATTTTGCAAACAAACGGGGCCATAATGATCATACAAAGGAAGTAGGCCAATATAATTAATGATTTGATATGATTAATGAATGCATTTCAGTGAGGAGGTCATTATAAAATGTTAACGACTAAGGGATTATGGTTATTAAGAAAAAACTTCATACAAAGGGGATAAATACGAAAGGTGTGACTTATAGAATAAATAGATTTGTTATGAATAGATGTGCTCGAGAAAATACATATCTCTTCAAACATCTAAAGGTTGCAACCATTCAACTTTGCAAGGTATATGAAGCCATTCATCTCCACCTAAGAAATCATCAAATAGGGGAGTAAGAAAGAAATATAAAAGGAAATCGATGTAAAGAATATGAGTATATGAAATATGCTCACAACATCAACAACAAGCAGCACTCAGTTTCTAACAAAGGCATGATATATGTTTTATGTGCGAAATTCAATAAGTTTATATATTGTCAATAGTTTAT
>BSBK01012700.1:0-99746 GCA_027943335.1 Chamaecyparis obtusa
TTATCTAGGGCATCATTTATCGATACCGTATTGTGTACCCATTTTAGGGCTTCAGCCTTTTGAAGCAATTTCAACATCTCCCAAAAGTCTGAGTATAATCTTTGTTAATAAAACCATCCTAACTTGCCTTCCTTCCATTGGCTTGGAAGTTCCATGAAGGAATTGCAAGTTAGGGCCAATTACATTGCAGTCCTGAAACAATGGGAATGTTATGGTCTGTCAATTTTATTCACTTGGAAGATGAATCAAAGAATTAAGACTTTTAAACAACAAAGCTATTAACACATTCACTGTTGAAGTGTTTGTGGTTCCTTAAATCATTTCATAGCATCTAAGACTGACAAGTTTAACAAAGATGTTTCATTAAAAAGAAAACTCTGAAAACATCGAATTTAGAATATATTAGCTCTGTTACAGCTGTATACCTGATAAAAATAAAAAAAGAAAACAAAACCCAACGTACTCAGAAATTCAATTTTGATCTTATTACTATCTTGCTTCGAAGGCCTCTGTCCAATCCTTTGATTGGCAAACACTTTAACAACA
The DNA here is from genome assembly GCA_027943335.1 of Chamaecyparis obtusa. Lineage (NCBI taxonomy): Eukaryota > Viridiplantae > Streptophyta > Pinopsida > Cupressales > Cupressaceae > Chamaecyparis > Chamaecyparis obtusa. The sequence continues at coordinate 547 of BSBK01012700.1, forward strand.
GCATGTTCAGTCCTGACCAGTGAGAACCATTGCAAAATTGACTTGAGCAAAATTGAAAGACATGTCCTTTCGTAAGTGTGGGAATCAACATGAAGATGTTGATGAAAAGACAATTAAAACTTAACTAAACAACAAGGAAACATAAAACATTAAAACACCAAGATCCTTGTGAACTAAAGTTCCACAGCTTATAGGTATGCTGATGGAAACTATGTCCACACAAAGAAGGATCACACTATGAAAATAGATCCTACAGATCCATTTCAACTTATTACAACCAACTGAACTCAAAAAAAGACAAAACAGAGTGACAAATATGGGTGATAAATGAACATCAGGGGGAAGATCAACATGATAGGCATTAGGACCACTGTATTTCAGAATTTTGAAAGGTCCAATCTTCTTGGCCATGAGCTTAGTGTAATGTCCTTTGGGAAACCTCTCCTTCTTCAAATGTACCATGACCAAATCCCCAATTTTGAAAGATACATCTTTCCTCCATTTATCCGCATGAGCCTTATACTTGGAATTAGAATGCTGAAGCTTTTGTTTAACCTGATCCTAGATATCCTTCATAACAGTAGAAAAATCATTAGCCAAGGCACTAGGCTTCTCCAAACTACTAACATCCCTTAACTCCAAGATACCACGAGGATGAACACCATACACAATCTGAAATGGAGTCTTCCTGGTACTATGGTTTACTGAGTCATTGTAAGAAAATTCTGCCTGGGCCAAAACTAAATCCCAACTTGTACCATGCTCTTGTGTCAAATACCTCAAAAGATTACCAAGAGATCTATTAATGACCTCAATCTACCCATTATATTGAGGATGATATGCTGAAGATAGACAAACATTTGTACCCAATTTCTTCCACAAGGTTCTCCAAAAGTGACCTAAGAACTTAGGATCCCTATCTGATATGATGGACAAAGGTAAACCATGTAAATGAACTACCTCCTTAAAGAATAAACCAGCCACATGGGAGGCATCATGAGTGGTTTTACATGGAACAAAATGAGCCATTTTGGAAAACTGATCCACTACTACAAATATGCTGTCATAACCGGACTTGGTTCTAGGCAACCCAAGCACAAAATCCATACTAACAGAATCCCATGGCTTAGATGGAATGGGTAAGGGTGTGTAAAGTCCAGCATTAGAAGTATGACCTTTAGATTTTTGACAAATCAAACATGTTTCTACAAACTTCCTTACATCCGTTTGCAACTTAGGCCACTAGTAAAACCTCTTAACTAACTCTAAAGTTTTATCCAAACCAAAATGTCCTGCCAAATTGCCACAATGCTTTTCCTTAATAATATTTTCCCGCATTGATCCCCTTGGAACACAAAGCAAACCACCCTTAAAAAGTAGTCCATTCTAAATCAAAAAATAAAAAAATTCAGTATGATACCTTGCTGTCATATCCAAACAAACCTTATAAACATCCTTGAAATCTTCATCCGTAGCATACATATTTGCCATAGCTTCTAAACCAACACTTTCCAATTGCATAGACTGAATAGTGAGTTTCCTTCTACTCAAAGCATCCGCCACTTTATTATCAACCCCTTTCTTGTGTTTAATGCTAAAAGTATAGGCTTGCAAAAAATCCATCCACTTGACATGCCTATGATTAAGTTTTTCTTGCCTATTCAGAAAACTAAGTGCATGATTATCTGTAAATACAATGAACTCTTTCGGTAAAAGATAATGCCTCTATTTTCTTAATGACTGTACCATATCATAAAATTCAAGATCATAAGTAGAATACTTTTGTTTTGCCTCATTTAATTTTTCACTAAAGAAGGCTACGGGCCTACCTTCTTGACTAAGAACCCCACCAATAGCCTTATTACTAGCATCACACTCAACCACAATAACTTTATGAAAGTCCGGTAATACAAGCACTGACTGTTCTGATATTTTCTTTTTCAGCAATTCAAAGGATTCATTTGCCTCTTTAGTCCATTCAAAAACACATTTTCTACCACCTTTAATAGTATTGATTATAGGAGTACAAATGCCACTAAAGTTTTTGATAAACTTCCTATAGAAATTGCATAAACCATGAAATTTTTTTACCTCCGTGGCTGAAGTAGGTGATGGCCAATTTAGGATGGCTTCTACTTTTGTAGGATCCATTTTCAAACTACCTTTTGAAATCACAAAACCCAAGAACATAAGTTCTTCTTGCATGAATGAACACTTTTCCAAGTTTACCTTCAAACCTTCTTCAATAAGCTTCCTCAAGACTAGGTCTAAATGCTGCAAATGCTCCTCCTTGCTGCCACTAAAAATTAGATGTCATCCAAATAAACAACAAAAAATTTATGAAGAAAAGGCTTCAACACTTCATTCATTAAACGTATAAAAGTACTAGGAGCATTGGATAAGCCAAATGGCATGACTATCCATTCAAACAAACCCTCATTAGTTTTGAAAGCGGTTTTCCATTCATCCCCTTCACGTATCTGGATTTGATGGTAACCACTCTTGAGATCAATCTTGGAATAGTACTTTGCCCCACCTAAACAATTCATGAGATCTTCCATTCTAGGCATTGGAAACCGGTATCAAATGGTGATCTTATTAATGGCTCTAGAATCTGTGCATAACCTCCAAGTACCTTCCTTTTTAGGGGCAAGAACTATAGGTACAACACATGGACTAATACTTTTCCTTATGTAACCTTTTTCTAACAACCCCTGAATCTGTCTTGCAACCTCAACATTTTATTTGGGAGTGAGTTTATAGGCTGCCTTATTTGGTAAAGTAGCCCCCAGAATTAAATCAATGCAATGACTTATTGACCTCTTAGGTGGAAGGGATTCATTACTGCTATCAGCTACAACACCATTGTATTTATTTAGAAAATCAACCACAACTTTTGGACAAGTACTTTCCTTGGTTTCTAAATTCAATTCCCTGCCCTCATAATGACTTTCCTTAGGTTTGATTAAAATAGAAAAACACGTAGTATTCTCCTCCTTAAGAAATTCTAAAAATTTCTTTTCTTTTACCAACATAACACTACTAGGCAAGGTTGATTCATTAGCAATATCTGGTAAAGGTGTCATTGTGAAAGTTTCCCCATTTTTTGTTATGTTAAACACATTAGTTTTCCCATCATGCTGGCCATTAGTATCATATTGCCATGGTCTTCCTAAAATAATATGGCATGCATCCATTTTAACTATTTCACACATAACTTTATCCTTGTAATCACCTATTTGAAACTCTACCAAGCATTGCTCATTCACAATAGTTTGCTGATCCTTACTCAACCAAGAAACTTTATACAGAGTAGGATGTGGAATTCATTTCAGATTTAACTTGGTAACCATTTCCAAAGAAACCAAATTTTTAGTAGAACCGGAATCAACAATTACCTTGCATACTTTACCCTTTGCCTTGCAAGTAGTCCGGAATAGAGATTTCCATTGGGCTGGCTCCTTGTTGAGTGCTACCAATAGCGATCTATTGAACATGAAAGTCTCTCCTTTTTCTGGATCAACATGTTTGGATGTGGCTATATGGAAAGATGAGGTGCTTTGGAAATCATCTTCTTCATGAATTAATTGCACTCTTCTATCTCCTTGATTGTTGCTGCTATTCTTTTCAGGGCATCTGAAAGATTGATGACCAACTTGGTTGCATGAGAAGCAGCTTCCTATGAATACATTAGGGCCTCTTCCTCTTGATCTTCCCCTACCATTATTTGATCCTCTTCCTTTGAATGAACCTCTACCACTAGTATCAAGATCAACATTTTGATTGCTGCTCTCTCCTTGGGATTTAGGAAATGTTCCTCTCCCATTGAATCAACCTCTTCCACGGAATGAGTTTCCTCTTCCTTTATTTTGGTCTCCTCTTCTTTTTTGTTTCCCCTCAATCTTGAGTGCAAGTTGGAAACACTTATGGACTGATTCCAAAGTGACCAATGTTAATTCATCTTGTATGCTATACTTCAGCCCATTGATGTACCTTGCTAATTTTTGTTTCTCAGTCTCATACATTTTGGCCTTTAAGGTCAAATTGTGAAACTCTTGAGTATAAGTACTCACATTAAGTTCCTTTTTCTTCAAGTTTTGAAGCTTCTTATGAAGAGTCACTTCATAATCTTTTGGTACAAACTACCTTTTCAATTCTGCCTTCATTTTGGTCCAAGTGGAAATGATTTCCTTTCCTTCTTCCAATCTCTCATTTTGTAGAAAATTCCACCAAGGGCTGGTCCCTTCAATTTTGATTTTTCCATCTTCATGTTTTGACTAGGAGGCACTCCCTCACATTCAAAGTAGTTTTCCAAAGCTTCTATCCAATCCATACACTCTTCTGGTTCCAATTTTCCATGGAACAAGGGTAGATCATTCCCATCCTTCACTCCTACCCTTTCTAGGGCTGCAAGCATTGCCCTTTGATCCTCTGGTATATTGTCATGACCAGAATGATCTTGCTCCTCTTCTTCTTCATCTCTTGACTCCTCATTTTCTCCCCTCCGTACTTGGCCTTTCAACTTATCCAACTCCCTTTTCATTGCCCAATTCTCCTCTCTGATAGCCCTACTCTTAGCCATCTGCTCCTTGACTATCTTAGCCAATTCCACATTCATGATTCTAATGGGGATTTCATCTCCATTCGCCATCTTGACAACTCCCAAAAGCAATCCTAGTGGCTCTGATACCACTTGATGCAGAGCTAAATAGCTAAAGCTTAATAGACCCACACAAAAACCTACAGAAAATAACAAGTTATCAATATGACTCAAGCTCTTTCATGGATTCATACAGTACTGCTGCATTTTCCATCTGCAAATTCACAAACTAGATACTGTGACTGTAAATGCTTTGACTAAACATTAGAAACCTTCTACCCAGTTCAGATTGTGGTTACTACACTTACTCAACTCTAATTCTGTTACTTCTTTTGAGAATACTAACTTTCAATGAAACAGATGTGAACAATTTCAAGTTGACACAGTCTTCCTTGATCTAATGCAATACTCTGTTTTGTAATGCAATCGAAACAAAATTGAAATGCAAACAATGTACTCGGTTTCTGTAATGCAATTGAAATAGACTTTAAGTTTCAAACTATTTTCTTTTACTAGTTTTAGTAAGATTGATGATTGACCCTTCACACTACTTTAACCACCAATTCTGACACTGTAAATTATCACAAAGAATCTTTGAGTCTAACTGATCAGATTAGAGTTAGTTCAATCTGGACATTTTAACAGTGGTTATGGTTAGTGGTTGTAGTTGGTTAGAAGACTATTTGAACCATGAACCTTGCTTCAATCTTTGTTCTCAATGTTGTTACTACACTTTCATAACATTCTCCTCAATTTCTATTTCGTTACATACACAGTGATTGTTTAGGGCATCATTTATCGATACCGTATTGTGTACCCATTTTAGGGCTTCGGCCTTTTGAAGCAATTTTAACATCTCCCAAAAGTCTGAGTATAATCTATGTTAATTAAAACCATCCTAACTTTCCTTCCTTCCATCAGCTTGGAATTTTCGTGAAGGAATTGCAAGTTAGGGCCGATTACATTGTAGTCCCAAAACAATGGGAATGTTACAGTCTATCAACATTATTCACTTGGAAGACGAATCAAAGAATTAAGACTTTTAAACAACAAAGCTATTAACACATTCACTGTTGAAGTGTTTGTGGTTCCTTAAATCATTTCACAGCATCTAAGACTGACAAGTTTAACAAAGATGTTTCATTAAAAAGAAAACTGTGAAAACATCAAATTTGGAATATATTAGCTCTGTTACAGCTATATACTCGATAACAATAACAAAAGAAAAAAAAACCCAACGTGCTCAGAAATTGTGGTTTTGATCTTATTACTATCTTGCTTTGAAAGCCTCTGTCCAATCCTCCAATTGGCAAACACTTTAACAACAACATGTTTGGTCCCGACCAGTGAGAATCGTTGCAAAACTAACTTGAGAAAAACTAAAAGACATGTCCTTTCATAAGTACGGGAATCAACATGAAGATGTTGATGAAAAGACAATTAAAACTTAACTAAACAACAAGGAAACATAAAACATTAAAACACCAAGATCCTTGTGAACTAAAGTTCCACAGCTTATAGGTATGCTGATGGAAACTATGTCCACATAAAGAAGAATCACACTGCAAAAATAGATCCTACAAATCCATTTCAACTTATTACAACCAACTGAACTCAAATAAAAACAAAACAAAGTGACAGCCTTGGGTGCCCTACACCACTCTCTCTCTCACTCTCACCTTCTCTCTCTCTCTCTACCTTCATACCCTCTATATTTTCCCTTATTACCCTCTTTCACCCCTCCTCTCTCTCTCTCTCACACACACACATATTCTCTCTCCCACCTTCCTACCCTCTATATTTCCCCCCTCTCTCTCTCTCACCCCCTCCCATACTCTCTCTCTCTCCACCTTCGTACCCTTTATATTTTCCCCTATTACCCTCTTTAACCCCCTCTCTCTCTCTCACACACACACACACATATGGTCTCTCCCACTTTCCTACCCTCTATATTCCCCCCCCCTCTCTCTCTCTCTCTCTCTCTCTCTCCTTCTCCTTCTCTCTCTCTCTCTCCTAATCTCTATGTGTGTGTGTGTGTGTCTCTCTCTCTCTATCTCTATCTGTCTATCTATCTGTTTGTCTATCTATCTGTTTGTCTATCTATCTGTCTGTCTGTATGTCTATTTGTCTATCTCTCTCTCTCTCTCTCTCTCTCACCTTCTCTCCCTCTCTCTCCCTCTTCTCTCTATCTCTCACCTTCTCACTTTGTCTCACTCTGTCTCTCAGCTTCTCTGTCTCTGTCTCTGTCTCTCTTTGTCTCTCTCTATCTCTCTCTCTCCCTCTCCATCTCCCTCCCCCATACCCTTTATATTTTCCCTTTTTCTTGTTTTACATAGGGTGCACGCCCTATTTAATAGTGTTCATAACACTTTTTAGTGTTGCATAGCGCGCTCACACTATGAAAAACTAAAATAAATGGTCTTCTTTGCCAAGGATCTCGTGAAAGAGGCCCACTTTTTCTGTTGCTGTCTGAGTTTTGCATGTTATCCAAAAAGTATTCACTTTTCATGGTGTTGATAGTGACAAAGAAGCATATTCTATCAATTTGCACCATCTTTTTATTTAAAAATCAACATCGAATTGTGAAAGTCAATCATTATCACCGAAATTTATCAATTGAGGTAAGTTTTTTAGTTTTTTACATGTCAAATGTGAATAAAGAGTGTTTTGGTTTATAATTGGTATGATATAGACTTGTTCAATACATAATTTGATATAATTGTAATAAATTTATATTATAATTTGTCATATTGTAAGAGGTTTATATTATAATTTGACTTATTGTTTTACATTTATATTATATTTTTAAAATTGTAATCAATTCATATGTAGAAATCATCATCATGCCAAGGAAACGAGCAAATAATTTAACACCGAAAGAGCATGAAAGAGACAAAGAGAAGAAAAGGGAAAGAATGAGACAACTTCGTGAAAAAAAAAAATTAGATACCATAGAAGAAGATTTTTCTTTGGATGAGGAACATGAAACATCAATACAAAGTAAGAGAGAATTGGAATTGGAATAAAAAAGACAACGAATGAGAAACTTGTGTGGAACAAGACAATTGAATTATGAAGATGCGGGGACATCATCTATGAGTTCCCAAGTTCAAGAGACATCATCATCCAATGTTCGAGGCACACCAATGTATCATGTTGAAGGTACACCATTGTCTACTTCTCAAGATGGAGGCACACCAATGTATCATGTTGAAGGCACACCAGTGTCTACTTCCGAAGGTGTGGGCACACCCTTGTATCATGTTGAAGGAAAACCATTATCTACATCCCAAGGTGTAGGCACAACATTGTTGAAGGAACTCAAGATGCTACGCAATTCACACATAATGTTTTTGATGCTCCTAGAATTATTAAATATAGAAAGCCTAAATATTTGATTGATATTGATACTAAGATTTTGCAAGCAATGCCTCACAAGATTCCCAAGTGTACTTGTCAAAGAAATGTTAATCCTATTTGGAGATCATTTTTTGAGAATTTAAACATGACAAGAAGATGTCAACTATTTGTTGAAATGATGAGAAATCTGAAATTTAGGCCCATCATGAAGATTCTTGGGCTAAGAACGATGGAGAAGTCAAGTGAAAAATCTATTGTAAAGAATCTAATGATTGCATATGAGAGTGTGGGTTCTACATCACGCACGAAAGATAGTAATGCCACATGACATGTACTTACATCAATGATAGTAAGCACTCAAATGAAGAAATCTTGACTCATTAGAAAGACAAGAAAAACATTGAAAATGAGTAGAAAGTCTCTAATGAGAGCCCTGGGAAGGTGTTAAAGAGTGGAAGATCCAAATAGCAATGAGTTATGGGCATTTTCCGGTAGACTACCGTGAAAAGATAAAGCAATTGTTGAAGCTTTGAAATCCTTGATTGAAGAATTTTGGAAGAATAATACATGGGTATCTCCTAATCAAAGAGATGTTGTAAGAAGGAGGATTGGTAGTCGAATTCGCGTTCCACATCCAAACATTTTTTGGATTCAACTCAGACACAATTCTTTGCAAAATTTATGCATATGTATCCTCAAATTAAAATTAGTCAGAGATATTTTGAAATGTGTAAACCTTTTTATGTGAAGATAAATCACACACGCACAACTTGTTTTTGTAGGGTACATATTGAATTTTCTAACCATTTTGAAGTTTATAGGAATATATGTGTAGATTTGCACTCTAGCAATGTTTTGCAGGATTGTAACATAAATGTCCCACCTAGATCTTCAAGGGAATTAATATCTACCATTTTATGTGAAAGAGTGGATGGTCAACAATTTGACAAGCTCTCATGCTTGAATGGTACATGCATATATTGCGGAGGTTTGTGACATTTTCTAATTTGTCAACATATGGAGAGTACGCATGTAATTGGTAATGAAATAGTGGAATTTGGAAAATATAAGACCGTGACATACAATCTAAAAGATGGAAAAGAGGCTAAAGATGTGATTTAGTAATTGAAAAAATTCTAGTGTATCAGTTCATGGACATTTTTTGTAAAAAAATTATTTATGAGTATGCAAGGCATACACATAGAGCGCGATGGTTGGATATGCAATTCAAGTTGTGCAAGGACACATTCCCACTTGATACCATTTTTTCAGTTGTGGACTTTGCAAAGAACTACACACTAAAACCACAGAATGAGGTGCAAGCAAAGTATTATAGCTCTCAACAGGTTTCTATATTTGTTCATATAGCATTCATGCATGCACCAGACAGTACAGAGGAAAACATGAAGATATTGAGGGAGTATCATTTTTATATCAGCGATGATTGCTCACATTCTATAGAGTTTGTAAATGGTTGCTTTCAACTATTTTATGGTCATTTGGCAAACAAGGGCATAAAATATCATCAACATATCATATGGTCAGATAATTGTGCATCACAATTCAAGAATTCTCGGATGTTTTATTGGTTGTGAAGGATGCATAAGATTACTGGAATTCAATATATGTGGAATTTCACAGAGGCCGGTCATGGAAAGGGAGAGCATGATGGCGTAGGTGCATGTATTAAAAGAGCCTTAGCACGTGAAGAATTAAAGTACAAAGAGAAAGAAACATTGTCAGATGCAGGATGTATTGTCCAGTGGTGTAACAATACAATGGGTCCAGGTAATGAAGGTGAGTCTACGGTTCGTATATTTTTTTGGTTAATGTATAAAAATAACATTGCACCATATGAGGATTGTTGTACATTGACAGGATCGAGTGAGCTACACTCTTTTAGAAGTTGTAATGCAGGTTCATGGAGTATCCACACATGACATATGGCATGCTTTTTTTCATCATGTGTAGATGAAGATTGGGATGGGGGTGAGTCAAAGGAATGGGTCGAATTTTACCTTAAATTTTGATGAGAATTAGTCAAATTTTCTACAACAATTGGTCGAATAGGCGAGTAAAACTATCGTTGATCTTTTTTTGTCGAATTTTCTGCATGGTAAATAATAGTCGCAATTTCGACCCCATAATTGGTTGAATTATCGACTGTAACAATCCCTTGGAACTGGAAGAATAAGGTGTTGATCGATTGGTGTAACAGTCAAAATTGAGACCATTTTGTCATCGAATTATCCACCCAAATTCGTCGAAGGGACCATCGAATTTATAGCATCCTGGTTGAATTTAGTCAATTTTATCATCGAATTATCCACCCAAATTCATTGAATGGAATGTCAAACATATAGCATCTTGGTTGAATTTAGTACTGTGTAAAGGATGAAATTTTGACCAATACTAACTTTTGTTTAAAAAAAAATGTGACACCATTTTCAATATATTCCTACTTTTAGTTGAATATATTGCTTGTAAAAGCATGCACATATAGTGCTAAACCATGACATGCTTACATCCTTGGGTTGATGTTTAAATGTATTATATTGTCCATAAGAGGTTTTTTTGTCAGATAACCTATCTTTGAGTTTATGGAGAAGGAAATTTGTCAAGCTCAAGATTGATGAAATCTCAAGGGATGAATCGGCCTGATTCCACATCACTTTACTAGCACTCTAGTGAGCTAGAGAGATCAATTAATTAAAGTGGATATAAGCTTAATGTGATAGAAAAATACATAAAATATAAGTAACATTATGCTACTAAGAGATTAAATTTTTTTTTAGTCTACTAGAAATGAAAGAGAATTTGATTAAGATCAACTGGTGGGCTTTATTAGTTCATTGTCTTAAATACTTGTACTAGTCAAGGACTATAATGTGGATTCTTGACACCAACATGAGATGCATGCATCCTGTATGGACAAGGTATAGGGACCGAAACTAGGAATAGATGATATGTTGATCCTAGGTTAGTGATAGTTGGAAATGACCTATAAGGGCCTATAACGATGTAATAAGGCCAATAAAGCCTCTAAATGATGTTAAAAGCACTAAAAGTGCAAAAACTTGTAAATTGCATATGAGGGCAATATAAGCCAAAATGGGCTTAAGGAGGGTTAGTTAGGAGTTAGTAGAGGTAAGAAGTTATTAAAGGTTGTTCTAATTGTTTGTGAAGTGGTAACAACAAGTTGTTCTAATTATTTGTGAAGTGGTATTTTCTTGGCTATGATTTAGGAATGTGGTGCAAGGCACCTTGGCAAAAGCATGTAAGAAGAGTCATTTAGACTCATGAAGGTTTAATGATCTAGGAAGATCAAATTTTGAATGTAATTGGACCTATGGTCCATTTTTGTAATAGATGTTTTAAATGTGATAAGGCTAAACTATAAAGGCATGTAATAGAGGTAAATGGCATTGAAAGGTCAACATGTACCTAAAGGGGTTCATTAAAGATTTTTTTGTTGATCCTAGTCTATCAAAGGGATCTAAAGGCCTATAAGGTCTTTGAAAAATGTAATAGGGTCTCTAAGGACAATTTAAAAGGTTGTGAAAGCACCAAAGAGTGCCCAAAGTTGTAATGTGCCATGTTGGCAATTAAGGCCTGATTAGGCGTATAGGAGATTTAGGAAGTTTTAGGAGATTTGATAGGTTTATAGGCCTTTAAGAAGGATAAGGAATAGAGATAAACACTTAATGGTTATAAGTTGTTTAATTTGACACTTTAGTGTCAACTAGACAACAAAATTTGAGTTTGTATTAGTTTGTAACTAACCAGCAACAGTCAGATAACTGACTGTTACAGTTATGCAGGAGGATAAACTACTTTTGGAAGCCATTTTGGTAGGTGTAGGCATGTGTAGGAGGCATGGAGAGATGGTGGAGTATCGAAAAGAAATGTAAAGAATATCAAATTAATAAAAAATGAACTGTTCTCTGCAATATCTATTCACTGTTCCATGGGTATAGTCTGAAACAGTGAATTGTCTTGATAGTTTGAAGTGATTTCTTGGCATAGAAATGCCATAGGGAATTGTATTAGTTTTTATTTACCCTTTTCTTTCATTTCTTATTAATTTCATCATGTCTTAGGCAAGAATAATAGAATGCTACATTCAAGAACAGTGACTGGTTGGGCATAGGCAAATACTTCTTGTTCTGAGGCTTTAAGGATGGTGAATGTCTCCCACCCTATGTAATCACTATGATTGGTGGGAGAGGATGAAAATGTATTGTTCAACTTGTGTTATATCCATTGTATGTAGTGGAGTGTAGATTTGTTGGAAGAACCACAAAAGTTGGTTGTTTGCTGATGGAGACTAAGCCTGAATTGAGACACCAGTCATTATAAAAGTGATTTGATCCATGGAAGTGGAGATTTGGTGATGGAATGTGTATGGGGGGATCATTTATGAAGTGTTTGTGCTATTTTTTTAATTTGGGAGTGAGTTTAGAGGTCCTGTTGAACAGACCCTAGATTAGTGACCCTAGAACCAAGGGTTTGGTGGAAAATGAGTTGGGTGAAGGGTATAACCTTGTAAGTTTGGAATCCATTATTTCTCAACCTATAGAAAGACTATTTTAGTATTTGGAGTCATGGGAGCAAGTGGAGTTAGGGGTTGCTTTGTAAAAGTGGAGAATTAGGCCTAGTGAGGATAGGCTAGGGGTATTGGATCTTGGGTATGGTCCAAAGGAGCATAGGCTAAAAATTTCAAAGGATTTAAAGATCCCAAAAGGGTATCAAAATCATGTATTAGTTTCCTTATTTTTTTGGGGAAAGTTGGAGGAAAAGTCAAATTAATGACTGGTGAGGGCTACTAGCTTCAAGGCCTGATTGTGTGTGTTGGATATAAGATGAGTGATCCAGACTTATTGGGTTGATGAAACATGGTAGATAGGCTATATGGAGGTGTTTCATGAAGTTAGAACAAAGGTTGGGGCTTTGGGTGAAGATATGACCTGTCTAGGAGGAACTAGGTACACTTGGGAGACAAGTCATGGAGGGACATTGAGGTAAAGAAGTTATTGCAAAGTGGAATGGATTTTCTGTTTGATATGATGAAGATGGAGACCACACACCACCTTTGCATCAGAACATTTCTTTACACTATACTCACCTGTCTATATAATCAAATCATTATTTTTTGTCATTGACATCACCAAAGAATTGACTGGTGTTTGTTAGTGCCAGAATAGTCACTGTAGACACAGTCAGTGTTTGGGTTTGTAACCACACCATGTATTGACCCTATATAGTGAAATAACTTAAAAATTTCTTCTATCAACAAAGACAGCTAGCTTTTCACCTACATAGTGCAATCACTTAAAAATTTCCAAGGCTTTTTGTCAACAATCACATTTTTTGCATATCCAACAATAACTATAGTCGAGATGACCACAATTTGTTGATGTAATTTGCAAACCAATCTAGCACTCCTATTGAAAATTGATTTGATAAAATCATATTGTAGAATGATTCCAAGGTACAGCCCTAAATTTAACCACACATGCTCTATACAGTTATTTTCTAGAGATTATGTATTTGTGCACATAGATTGACCTTGAAGGATGAAGCAACAAGCTGTAATGGAAAATGAACACAATGAATTTAAGGAAACTAGTTGTGTCAAACAAGCACCTGAGCATAGATGCCTTAACATGCAAGAAAGGAAGAAAAAGTATACTTCTCATGACCAACTCTGTGGAAAGCCTATTTGTCTAATATATCTTAATAAACTTACAAGTTTTGTGCAAAAATTCCAAATGTGGTGCATATCAACCAAAGCTATCAGTAATTTTGAAAATAAATAGCATGGAAATACTAGAGAAAGATCTAATAAACAGAATCAAAACATCAAGTATAACTCAAGAAGATTAAAAGCCATCACTATGATCAAAATTACAAACTATGTTCCCTGCAAAAATACCTGATCAGTTGTAGTCTTCCACTTGCCTGTACAATGAGAAAGAAGGAAGCTCATCAAATGGAAGAACTCCATTTGTAAGTCTGGACTTGCCTGTAGACCAAAAACATAAAAAGTTTTGTGGGACAGATAATAAAAAAAAAACTATTTCAAATCATGCATATTGAATCCTTTAATTGACTAGTATACATGGAAGCCTAATAATATTTAATTAATGATAGCTATTAAAATATGTTAAATGGCGATGAAATAATCAAATCCAAATAATAAAGAAGATAATTTCTACAAGATGATAAATAAATCTCTTCAGAAGAGTAAAGAAACATTGAATATTTTAGTTGATTAGTTACTCAAAATAGTACACAACTCACCAGCATACTTTGTACAATAGTAAGATTCAAGTGAGCCAAATTATTCATAATCTTCAGAATACCAGTTGCCACTTCTTCAAAATTGACAGGAAGCATATACGCTGCTTGTAGCTTCAAATCAAATAATTAGAGTAACCCTAGTCACTTCAATAGGTGAACAAAAATTATCTATCTTGACTCAAATCTAAGCAAGATGCTTCCAAAAGTGTATATGGCTTGAATAGATAAAATGAAAATCACTAAAATAGTGAACTTGAGGTCAATATAATTCTTTTTTGTAGTATCAAAGCTCACCCATGCAAAGGGAAATAAAGGGGATTTTAGGGAGATGATATTCATTTTTGTTTATAACAAATGTGAATTCATTTGAGTGTGTTGTCCTTCAAGCACAACTTGGCCTTAGGTCAATAGCATCAGAGCACCTCGTTATTGTCTATCAAATCCTAGTGGTATTGGAGCTGCTCATCTAAATCCTTCTTCAAATTTTGCATGTCTACTCACACAAGGTCCACATGGAGAAAGTAAGCTCTAGAAGTTCATGAACCTTGATCTTACTTATCTCCATACACTTGTAATCATAGCATCATGATCATACCATCGTATCATCATATGCTTCAAGTTCAATATCAAAATATTAAAATGTCAAATGATAAATCATAACATCAAGTTCAAGTAAAGGAAATAGAGCCTATATAACCATATTTGTTTGTCATACCCTTTTTGCAAGGAACTCAAAAATTATTCAAATTAAACAAGTATGAACTGTAAGAGACTAAGAAAGAAGGCAAAGGTGTTACCTCACTATGATGATAGTAATAATGAGACAAAGAACCATGAAGACTAAATCCAAGGAGACCGGAACTGAACATCCGGGTTTGATCAAATTCAAAAATTGGTTTGCCTTCATAGCACTGTCAAGTCAACAACATGAGCATTATTTTGTGTCTAGAGTGTCATCAATGTTTTTAAATGTAGAATGAAATGGTTGTAAGTATGCATTTCTACCACATGCAAATGATTTTGATATACAAACTTGTGCAATCCAATCTCCCAAGGAATAGACAGCACCACTTATCACCATCTTTACCAAAACAGGATTTGTCATAAAGCGATCTTAGAATAGTTACTAAAATGGTCATAAATTATGTTCTTATAGTAAAGAATACTTTGACTTAAGAAAAAAACTACACAATATTAAAACATGACATTGTGCTTTAAAAACTAAAAAGGTACCTGTAACGAAGAACTTCATTTCAACTTGCTAATTGGTTGTCACTATTAACTCTAAGCTTGTCTTTAAAGTTTGAGCTTCACTTGGTTTCGAGAATAGTTTAATATTCTTTACTAAACAAGGCAAAACACGTGAAGGTGGAAGCTCATTTGGCCCCTCCCCACCCCCTAACATCACTCTAAATTCCCCATTAACATTTAATAACATTCATTCATTCATCCATTTTTGAAATATAACATTCAATCATTATAATCACATGATAACATTCATTAACACATAAAATTCATTAACACACAACATTCATGAATAATTCATTAACACACAACATTCATGAAGAATTCATTAACACATCATTCATCAACATTACTAGTACAAAATTACATCCATTAAGACAACATTCTTTCATTAGCAAAAAATGTTAATTACAATCATTTCTTTTTGGGTTTCTTGCTATTTTTTTTAATCATGTAATTTCTAAGAGGAAGATCAATGTCCTCCTCATTCCCCTCCTCTACTGATTCTAATTCCAACATGTGTCTCCTCCTCATCTGTTTAGGAACATGAGGCCGCTATGACAAAGGGGGGTCCGCTACAATAACAACTACTTCATGAGTTAAATTCACACCATTTTATATTAGTGAATTACAAGTATTTATTTAAGTAAAAGAACTATAAATCAAAAAATTAATTTAAAAGAACAAGACATAGATTTTCTTTACCTGAATGTGCCACATGATCTACATGGTGATCAGTCTGAACATCCTCCGGCACTCGTTCATGATGCAGGAGCATCCTGGGTGTAAGAGCAATCTTGCATCACCCAAAAAAAAAAATTTTCTATTTTTATATTCAATAAGGGCTATTTTGTGCAGAGCTGCTATTTATGGAAAGTTATTATTTTTGGTAATTTTTGTATGTGCTCAGAATGATCTAATTTCTTTCTTGGAGGTTCATTTTGGTCATATAAGTCTGCCAGTAAAGTTTCATTGCCAGATCAAGTGTATATTGGAAGATATTGAAGATTTTCGGTATTGGCAGCAGGGTACAGAAACTTTGAACTTAGTTTTGAAGGCTTTAGAGGCCCCGGATGAGGTCAAAAATATGGGTGATGGGTGCTTGCGTTGGTCAAGCCTGTAGAGCGCTTCGTGGCATTTCTGAAATGGGGTTATAATAGCCGATCGGGTCAACTGGTGATGACTTATGGTCTTCGAAAGTTGGGCCACTTGAAATGGTAGAAAATAATTTTCTTCAAAATTTCTGTTTGGGTTTCAAAGGTTATCTTGAGCTGACTATGATGTAATAAAATACAAAATAAAATAATTCTAAGTTTGGTCGGCCTTATTGGCTAAAATTCTGGAACCTTCCCAGGCGGTGGAAAATTGCCTATATAAGGAAGACTGTATTATTGTCTTAGGTTGTTCAGAATAGTTCTGGGTAGTAGATCTAGGTATTGATTCGAGGCTTTGTCCTACAAAATGTTGTAAGGGAATGCCCATGTGGCTTTGCATATTGTAATTCTGAAAGTTTGTAATTCCACATTTGTGGAGATAATAAGAAGCCAATTTTTTGTTCTTGCATATTATTATTGTTGTTTCTCTATTTCTGTTATGTGTTTGTGGTATTAAGGGGAGCACCCTTCATCAAGTGGTATCAGAGTAGGAGTTCCTGAGTGTGTAAATAGATTGTCGACTGTGAGGCAGTTTGCACCAGGACCGTGGTTAGGGTTTTAGCGCGCATCACAAAAATGCCTCCACGAAGGGAACGTGGCAGAAGAGCTGGTGTTGTAACACCTGAGGTTAGAGAGCTGCAGAGACAAGTGCGAGCATTGCAAGAAGAGATTCACAGAGGAATGAATCTTAATGCCAGAGATGAAAGCGAGGATTAAGCCGAAGAAGAATATCAAGAAGGAGAAGCTGAAATTGTGAACCAAGAGGAAGAAAGACTTTTTCGGGCGATTTCCAAGATTGGGAAAAGACCTAAGATTGAGGTTCCTACATTTTCTGAAAATCTTAACCCAGAGGAATTGATCGACTGGATCAATGAATGTGAGAAATATTTTGAGTATGAAGATGTTGAGGATCCTGATAGGGTCAAATTTGCGAAGGCCAGATTGAAAGGTCATGCGAAGATCTGGTGGCAAGAAATTCAATTGGAGCGAAATAGAAGAGGGAAAGATAAAATCACAAGATGGGATCGGATGGTGGAAAAATTGAAGCGATAGTTCATTCCTGTTGATTATGAGCTTGACCTACTAAAGAAAATGCAAAGTTTGAAGCAAGCAGGAAGATCTGTTCAGGAGTATACAGAGGAGTTCTATCGACTCCTCATCAGAACAGGCCATGCAAAAGCTGATAAGGAGAAAGTTGCCCGATACCTTAATGGGTTAAGGCCAAGTATTTAGGAGGAGTTGAATCTGGTTCGAAAGAATAGTATTGAGGAGGCATACCAGTTTGCCCTAAAAGTAGAGGAAAAGCTGAACAAGAAGTTTGAGAGCAGACAAAATGGAAGAGGTCATGGTGCAAGATCTGGCGGATGGTCATATGGTGGCCGAAATGAAGATCCAAAAAAGAAGGATGAGGCCAGTAGCAACCAGAATCAGACAGGAAACAATTCTAATCATTTCCAAGATTAGAATAATAGAGATCAGAGAGGAAGAGGAAGAGGACAAGGATCTGGAAGAGGAGGCTTCCGTGGAACATGTTTTCACTATGGAGAAGAAGGTCATAGGGCATTTGAATGTCCTCAGCGCCAAGGTAGAACGGACAGGAGAAATGAAGGCCAGGCCAGAGTTGTACATGTAGATGAAGATGCTAGATCATCAAATTCTGAAGATGCTGAAAGAGGAGAAACGCTAATTAACAGAAGAGTTTTCCTGAGTGGTGAGAATGAACCTGAACAAAGGAGGAGCCTATTTCGCACTAGATGCAAGTGTGAGAGTAAATGTTGTGATGTGATTATCGATAGTGGAAGCACTGACAATTTGGTGTCAGAAGAGATGGTGACAAAGTTGAAGCTCAAGAGATAGAAACACCCACATCCATATTGGATTGCCTAGGTGCAGGATGACCACAAGGTCATGGTCAGTGAACAGTGCCTGGTAAAGTTCAAGATCGGTGGGTACCAAGATGAGGTACTATGTGATATCATCTCTATGGATGCATGTCATATGTTGTTGGGTAGACCGTGGCAGTTTGACAGATGTGCTGTACATGATGGTCATGCGAATACCTATTCCTTGACAAAAGATGGAGTGCGACATAAGCTAAAGCCATTGAAGGAGACCGAAGAAAAGGTATGTGGTAATGAAAGAATAACATTTGTTGATGGAAGAAAATTCCTAGATGGTATGAGGCATGAGCATGTATGTTTTGCTTTAATTCCAAAACCTGGTAAAGAGGAAGTAGAAGATGTTCCTGTAGAAGTTGCAGATTTATTGAATGAGTTTCAGGATATTGTATCCGATAACATGCCTGATGGATTACCACCAGTCAGGAAGATCAGTCATCAGATGGACTTGATCCCAGGAGTGAGTTTACCGAATAAGGCAGCACACAGAATGACACCTGCAGAAAGTGAGGAGTTGAACAAACAAGTACATGAACTATTACAGAAAGGATTGATTCGTGAGAGTCTGAGTCCCTGTGCTGTACCAGCAGTATTAGCACCAAAGAAGAATGAAGAATGGAGGATGTGTACAAATTCTAGGGTAATAAACAAGATCATAATCAAGTACAGGTTTCCATTGCCACGAATGGATGATATTATAGACTGTTTGAGTGGAGCTGTGTATTTCTCAAAGATAGATCTGAAGAGTGGATATCATCAGATTTAGATCAGAGAAGGAGATGAATGGAAGACTGCCTTCAAGACAAAGGAATGACTATATGAGTGGTTAGTCATGCCTTTTGGGCTGACCAATGCACCGAGCACTTTCATACGGCTCATGAATGAGGTTCTGAAAGAATTTATAGGTAAGTTTGTCATTGTTTACCTAGATGATATTTTGATCTTTAGTAAGACATTAGATGAGCATATGATGCATATTCAT
This sequence comes from Chamaecyparis obtusa, assembly GCA_027943335.1. Lineage (NCBI taxonomy): Eukaryota > Viridiplantae > Streptophyta > Pinopsida > Cupressales > Cupressaceae > Chamaecyparis > Chamaecyparis obtusa. The sequence goes on from BSBK01012700.1 coordinate 20,089, forward strand.
ATGGTATTTGAGAAGTTGAGAGAAGAGAAATTGCTGATTAATTTGAAGAAGTGCAGTTTTGTGAAGAAAAAGTTGGTGTATTTGGGGTTTGTAGTTTTAGGAGAAGGTCTAAAAATGGACCTAGAGAAGGTACAGGCTATCCTTAAATGGCCTACTCCAAGGAGTGCTACTGAGGTAAGATCTTTTCATGGTCTAGCTAGCTTTTACAGAAAGTTTATCAAAAATTTTAGCAGTATTTGTGGACCCTTGACTGAAACAATGAGAGGGGATAGAAAAGAGTTTAAGTGGACTAATGGGGCAGAAAAGAGTTTTCAATTGTTGAAACAAAAAGTTACAGAACAACCTATTTTAGCACTTCCAGATTTTAATAAGGTGTTTCAAGTAGATTGTAATGCTAGTGGTACTGCAATAGGAGCTGTTATGAGCCAAGAAGGTAAACCTGTTGCTTATTTTAGTGAGAAGTTAAATGATGCCAAGAGGAAATATTCTATTTATGATCAGGAATTTTATGCTATAGTTCAGGTATTAAAGAAGTGGAGACATTATCTAATTCCTAAGGAGTTTGTTTTGTATACTGATCATCAAGCTTTGCAATATTTGAATAGTCAAGGAAAATTGAATCAAAGGCATTTGAAATGGGTTGAGTTTTTGCAGAGTTATACATTTGTTTTGAAACACAGGAGTGGAAAGTCTAATAGGGTTGCAGATGCTCTTAGCAGAAGGCAACTATTGCTGACAGAAATGCAGATTGAAGTGGTTAGGTTCAAGGAACTCAAGAATTTGTATCCAGAGGATCCTGATTTTGGTGAAGCTTGGAAAGCTTGTACAGAACCTGTTACTCTAGATAGGATGAAATGGTTGGATTTCATCATCCAGGATGATATGCTATTCAGAGGGAGTCAGTTGTGCAAGTTCTATGAGGGAGAATCTCATCAAAGAGAAGCATAGCGGAGGATTGGCTAGACATTTTGGTCGTGATAAAACCCTTGGTTTGGTTAGTGAGAATTATTATTGGCCACAGTTTCAGCAAGATGTGAAGAAGTTTGTACAGAGTTGCAGAGTATGTTAGATGGCGAAAGGAGTGAAGCAGAATACAGGGTTGTATCAGCCATTACCCGTACCAAAGAAGCCTTAGGAGGATATCAGCATGGACTTTGTTCTTGGTTTACCGAGGACTCAACGGGGACATGATTCAATTTTTGTGGTGGTTGACAGATTTTTAAAGATGACACATTTCATTCCCTGCAAGAAGACTAATGATGCTGTTCATGTAGCATAATTATTTTTCAGAGAAGTAGTGAGACTTCATGATTTGCCAAAGACCATAGTTTCAGATCGGGACACTAAGTTTGTTGGATATTTCTGGCATACATTGTGGAAGAAGTTGAAGACAGATTTGAAGTTCAGTTCATCACATCATCCACAGACTGATGGACAGACAGAGGTGGTGAATAGGAGTTTGAGAAATTTGCTGAGATGTTTGGTTGGAGATAAGCCAACAGGATGGGATTTGATTTTACCACAGGCAGAATTTGCATACAATAATTATGTCAACAGGAGCACTGGTAAATCACCATTCCAGATTGTCTATGGAAGTAGTCCAAGAAATGCATCTGAATTGAGGAAGATAGATAAAGGAGAAATAAGTAGTGCTGAAGCTGAGGATTTTGTAGAACACTTGAAGAACATCCATGGGGAGGTGAGGAAGCATATTACCAAGATGAACACATAGTATAAGGCTAAGGCAGATGAGAAAATGAGGTATAAAGAATTTAAGGCTGGTGATGAAGTCATGGTTCATTTGCGGAAGGAGCGGTTTCCAGTTGGTACATATAACAAGCTGAAAATGAAGAAGTTTGGACCATGTAGGATACTGAAAAAACATGATTCAGGAAATGCATATGAGGTAGAATTGCCTACTGAGCTAAATATTTCACCAGTGTTTAACATTTCAGATTTGACAGAGTATCATGAAGGAGGTGTTGAAGATGAGATCACAGTAGCACAGTGGAGTATTCCAGCAACTAGTTCAGACACTAAGGAGATCGAAGATATTCTGGACAGTCGTGTTGGCAGAAGCACAAGGAACAGGACATATGAAGAATATCTGGTCAAGTGGAAATGATGACCTGTTGAAGATTCATCATGGCTGACAAAGGAGGAGGTTAGCCATCTTGGTTTTCCTCTGCACACCTGAGTCGTGACAAGGTCACTTCTCAAATTACCTTGGGTGTCTGATGCAGGAGCATCCTGGGTGTAAGAGCAATCTTGCATCACCCAAAAAAAAAATAATTTCTATTTTTATATTCAATAAGGGCTATTTTGTGCAGAGCTGCTATTTATGGAAAGTTACTATTTTTGGTAATTTTTGTATGTGCTCAGAATGGTCTGATTTCTTTCTTGGAGGTTCATTTTGGTCATATAAGTCTGCCAATAAAGTTTCATTGCCAGATCAAGTGTATATTGGAAGATATTGAAGATTTTCGGTATTGGCAGTAGGGTACAGAAACTTTGAACTCAGTTTTGAAGGCTTTAGAGGCCCTAGATGAGGGCTAAAATTTGGGTGATGGGCGCTTGCGTTGGTCAAGCCTGTAGAGCGCTTCATGGCATTTCCAAAATGGGGTTATAATAGCCAATCGGGTCAACTGGTGATGACTTATGGTCTTCGGAAGTTGGGCCACCTGAAATGGCAGAAAATAATTTTCTTCAAAATTTCTGTTCGGATTTCAAAGGTTATCTTGAGCCGACTATGATGTAATAAAATGTAAAATAAAATAATTTTAAGTTTGGTCGGCCTTATTGGCTAAAATTCTGGAACCTTCCCAGGCGGTGGAAAATTGCCTATATAAGGAAGACTGTATTATTGTCTTAGGCAGTTTAGAATAGTTCTGGGTAGTAGATCTGGGTATTAATTCGAGGCTTTGTCCTACAGAATGTTGTAAGGGAATGCTGATGTGGCTTTGCATATTGTAATTCTGAAAGTTTGTAATTCCACATTTGTGGAGATAATAAGAAGCCAATTTTTTGTTCTTGCATATTATTGTTGTTGTTTCTCTATTTCTGTTATGTGTTTGTGGTATTAAGGGGAGCACCCTTCATTAGTTCAGCATGACATGATTCTGTATCCTCTAAAATATACACAAAAAGGTTACACCAAGTTCAATTTAAGATGTTAAATTGTATTAATAATTACATAATTAGTTTTAAATAGAAAATGAGCACCTCCATGAACAGTACGATGCACATTAGGGGCTTCATGATGCGGCGTATGACCTGTGTCACGATTAAGAGGCTGCATTGCAATGTCATGCACATTATTATCAAATAGATTGTTTCTCAAGTATTCAATTTCTAATATATTTTTTGGCATATTTGCTTGTGCAAATGATGCAGGAGACTCTTTGGTTGGGCCAATGGAAGCTTTCCGTAGGCTTTCAGCCACGACTTGATAGCCTTCCTTGAAGGCAATTTTTTTGTGTTCTTATGTGGCCTCTGAATTAAAATCAGAGCCCTACATTTTTTGATTAAACAAAATTATTTGTATTTTATAAATAATTTTTCTCTACAATTCATTTACTGCTACTTACAATTCGTGCTTTAATTTTTGAGTATCCACCAGAGCCAAGTCTGTGCTGCCCAATCTTTTGTAGCCTAGCCTTTGTTGCCATTGATGTGTCCTACAACCTATGAAAAGTTTGAAATATGTTAGATGATATAGATATAAAGATCACTAATTAGTGCATTATTACATTATACTAGTAGTTAATACTATTGCATACCTTCTCACATTTGCTGGTGTAATTCCTCTTTGAGCATCCCCTTTCTCCTTTGCATCCAAAATGAACTCATTCCAATCCCTCACTGAAATAAAAAGAGGATGCTCGTACTTTGGGTTCTGGACGAGACTCTTTCTATATGAGTCCCTCACAGTCTTAAGATCTTTGCAAGCTCTTTCTAAAATTTTCTTCTCATCAAAAATATTATTACCAAACTCATGCTCTAAATCTTTAACGAGTTGATCTTTTAATTTTTTTTCTTGCAAGTTCCACCTTTTAAGAAAAAACACAAAATTGTTAGATATAGCTAGTAAAAGAAAAGACCCGAATGAAAGGAAAATACTGTACCAGTTAATGATATGAAAAAAAAATAGTGGGATAAAGTTAGTTCACTTATGATGTTCCACCTTGTACGTATGGTGGGCCCGAATATATGCAGTGCGAGGTCATAAAGCTTCTTATAAAATGTATCATTTCCTACAAAAAATGTCATGGGATAATCAATCCAAAACTTGTTATGAATAGGTAAATGCATATTACAATATAAAAAATAATTATTTAAAGTACCTGGAAGCTTAGGACATTTTAAAGGCATCGATTCATTATTGTCAATCAACAATGATGTCTGCATAACTCCCATGCTAGAAACACTGGTAGATCCAATAAATGATGGTGAATTATCACCAATACATGTACTCTGATCTGTATCTAGCATACCAGATGGTGCCGCCGGTGTATCTCCTACTCCAAAAAAATAATCCACTATGTGATGCATCCAAGATTAAAGTGCAAATTATCAAATCATAATTAACACAAAACCAAATATAGCAAAACAAGGATTTACCAGTTGGCATAGACCGTGAAGGCATCGATGTTTGCATGCCCCTTGTTGCTGACATTGCACTTGGCAATCTCGAATGGATGTCCATCGACCTCCTAGGAGGAGTCTCTTGCACTTGATGACCTGAACAATACATTGTTAGCAAAGACATTTTGAAATAATAAAAGTAAGAGTTAACTTAAGAAGTTTTTGAATGTTCCAAAGAAAAAATTCCTTGTAACTTGTCAACTAAAGGATTATTTTACCTGAGGTGGCTGGAGCTCTGCTAGTATCGGCCTCACCACATTGTCCTTGACTAGGTTCTGGATCAGTTACCAAAAATTCCTGTAACAAGAACACATATTACATATTTTACTTCACAACATAAAAGAGTATAAAATATAAACCTTTATTGAACTTTTATTATAACTAAAGATTCATTACTGCTTACTTCATAACGATGTGCTTGTGCTATCAATTCAAATAGCCTCTTCATCATCTCCTCGGTTGGAATATTTGCTTCATCCAAAATTCTCATTATTTCTAAATTGATTTTTTTAATTTTTTTCTTCAACATAATTGTTACATTAGGCATTTCCATGATATCATCATCAGAAGGGGTAGCTATTGCCTCTGTACTTACTACAGGTGCTTTTCCCCTATCTTGAACATCAAATTGTGACAGGAATATCAGTAAAACTATCATAAAAACTCCAAAACTGTAAATAAAATAACGTAATAATATAACATTTTCAACTATCTAATTTGTACAATTTTAATAAGGTTTACCCTTGCTGAAGAATGGGTGGGAGGAGCATCCTTGTGGCCTCTATCATGTGTAGGATCCATATCGTCCTGTGACAAAGATTAAATATAAAAACTTCAGCGAACTGAAAGTAATAGACTTAGCAAAAAAAAACTTATTAATAAAATGGTATATAGGACTTACCAACCTCATGATAGTAACTTTTTTTGTATCTATGTGATTTAAATGGTAATCTATTAGCAGTTCTTCCCCTACACTTATTGGTTTTATCGCACATACAAAAACTTGATTCCCCTCACACACCTCAAATATGCGATTGGGTTGCTTATTAGTTGAGGAAGGTCGCGTACTATTTATAAAACCCACAATATTACTTGTTGCTTTTGGTCTCCCATCAATGTACATTGCAAATCTTTTACTTTGATCATTTTCTTTCCATTGCATATAATTAACTGATAGTGCATACCTACGCATACTTTTTTTATATTGAACAATCCGTATCCAATCATTGTAATTGTAACATGGACCGACATACTTGAACAATTCAACAACTTTTTTGTAACATAACTTTATCCCATCCATGGAAAATAGGCCCAAACCATGTAATGAGGATTGAGCAATGCGATATATCCTCTCATTAACACAAAAATCAATGTTAATTAGAGGTAGGTCATTGGGTACCCATTCTTTCTCAATGTGTGTGTAGCGAAAGGGCACCTTGATGTCACCTTTGGTCTCATCATCATAAGAACATGACCCCCCATTAGCAAGGAAAAATTGCATGCGTTTATTGAATTTTTTTCTAATCTTTTGACCTCTAGTTGATCTCCCTATTTTAGCCATACTACATGTAGAAATTTCATCTAGCATTCCCTCATTTCCCTCATTCAATGTAGATAGATTTGACAAGTACCTATTTGGTGGGTCCTGCAATCCATCAAATGAGATATTGTCACATCCCTGCTTCAAATAGAATTTTGATAATATTTAAATAATATATATAGAATAATCAAGTCGTGACCCATACGTACGGTTTTTTTTTGTCTATATGTGAGAGATATAAAATGTACTATGTTGAAAGTGATTATATAATTATATTTCTATATGGTTCTTCTTTGTCTATATATACATTATATGATTATATAATATGTCTATTTATAACATACATGGTCAGTGATAAACAAGAAGAATATAAGAAAATTATGTCTATTTATTGACTTATACTTGCTGATCCATGTCACTGTGCACGATCCACACCAAAGGGGTTAAATTTCTTGCATATGTTAATCATTTATCTTAAGTTAGCTAAAAATTACATGATACGTATGCTACAAATAACTTAGAAGACAACATGAACAATATGCAACATTGTAAACATGAACAAATTTACCTTATATATGGAATGCAAGATCATCGATATAAGGGGTGAGGATGTCTATAGTCAATTGCCTATTTGCAAAAAAGGTGATAATCAAACACAATATATACATGTAGTAGCAGCAATTAATTGAGCATCGTAAGCAAAACATTAGTAATTATAAATCACATATGTTGTAATCATTAGAATTGAACACAATAAATATGTAATCATTACAATTGAAAGCAATAAATCATGTCAATCATTTCATTGATCATTTCAATTATGTTATTGATCATCATCATCATCATCATCATCATCATCATCATCATCATCACCATCATCATCGCCATCATCACCATCACCATTATCATCATTGCCATGATCACCATCATCATCATCATCATCATCATCATCTTGATCTTCATCATCTTCAATATCTTCTTCTTCCATAACATTATACTTTATCGGCCTTCCTCTTGGATCATGTCTAACAACAAATGACCAACCTTGTTTATGTGGAACCTCTGAGTAAAACACTTGCTCACATTAGCTTGGAAGAACATAGGGCTCATCTCCAATTGGCTCAAATGACCTTGTATTAATCATTGTAAATCTATTATCATGTTGAATAACAGTTCTATCTAGATCATTTTGATTCAGTCGTAGCCTGTACCATTTGACGATGAATAAAACTACTTTGAAGGAGTTAAAGTCATACTCAATTATATCATCCAAGATGCCATAGTATTGATTTTGAGATTTTTGATGATGTATGTCATTTTTAGATGATATATTGGTGACCTTGAAAACTGCAGTTATCTCAAAATCACAAGTTTTCTTTGTGTCATCTAACTTTTTTATGCAAAATTTGTGGCCATGATAGTACATAGCTTTGTGGTGCTTGACCTGCAATTTTTCAAGCGTGTGTAAATTATTTGCATTGTGAGTTGATATGAAACATATGAGTCATGATTATTAATAAATTTGTACGTACGTCTCCACCTCTTAAACCATGTGCTAGATCAATTACCATTGACGTAACATTGGAATCTCCATTATGATGAGCTTCTCTAACCAATGAAGCAACACCTTCCCATGTTAATGAGCAACTATTTTGTTGACATCGTTCAATCTATACCATCATCCAATCAAGATTGTTTGCAATATACAAATGTATTGCATCCCACTCTTGACCAACTGTATAAAAAAAATACACCAATTATAAATAACTTATATTAAAAATTTATAAGAATTAATTAACTACAATAACATCTTAGATTTACCTCTCACTTTCCTCAATCTACCTTTTCCCATCAAGTACTCCCCTTCAAATTTGTTAATGGAGTTGGGATCCCAAATACAATCTACATGAATCTTTGTTGCAAACTTAGGAAGATATTCACTAATGTACACCATGGTCTAGTATACCTTATATGCCTCCACCATAGAACCCTCAGGATGTGCTCTCTATCAAACCAAGCCTTTCAAAAATTTCAAGTGTCTCTCAACCATCCACATTGACCTAGTTGGTACAGGTCCACACAATTCAATCTCCTCAACTTGTTGTATGAGGTAGTGTTCTTGTGCATTGAAAAAAGTTGAAGGTAGACACTTTTACATTTCACACATAAGAAGAGAAATTTTTCTCTTTCAATATTTTATATCTTCTTTATTGATTTCTTTAGATGACAACCACCTCATGTATTTTCTAAGATCATATATAACTTGTTTGACACTATTGGTGAAGTGGTGTGGGAGAGATAGAGGTAGAATGTACTGCAATATTTGTAAAATGATCTTGTCAATATTTTATAAAAGAATGCAATGAAAACTACATGCAGTATACAAATATATAGTGAATACAAAATAACATGAATTACCTTAATAAATGTATGCCAATCATGTGTTTTCATCCCTAGCCCAAATTCACTTTTCTTTGATATGAGATCGTTTATGTTCGCAACAAATCTTGTGGGAAATAGTATTTTTTTATGACTTCTTTTATACCATTGCTCTGCTGCTCCAACAATAACCAACTAAGGGCACTTGTATCAATCTGGTCTCCATTGTTATTTGATCGAATGCCATTTTTCATTGCATGGTTGTATTCTTCAATGTCACTAAAATTTTTGACAATTTGGTCTTTGTCACACCTTCCATCCAAGATTTTCCATAATGTCTCTGTTACATTCTTTCCAATATGCATAGGATCAAACAAATGCACGATTGGGAGTTTCTCATAGTATGACAACCTAGTAAATTGTGTAGGATAACTTTTTAGTCTTTTTGGAATTTGTTTCATTGATGCCTTGACGACCTTCACAAGCATCAATTACATCATCAGTAAACAAAACATAATATCAAAATATAAATTTGAAAAAAAAACCTGATGGAATGACATTACCTCGATGATTTATTTTATTGTATGCCGACTTCCATAGGTGAGGTGTCATTCTCCGTGGCTTTGATGTAGTCTCTTCTTTCCCATTGAAAAGATGTTTTTCGATAATTCGGTACTTATGATTTCTGTGGAGAAAGTGTCTATTCTCATCGAACACCTGCTTTCTTAAACTTTTTGAATGATGAGATTTCATCTTTGGACCACAAACTGGACATGCAAATTTTCCTTTTATCTGAAGACCTACAAGATCGTGTATAATTGGATTAAATGTGTTAACTTTGTGTTAGCACTATAACATACCAAAAAGAGGTGTTAAGAAGAGAACATACCACAAAAATGTGTTAGCCCAGGGGCATCATGTATTGTCCATACAAGCATTGCATGGAATTGAAATTGTCTTTGTCCTATTGGTCTAGAGATGTCATACATAGTGACCCCATTCCATAACACCATCAACTCGTCGATAAGGGGCTCAATATATATATTGATATCTTTAACTTGGTACTTACCTAGTTGAATGAACAAAAACATTACATAATTATTATGACCATTTTGATGGATTATTAATAATAAATTAATTTAGATGACCATTAAATCAAAAAATACCTGGAACAATAAGTGCCAACATTATGTGCTCCCTCTTTATGGACAACCAAGGAGGAATGTTATTGTTGATAACAAAAATAGGCCACACCGAGTAAGGAGATCTCATCTCTCCAAACAGATTGACACCGTCCGCTGCCAATGAAAGCTTGAGATTAAGAGGTTCTTCTTTAAAGTGTGGCCATTTTTCCTCTATTTCCTTAAATGCTAAACCATTCGTAGGCATTCGCATAATGTCATCTTGACTTCTATTACATGCATGGTAATCCATAAATTGTGTCAAGCTATTGCACTTGAATAATCGTTGCAGACATGGAATAATGGGAATATGCCAAAGAACCTTGCGAGGCACCTTTTTTGTTATTCAATCTGATTGATATCTACTAATATGACAAATAGGGCATTCTGTTGCAAATTCATGATGTTTATGATATATAATATGATCGTTCGGACATGCATGTATTATTTGATACTCCATTCCAATATCTTTCATAATGGTAGATAATTCTCGGTACGAGCAAGGTAGAATGTTTGATGGTGGTAACAAACACTCACCTATCAACCTACGACCAAAAATATAATTTGTTAATTTAAAGAATATTAATTGCTACACGATTCAGCCAATGTTAATTGTAAGGAAATTGTGACTAAAATAATGAAAAAAAGATGACATACCTTAACATACGTGTCATTGCTACGTTGGATAAACCATTCATAACCTTCAAGTTCACCAACAACAATACAACAGCAAGAAGAGTTGTTTCAGAGCCTTCATATAGGGGCTCGTGTGCCTTCTCAAGTATAGGTACATCAAGCTCTGTGTCAACATCATCATCATCATCATCATCATCTTGATCATCGTGATCATCTTCATCATCATGGTCTTCTTCCATGGTATCATTACCTTCTACTTTTATATTCACACCTCCATGTTCCCTCATTTGGAAATCCACATTCTTCGGATTGTCATGGTCCATAACATGAAACTCAGGGATGTTGACCTATATGAAAATGATGACCTTATATTAACCATGAACATGATGTCATCATCAAATCATGTCTTATGTATTTTATAAATTATTAAAATACATACCAATGGACGAAATTTGTTTCCCCCTTCAATGTGACCATGTTGCCTACAATGTTCCTCAGCTGTTTTGATTATATATCTTTGAGTCTTTAAGCCCTTACAAATTTTGCAAGGACAATAAAATTTTCCATCACCTTTTCTTTTTAAGTTAGACCGCAGTCTAGCAATCGTCTCCCTATTTTTTTTTGTGTTGATATTGTCAGACATGGTATTTCTTGAATGGAATGACTCGTTGGTGGAAGAAGGATGATTTGTTTGCAACCTGTAGATACAAATCGTTACTGAACAACCTTTTTCTCAACTATAATTTTCTCAATGCAAAGGGACATTTATCATACCAAATCAAAGTTTAGAAATGGATGGTTCTGATGCTTTGCCATTACAATAGCAATAGAGGGTGCATAGATAGAAAAATAGTTGTAAAGAGTAGATTTAAATAAATAAAATCAGGTAAATAACTAGGGAAATTGAATAACATTGTAGGACTCCTTACCTCCATATATAGGCTTCTCTTAAGTAATGAAAAAACAAAGAAACCTCTCCTAATCATATGAATACAAGCATGGATTTTTTTATTTCATTGTTAACTTGAGCACCCTATTTCAAATAGAACATTATCATTAAATCTCGCAGGCCTTAATTTTTTGTATTTTTTTAATGACATTAACATGGTAACTTTCCAAAGTTAAGCACCTCCAATAATACTCCCAAACCATTCTTGTGGCTTACCATAATGACAACTCATTTCTTAGTTTCATGAATTGTTAAATTGCCTCTACAAGTCCATTTTCAAGAAGAAAACCTGGCCAAGTTAAACAAACTAATGGCTGAAATGAACATCATTGAGGAGGCAAATGCAGACTTTGAAATACTTCTTGTCAACAGCAGATAAAAGGAATTTTTCAAATGTTAAATGTTGATTAAAGGAACAGTCTTGTAACTTAGAAGAGCTTAGCTCGTCTGACCACAAACTTGACAAGTACTTGTTTGATGTTCTAGGCAAGAATAAGATTAGTCCCTTTATGAACCGTCTCTTAAATATGTGCTTTGATTAAGAAATTTTTTTTGTTATTTTGTCATATATTTTTCTATTACAATAGTATCTAGTTGCATAATGACTTTGATGATGTATTGGTTACAAATATTTTACTGTATATTTTATTAAAAAATTGTGTGTATTGCTTTGCTGGATTGATGAAATGTTATCAAGGAGAAGAATAGTTACACATAATATGAAATGAAAATCAATTTGTCATACAAATATGTAGTAAGGTAAAGATAAGAAGTAATAAGATAATGAGTAGATCGAAAGGAGTAATGATAATCCTTCTTAAATCTGAATGTCTGCTAGTGATCAAGATGACCATTGCCAAATGTCGATGAAATTGAGTAATTCTTTGGATCTCATTCTTTGGTGCTCAAAGAAAGTTGTAATCAAAATCAAAGGCATAATGATGGGCTCCTCATTTGCCTTTCCAACATTACTGTCGCTTTGGTTATTATGGATGACAATAAGACTAAATAATGATTTTTAAGTGAACAATGAATTAGCACAAATAAATACAAATTTAAGAATTGCATGTACGATCATGTACTATAATGATGTTTGATTTAGATTATTCTACATCTTTTCATTTGAACTCCAAATTTTAAAATTCAAACTTGGCTGTCTTTTTCATATTATTCATTGAGTTGGCTGAAGTGTGAGTCATTCCAAATTACATGGTTGGTGGTTGTATTTTAAGATTTAACACCAATTCAAATGAATCATGTAAATGGAAGGATCTAAGATTGAGCACATCTAGAATTTAATTATAAAATTGCATTTCTCATTATAAGAGTATTGCGTGCATGCTTATTATTTTGATCCTGGCTCATTATTGTTGAATTGGTCTATTTAGGGTTATGCCTAATTGGAACTTGACTCGTAATACAACTAATTGGAACTTGATCCTTAAGATTCAAGAGAGTTCTCTAATGTGTTCAATGTGCCATATGCCTGTACGTAGATTCAAATATAAAAAATAGACTAATGTCTAAATACCCATTAATGGATTGTGCATTAATGATGGATCATTTGTCTTGGTTCTCATGATTGTTTCAAAATCATCTTCATACATATAACAATGATTAGAAGGTGTTCTCATGTTTAATTAGTTCTTATACTTTGACCTTGGGTAATATGAAAGCCTTCTTTCATATTGATGATGTTTCATGTTCCATGAATGATTGTTCATACATATAAGCTCCAGGATGGATGGAAAATAATTAAGCCAATTAAGGCTTCTAAAAATGCTTCAAATTGACCCCTAATGACCTAAAAACTGACATTTGATGCATCCCATACCAAAAAATCTTATCGGCATCAACCTGACAGTGGGCAATGGAATTCCATGAAAGCAGGAAACATAGACAAGTGCAAGCAATATCATCCTTGCCGCATATGTAACAGGCTGATGGGATAAAAGGAGATTTTGGGGGAAGGCAGAGAGGAGAAAAAAGGCAGCTTATCTTTACTCATATCCCTACTTGGTCTTCTCAAGGGAGGATATGCTTGGATTCACAGAAGGAGCAATAACCCCTTTGGCTATGAGACGTCCATAAAAATGTACAAGTTAGAATGTCAGGTAACCTGTATACAATTGAGGATCCTAACAAGTCGATACACGTTTCCTTGCATTTGCAAAAGCTAAACTAGACAGAACATACTTCCATCTCACAAAGAAGACCAGACAAGTGGTAAGGATCAAAGAGATCATTCACATTAAACATAGAGCCGTATCAAGACTAGTAAAAGAACACCTTAATCATCAAGACATCATAAGAGCCAATCCTATCCAGACATAATTGGTATCGATACATTACTTATAGATCACATAGTGATCAAGACTATCATAATAAAAGAGTGGTATCAATAATTTAAGTCTTGCAAATCTGAGCAAATAGTTTCATAATTCTAAGAGTATATCCAAGGGACATTACAGCCACTCAAAGTCAATATACACAACATTTAATCATAGTGTTCATGCAAATAAGAGGCATCAGTTATCACAATATCCATAAACTATTTCTTGGCAGCATTCTATCTCACATATAGCAATTAAGACAATCAACACTCCTTAAACATATACCAGTAATAGAGGGATATACAATAGGATACATTTTTCTTATTGGGATGGTTCCCCGATTTGATACAATAGTAATATTGCTCAAACAATGTCATCAGTCGCTGTCCATATATAGACTAGGAGAATAAGCATGGTAAAAATATAATTATTATTAGGAATTGCACCGAGTATAGATGTATGGTTCAGATCACATATGCATAATTACTTAACCAGATCCATAAACATTATCCCTTGAATAATTATTACAAATACATGTTTCCCTTAAATCAATTACATAAACATTTAAGGAGGTATCATAGATTGTGCTTCACAAGAATGATCAAGAATTCAGAGAAGGAAGTCTCTTGTTGTTAGTTCTTCAAGGAAATCATCATAAATCCCTAAGGGATCTTAGAAGGGACATTTGACCTAAAAAATGACATTTGATGCATCCCATACCAAAAACTTTTATAGGGTTACTTTGGACCAACACACATAACCATGACTGAACCCCTATTTTCAATGCATGAAAATGACCAAATTTTCAAAGAAACTACTCTCCTCACATTCCCTTATCCCACCAAACCTTCAGCAGAGTTATAAAATGAATCAAAATGGTTAAATCCACAAGCAATTAGACTCACGGGTCCTACAACACCAAAACCCCCAAATCTTGACTCCAAACCTTGGTTTGCTAGGGCTTCCCCAATCTCCTATTACAACTCACTCTTGCATCAAATTAGTGATCGAATCACCATTCATTCAACATGAAAAAACATTTTCAAACATAAAAACCATTCCTTATTTGGATAGATCATCCACTGCTACACATTGCATCCAATTTCATTGTATTTTCTCACTATTCTTTAATTGTGATCACCTTTACTCCACACAACTCTACATATGCATGGTTAATGATCTAATAATATAGGTTAGAATTAACATTCCATGGTTAGAATGGTTCTCATTATTAGATAGACCACTGGCGCAACAATAGTTAGAATGGTTCTCATTATTAGGTTAGAATGGTTCTCATTATTCTAAGTTCCTACTACAATAACAGTAAACTAAAATAAGAAATGCTATTAGATAGACCACTGGCGTAACAACAGTTTCAATATAAAATGAGGCTCATTCGAAAATGGCATGAATTGAACAAAGAAATGTTGCAATTCCTTTAATGCATCAGAATAACCGAATTGAGACTTCAAGATGAATGAATTTTGCAGAAAATAGAGTATTTCTATTGCTTACGGTTTTATCCATTTTCAACTTATATAAATTCTAAACAACTAATTCAACCAAATTTTCATAAATCCTAAATCCATAGTTTATATATAGCATTTGATTCTTATTGGAAATTGATTTGACATACCTTAATCCTCTGCTTCAACTCTTCACCCTGTTAGCTTCTACCGGCTCCTTCGCA
Source organism: Chamaecyparis obtusa (assembly GCA_027943335.1). Classification (NCBI taxonomy): domain Eukaryota; kingdom Viridiplantae; phylum Streptophyta; class Pinopsida; order Cupressales; family Cupressaceae; genus Chamaecyparis; species Chamaecyparis obtusa. The sequence continues at coordinate 35,441 of BSBK01012700.1, forward strand.
CGCGCTAAAATGAAATGCTCAAATGAAGTTTCAAACTTTTTTTTTAACTTTATGTTATACCCGTGTTAGTCAAAATTGCAACCAACACGGGGCATGTATTAAAAAAAAACAAAAGTTTCCTTCTATAATGTGACCAACCAAAATATTTCTATTTGATGGTCGAATTGTTTAGTCAAAATTTAAGGTCAAATGTACTAGTGGAATGGTATACATGTATTTTGAGTCCACCTGCCTCCTATCATCCCCATGAATCACTACAACTGACAAAAATGAAATCATCCATTGACTTTGATCACTTATCTGATCTAGTACAACTAGGTAAAATTTTCCACATACAAATAATCTCAAATTTAGTACTTTATCATAAATATTCAGTAAACTAATGTCCTCATTATGTTTATATCATTACAGGCCATGTTTTTGCTGTTATTGCATCTGAAGACAATGAAGAAGGGACAAATTATTATTTGTGTCATTGTGTTGAGGCAAAAAAGAAATTGGATCACTCAGTTATTGATGGTGAAGAATTAGAATACCCTATAGGAGCAGTGGTTGTAACTGGTACATGGCTTAGATGGTATGGTATGAAGAACCTTAGGTTGTGGTTGTTCGAGGATTGGGAGACACACAGACTGATTCTTCATTATTCAAACCTCCTTGTTGCATCAAATGTCCACTTGATCAGATATGGGGGAAGACCGCATAATACAAATCTTTGGAAGGTTCGTGAGTTAGACCACGAGGCAATACTTGAGACAATCAAGGGTAGGGTGGACCCAATTGGTTCATTGGACTAAATGGAGATACAAAATATTGTAACATGTCAAATTTATATAGCACTATAAATTGGGTGGACTGTAAATTGCTCATGCATTACCCCGTATCTATAATGGGAAGTTTGTAAGATTTAATGACAACCTTTCTCTTCTATTTTTTGTGGCAATACCAGAAGGTTTTCTCTTCTCAGCTCTTTCCTCTGGTGCTCCTATTGAGTTGAGTTGTAAAAATATTTCTCATTATTAATTAAATTTTTTTTATGTTGTTATGCCAATGAATTACAAGCACATAATACTTGGAAGGCCATGGAAGAGCCTTAAGGAACCAACTCAATTCAAGGATGCACTATCTCATTTCCTTTCCAACTTCTCCCTCTCTGAAACAAAAGGTTTACATTTTGGTTTATCTAGATAGTGTACCCTCTTAGGCCACCTAGTGTACCTAGTGCCTCCACCACATCAAAACTCAAACCAGACTTCACAACTCTAATCAAGGTTCTAACACCTTACAATAAACTTGTCATACACTAAGATCCCAGTTCAACATTAACTTCCACACATTCAGTTCATAGTCACTTCTACCTCAAAACATCTAAACAAGCCCATTTTAACATAAAACCAAGCCAAAACCAACTTCTAAACAGGCCTACCATAAACAAAACATACAAAAAACCTAAAATCTTCCAACAAAACCTAACCCAGAGCAGTAGGAAACTTGGTAACAACCTTACTTCCTTCAGAAGTAGCATGCCTAGCCAGCTCTCCAGGCAGAACAAACTTGACAAAAATCTCAATTTCTCTAGAGGAAAGTGTCATGATCTTGTTATATTTTAGTAGAGAAGCAGCCTCAGGAGTAATCTTATCAAAAATATCAATCATGAAGCTCTCCATGATATCCATGGAAGCACTGGATATTCCCTTGGAAGGATGCACTTGTTTCAACACCTTGTATTCTCAGATTTCATTGCTTTGACTGTTGAATCCTTTGTGGGCTTGAACATCACTTTCTTTTCTTTTCTCAGCTTTGGAGAATCCTTTACTTCATTCTATCCTTTCATACCATCTTCTTTAAGACTCCACACCTTAGGTGTCCTTCAGCAACTCCATATCCACCATATCAAACAAGTTCTTGGTTCATGCTTGTTTAAGGTTGCCAATTGGTTCCATCAACCAAATTATTGATCACCTCTTCAAATGGTGATCAAAGTATTTGAATACCCTTTTTCAAGTTGCATAACATATGTCAAAACAAAGACTATGTGTTTTGGAACATCACAACTTAAAATTGCTGATTCACGTTTCCCAACTAGGCCTAATAGGCTCAATTAACAAAGCAACCCTATTAAGGACTCATTCCCAAACCTTTCCACTTTCAACAATCTCTTAAAATGACTCTAATTAGAGGATTCTACCATCAATTTGAATATTTGAGACTTCTAGATGTAAAAGCCCCAAATTGGTCCCAAAACCCCCTAGAAACTAGGGCTCACCCAATGTCTCATCTCGCAGCACCATAGAAACTGAACCAAAGTTGAGTCACCATCATTTGACCATCCTATGATGGATTCATGCATAAAATACCCCTATCCAAAGGCTAGAACATCTACTGCTGTACCCTTGCACCAATTTCATGACCCTTATGCACCCTTCAAACTCATCAAACTCCTTCAATCACTCTCAACTTGAAAAATCTTTTTCTTTCCTGCATTTCCAATGTTAGAATACTAAGTTACAAGGTTTGGATCCATCTCCAAGTGACAACACATACATAAAGGGGACGGATCAATGAATTGCCCTGTCTAGTAGCCCTGCAGCGAAGGAAAATGTCACTTATCTCTGAAACTTTCCAAAGGACTAATCAAAAAAATTACTTTTTTGAGTACCCTTTTCTTAATAAATTATCATATCCAAAGGAAATATATGGTTGTTTCAGAGCGTGTATTGCTGCTCATCCCTATGGCTCCAAAAATGCATGAAAAGTGAGTGATTTAACAAAGGAACTATATGAAATAATTAACCTCAAGACTTCAAACTATAGAAAGTGTCTTATTATGCCATAAATACTCTAAATACCAAATGAATTATACTCAGACCTCCTATAACCCCAAAAAACCTCAAATTTGGTCTCTTCAAACCCTTAAACCAAGGGTTTCTCAAATCGGTGCCCTCCAATCACTTCTAGGTTCAAACAGTTATTGATTAACCTTTAAATGAACAATATAAGATGATCCAAATCATTAGATATCTCTATCCTTAAGACCAATCTTCTGGTGCTATACCCTTGCCATGAAATTCAATGTATTTTCTACCATTTGCTGACTGTGATCACTTCTTCTTTCACTTGTTTGCACACCAAAGCATTAGATTTGTATTGTACATGTTAGCTATGCTCATTCCATGAAAGTTAGGCCTTTAATTTCATGGGATGATTCTCATCTTTCTTGATGCTAAACTCATTTGATGTGGCTGTATATGATATGTAGGCTGTAATTTACAAAGTGTTTTATGATTATCTAATTTCAACTTATTATATGATGCAGCCGAGTGTCGACACAGTCATTATATATGGTATGTTTTACTATTTTTTGTTTTGAGAACTAATGCTTCTAGTGAATCCAAATTTAGTTGTTATAAAGATGAGATGTTAGTGAATGACTTCTTGCTAATACTACTCTTCCACCAGATCTAGATTTCAACCCTTTTGTGGATCTACAGGCTTAATCACAAGCCCACAGGATTGGCCAAGAGAAAACTATGATTGTATATCAACTAATTACAAAATATTTAGTTGAGGAGAAAATCTTGCAACGATCAAGAAGAAAATGAAATCAAGCCTCAAATTGGTTCATTAGCAAGCAAAGAACTTGGTCATGCACTTCATTTTAGCACCACAAATATTTCTATTAGAAATGCCTATTCATCAATGGCCTTGCATTTATGGGACTTGGGAAACTAGGTTACGCATGTTGGGCATTATCCCTAAAATGTAAGTTCATTGCCACCTTTGGCAAGGTAGTTTCACTCCTCATTTTACAACAAAGGACAGCCATCTATGGTCCAAGGTTTTAATTCAGCTGACAAGTGGAGAGCTTCTCAAGGTACTGATCTCTTTCATAGAGAAGTTCTTGATTCATCTCAAGGTTCTCATTTAGGTGACCAACTCCTTGGAGGTCCACAAATAGACCCATTAATTTCCCAAATTGGTAAAAGGGTAGATGCAATTTTGGAAAGAGTATCCCAATTGAAGAGAAATGGAAATTCTAGTGAGCATGAAGTTATTGTAGATCCAATGGGTGTATCTCCTCCACTGAAAAATATAACTACTTCCAGAGACTTGAGTTTAAATGTAGATTGTCTGTTCCCAAACATGCCCTAGTCGAGCAGATGAACTAGATGTTGTTTGAGTAAAGAAGATAGTGGTTTATTAAAGCATCTGCATTATCACACTTGCTATTAGTTACTACCTTTTGAGTAGCTTGCCAGCTATTTCTGTGCGGGATTTTTGTAATATATAATGTCCTCATGCAAGTACATGCAAGTTTTTGTAAACATTTTCTCTTGTAAAGGGTTAGTGAGCAATATCAAAGAAAAGGTTCTTGCATGGATCTGTAATGTCCCTATCTAGGACCTTACTCACTTTGCTTAAAACTCCTAATTAGAATTTGGATTTCTAATGCCTGCTATGATATTATTTAAGTTTGCCTTGCCCCTTACTGATTAATATTGTAATGAATTGGTTATCCTTGTTTTGATTCTCTCAATTGAATATATATATATATATATATATATATATATATATATATATATATATATATATTCTGTTATATGAATGACTAGTAAAAGAATGAGGAGCTCAATCAGTGAGATTGTCCAAATACGATTATAATGACAAGGATTGAGTTTATTATAGATCTTAAAATTCTATTCTCAAATGAGAATTTTTTCTCCTATCTGAGAATGAAAGGGCCGAAGTGTCCCTCAGAGTCCCTTAAGCATGAAATCAATGATCTTTGTGGGGTCATATCTTGGAGCTCGTGCAAGGTAGCATGGATCTGTCAGTTGCTACGGGACCGTGTTGTTGGGGCCTACAAAAGTCTATCTTGGTCTTCAGAGATTCAAGTTCATTTAAATCTGGCAACACATTTTTGGTCGATGTCAGAACTCATAATGTTCCTTAGTTCAAATGACCAACATTACGTATCTTTCCAACCGTTAGTCGTAGCATCGATCCGTCTGTTCCAACAGCTCTGAATGGCTGGGTAAACCTAGTGGCAACCTCGTTCACCACGCACAGTCATTCGATCGCCACCGATGACTCTGTGCCGAAGTGTCCCTTAAGGTCCCTTAAGCATGAAATCAATGATCTTTGTGGGGTTGTATCTTAGAGCTCATGCAAGGTAGCATGGATTCGTTAGTTGCTATGGGACTGTGTTGCTGAGGCCTACAAAATCCTGTCTCAGTTTTCAGAGATTCAAGTTCATTTAAAATTGGCAACACATTCTCGATCGATGTCAAAACTCACAGTGTTCCTTAGTTCAAATGGCCAACGTTGTGTACCTTTCCAACCATTGGTTGTAGCATCAATCTGTCTATTCCAATAGCTCTGGATGGCCGAGTAAATGCAAGTGGCAACCTCATTCACCATGCACAGTCATTCGATTACCGCTGATGACTCTGTGCTAAAGTGTCCCTCAAGGTCCCTTAAGCATGAAATCAATGATCTTTGTGGGGTCATATCTCAGAGCTCGTGCAAGGTAGCATGGATCTGTCAGTTGCTCCGGGACCATGTTGCTGAGGCCTAAAAAACCTATCTCAATTTTCAGAGATTGAAGTTCATTTAAAATCGGCAACACATTCTCGGTTGATGTCAGAACTCAAAGTGTTCCTCAGTTCAAACAGCTAACATTGTGTATCTTTCCAACCGTTAGTCATAGCATCAAACCGTCTTTTCCAACAACTCTGAATGGCTAGGTAAACACTAGTGGCAACCTTGTTTGCCACGCATAGTTGTTCAATTTCCATCGATGACTTCATGCTGAAGTGTCCCTCAAGGTCCCTTAAGCATGAAATCAATGATCTTTGTGGGGTCATATCTCAAAGCTTGTGTGAGGTAACATGGATCCGTTAGTTGCTACAAGATCATGTTGCCAAGGCCTACAAAAGCCTATCTCATTTTTTAGAGATTCAGGTTCATTTAAAATTGGCAACACATTCTTGGTCGATGTCAGAACTCAAAGTGTTCCTCAGTTCAAACAACCAATGTTGCGTATCTTTCCAACCGTCGGTCATAGCATTGATCTGTTTATTCCAATAGCTCCGAATGGCTGGGTAAATGCTAGTGGAAACCTCATTCACCGTGCACAATCGTTCGATTATCGCTGCCGACTCCATGTTGAAGTGTCCCTCAAGGTCCCTTAAGCATGAAATCAATGATCTTTGTGGGGTCGTATCTCAAAGCTTGTGTGAGGTAGCATGGATCTGTTAGTTGGTACAAGATTGTGTTGCTGGGGTCTACAAAAGCCTATCTCAATTTTCAGAGATTCAAGTTCATTTAAAATTGGCAACACATTCTCGATCGATGTCAGAACTCACAGTGTTCCTCAGTTCAAATGGCTAATGTTGCATATCTTTCCAACTGTCAGTCATAACATCAATCCATCTATTCCAATAGCTCTAAATGGATAGGTAAACGCTAGTGGAAACCTCATTCACCACGCACAGTAGTTTAATCCCCACCGAAGACTCTGTGCCGAAGTGTCCCTTAAGTTCCCTTCAGCATGAAATTGGTGATCTTTGCGGGGTCATATCTCAGAGCTTGTGCAAGGTAGAATCAATCTGTCAGTTGCTACAGGACCGTGTTGTCGGGGCCTACAAAAGCCTATCTCAATTTTCAAAGATTCAAGTTCATTTAAATTTGGCAACACATTCTTGATCGATGTCACAACTCAAAGTGTTCCTCAGTTCAAATAGCCAATGTTGCGTATCTTTCCGTTCGTGTGAGGTAGCATTGATCCATCAAGTGCTACAGGACCGTATTGCTGGGGTCTACAATAACCTATCTCAGTTTTTAGAGATTCAAGTTTGTTTAAAATCGGCAACATATTCTCGGTCAATGTCAGAACTCAAAGTGTTCCTCAGTTCAAATGACCAACGTTGTGTATCTTTCCAACCGTTGGTCATAACATCAAACCGTATGTTCCAACAACTCCGAATGGCTAGGTAAACACTAGTGGAAACTTTGTTTGTCACACACAATCATTCGAACGCCGCCGACGACTCTGTGCTAAAGTGTTCCTCAAGGTTGCTTAAGCATGAAATTAGTGATCTTTGCGGGGTCGTATCTCAGAGCTTGCGGGAAGTAGCATGGATCCATCATGTGCTATGGGACCATGTTACCGGGGCCTACAAAATCCTGTCTCAGTTTTGAGAGATTCAATTTTGTTTAAATTTGACAACACATTCTCGGTCGATGTCAAAACTCAAAGTGTTCCTCAGTTCAAATGGCCAATGTTGCATATCTTTCCAACCATTGGTCGTAGCATCGAACCATCTTTTTCAACAGATCTGAATAGCTGAGTAAATGCTAGTGGCAACCTCATTTTCCACACATAGTCGTTCGATCCCCGCCGACGACTCCATGCTGAAGTGTCCCTCAAGGTCCCAACAACATGAAATTGGTGATCTTTGCGAGGTCATATCTTGGAGCTCGTGTGAGGTAGAATCGATCTGTTAGTTGCTACGAGACTGTGTTATCAAGGCCTACAAAAGCCTATCTTAGTTTTCAGAGATTCAACTTTGTGTAAAATTGACAACACATTCTCGGTCGATGTCAAAATTTAAAGTGTTCCTCAGTTCAAACGACCAACATTGTGGATCTTTCCAATCGTCGGTCGTAGCATCGAACCATCTATTCTAATAGCTCTGAATGGCTGGATAAAGACTAGTGGCAACCTCGTTCACCACACATAGTCATTCAATCCCCGTCAACGACTCCGTTCCGAAGTGTCCCTCAAGGTCCCAACAACATGAAATTGGTGATCTTTGCGGGGTCATATCTCAGAGATCGTACGAGGTAGAATCGATCCGTTAGTTTCTACGGGACCATGTTATCAGGGCCTACAAAATTTTATCTCAGTTTTTAGAGATTCAACTTCATTTAAAATTGGCAACACATTCTCGGTCGATGTCAGTACTCAAAGTGTTCCTTAGTTCAAACGGCCAATGTTGCGTATCTTTCCAACCATCGGTCGTAGCATTGAACTGTCTGTTCCAATAGCTCTGAATGGCTGGGTAAACGCTAGTGGCAACCTCATTCTCCATGCATAGTCATTCGATCCCTGCCGATGACTCTATGCCGAAGTGTCCCTCAAGGTCCCAACAACATGAAATTGGTGATCTTTGCAGGGTCATATCTTGGAGCTCATGCGAGGTAGAATCGATCCGTCAGTTGCTACAGGACTGCGTTGCCAAGGCCTAGAAAATTTTGTCTCAGTTTTTAGATATTCAAGTTTGTTTAAAATTGGCAACACATTCTCGGTCGATGTCAGAACTTAAAATGTTCATGAGTTCAAATAGCCAACATTGCGTATCCTTCCAACCGTAGGGCGTAGCAATGAACCGTCTGTTCCAACAGCTCCGAATGGTTGGGTAAACACTAGTGGAAACCTCGTTCGGCATGCATAGTCATTCGATCCCCATCGAAGACTCTGTGCTGAAGTGTCCCTCAAGATCCCTTTAGCATGAAATCAACGATCTTTGTGAGGTCATATCTCAGAGCTCGTGCGAGGTAGAATCGATCCATCAGGTGCTACAGGACCATGTTGTCGGGGCCTACAAAATCTTGTCTTGATTTTCAGAGATTCAACTTTGTTTAAATTTGGTAACACATTCTCGGTCGATGTCAGAACTCAAAGTGTTCCTTAGTTCAAACGACCAATGTTGTGTATCTTTCAAACCGTCGGTTGTAGCATCGAACCGTCTATTCCAACAGCTCCAAATGGTCGGGTAAGCAATAGGGGCAAACTCATTCGGCACACATAGTCATTCAAACCCAATTGATGACTCGAGGCTGAAGTGTCCCTCAAGGTCTCAAATATGTGAAATCAATGATCTTTGCGGGGTCATATCTCGGAGCTCGTGCAAGGTAGCATGGATTCGTTAGGTGCTATGGGACCGTATTGACGAGGCCTACAATAACATGTCTCAATTTTCAAAGATTCAAGTTTGTTTATATTTGGAAACACATTCTTGGTCAATGTCAGAACTCACAGTGTTCCTTAGTGGAAAATGACCAACCTTGCATATCTTTCCAACTGTCGATCGTAGCATCGAACTGTCTATTCTGACAGCTCTGAATAGCTGGGTAAACACTAGGGGCAACCTCATTCAGCATGCATAGTCATTCAAACCCCATCAATGACTCCGAGCTGAAGTGTCCCTCAAGGTCCCAATAACATGAAATCAATGATCTTTGCGGGGTCATATCTCAGAGCTCGTGTGAGGTAGCATCGATCCGCTAGGTGCTACAAGACCGTGTTGCCGAGGCCTATAATATCCTTTCTCAATTTTTAGCGATTCAAGTTTGTTTATATATGGAAACACATTCTCCGTGAATGTCAAAACTCACAGTGTTCCTTAGTTCAAATGGCCAACGTTGCATATCTTTCCAATCGTCGGTCGTAGCATCGAACCGTCTGTTCCAACAGCTCCAAATGGCCGAGTAAATGCTAGGGGCAACCTCATTCGATACACACAGTTTTTAGAACCCTGTCGATGACTCCGGGTTGAAGTGTCCCTCAAGGTCTCTTAAGCATGAAATCAATGATCTTTGCGGGGTCCTATCTCAGAGCTCATGCAAGGTAGCATAGATTCATTAGGTGCTACAACACTATATTGCCAGGGCCTACAAAAGCCTATCTTAGTTTTCAGAGATTCAAGTTCATTTAAAATCGACAACACATTCTCGGTCGATGTCAGAACTTAGAGTGTTCCTCAGTTCAAACGACCAACATTGCGTATCTTTCCAACCGTCAATCATAGCATCGATTCATCTATTCTAACAGCTTCGAATGGCCGGGTAAATGCTAGTGGCAAACTTGTTCGGCACACACAGTCATTCAAACCTTGTCGACGACTCCGGGCCGAAGTGTCCCTCAAGGTCTCTTAAGCATGAAATCGATGATCTTTGCGGGGTTATATCTCAGAGCTCGTGAGAGGTAGCATCAATCCGTTAGGTGCTACAAGACTGTGTTGCCGAGGCCTACAATAGCTTGTCTCGGTTTTCAAAGATTCAAGTTCATTTATATTTGGCAACACATTCTTGGTTGATGTCAGAACTCATAGTGTTCCTCAGTTCAAATGGCCAACATTGCGTATCTTTCAAACCGTCAGTCGTAGAATCGAACCATTTGTTCCAACAACTTTGAATGGCTGGACAAATGCTACTGACAACCTTTTTTGGCACACACAGTCATTCGAACAACACTGACAACTCCGGGGTGAGCTGTAGGATGAGTCCAAATATGTATTCTAGTGTTTGTCATTAATAATCAGGCAGTTAGGGGACAATTAGAGGTTAGTTTGTAAAAGCATAAGATTGTACATCCACATCTATCGTAGTAATATTATTAATAAAAGAACTCTTGCCAACATCATGGTACCACTCCATATGCCCCAGATATTATAGAGTCCATACTTGAGAAGAAGAGACAAGAGGTTGGCTCTGGTCTTTCTCTTAAGGAGGTACAGGCTTTAGTGCCTAAAGTGACCCTGAAAGGGGAAGTTTTCCCCTCTTATGCAGATAAAAATTATGTGAAGGGATATCAGGTTACCAGGTGTGTAGATCCTACTATATCAGCATTGATATACCCTAGATTTTTAGCTGCCCATGGTTGTTATCCGAATAACGACCAGATTCCACTATACTTTGCATAACAGATTTTTGCTGAGGTTTGTTTAGGTCATGCTATTAATTACACTAATTTGCCAGCACATCTAGGATAGGGGCGTGGCAGGCTTGCTGATAGAGATGCTTATCATCGAGCTGATCGATAGAGACTAGTACACAGGGCCATTGTTGGTCAGAGGGCACCTGCTATAGCTCCTTCATTGGGCCCTGTTGCAGATGATGTTATTCGTAGCACCTAGCTCTTAGCTGCAATTGATAGTGTGGGGGACATTGCAGCAGCTGCCACATCCATATCTAGTGATTAGGTTGGCCAGTACCTGATGTCTTGATGACACTCCAAATTGTCAGGTGGAGCATCCGCTAGAAGGATCGCATATGACATGTACACTACAGTAGGCATCCCTTCACTTTCTAGCCTAGAGGGACTTACAGGGGAGATGACACGGGTGACACTAACTAGCTTGGCTGAGGATCTATTGGATGCATATGCATTTATAGCAATAGAGCATGATATCCCCATATCAGAGCTTAGATCTCATGTGGGTACTATTAGATACGCTCAGTCACATCCTTCTCACCTAGACCATGGCCATAGTGGTAGTGCTCATGAGGATCCACCTACTGACCACTCTATTGCTACATAGGGAGAGGCACAATGTACATACCCTTCAGTCAGTGCAGGCCATTAGTTCTCTGATGTTGGTCTTGACGATGTTGAGTTCAGCATGACCACTACAGGTTATCTAGATTTGTTGACACGTGATGATATGACTTCCATGCCATCTCATCTGGCTAGTCCATTGCATTCATCATTAGAGAGGTGTGTGCAGTCTACTCATGTTGTAGATGTAGATTTGAGCTTGGACCAGGCACAGAAAAATCTTGATACCTTGGTTGATAGGATTGAGGCTAGTGAATCTGAGTACTATCAGTTTCCACCACCTACACAGGTATAAATCAGATTATATACATGTATTTAATGTTACAATTTTAAACTTAAATTTATTTTCAAAATTTCAATCAATTGATTTATTTTTTGTCTACCAGGATATGCCTCTTATTACTCCTTCTTTGGGTATTGATCGTGTATGTTGTGGGGACTCACTCGATGATGACATTAGTAGTGGACAGGTGAGTTTTTAATTTATTATCTATGTTCCACACACTTTATAACATGTTTTCTTGTACAATGTTTATATATTTTAATTTATATATCTCTTTCTTTGTAGGGATCTGCACATCTTTCAGAGCATGATAGTCACTCTAGGTGTGACCGCTTAGTGAGGAGTTGACATGATGAGTCATAGGCACATTCATATTTGATTAGAGACATATTTCATATTATGTATATATATATATATATGTGTGTGTGTGTGTGTGTGTGTGTGTGTGTGTGTGTGTGTGTGTGTGTGTGTGTGTGTGTGTGTGTGTGTGTGTGTGTGTGTTTGATGAACTATATTTCATTTCTAGACTCTACATGACCGATTGATGTGTTTGATGTTATATTTTATTTCTAGACGGGCTTTTGATAGAATGTTTGACACATGATTGATTCATATGTTTCATATTTACAGTACTTGATCTACACACATGATTGATGTTTCATGCATGTACATTATATATATATACTTTCGCTCTAGATACATGTGCATGTGTGTGATGAGCTTGTAAATTTTCAATACTTTCAATTATAGATTACATACACATGTACATGTTTAATTTAAATTTGATGAACTTGATTTCAATAGATTAAACATACATGAATCATGTTTGAATTCAATATAAATTACATACATGAATGATGTTTGATTGTACACATGTTTGATTTAAATGTACATTTGATAATAGTTGTGTGCACGTACTTTTAATTTAATGTTGTTGTACTTCAAGTAGATTTTATATTTAAAACATGCACATCCTAATGTAACACATGAAAATTCAATACATACACATAAGACATAAATTTGAAGGACATGCATGATAATTATAAGATATCCACTTGTAAGACATAAATTTGAGATCTATATATTCTTAATTTTTAATTTAATTCAAGCTCCATTCACTATGGGCACCAGTAGGAAAGAATGGAGCTAAGAAAACCTCTGGTCTCGCCCGTGAAAAATTTAGTTCAAATCATATTTCATGCGTTATTTAGTCCACATCTTCAAGTTCATCTCTCTCTCGAATAACATTTAATATTCTCTCATGGTCATCAGTATCAAGTCTCCACTTACGAATGTCACATCCCATCACAGGAACAAGAGATAGGATGGTGGAAATTACAAGATGACTATACTGATAAACCTTATTGTTAGGTTGATAATCAATAAAATGAATCCCTTGTTTAAGTATTTTGGTTTGCTTCAAATATGTTCCTTGCACGACAACTGAACCTACACAATGTGTTCCTCAGTGTTAAATATATAGATGTGATAAATACTAACCACATAAACAAACTTAAATACAGTACTAGAACCTATGGGAAACATAATTCCATTGCTTTTTTCACTCTATGTTAGCTTCATCCTCTCCTTATAGCAACATAATAAATAGTAACTAACTGATGCAGAGGAAAGTGGGGCTTCTATTTGGTGGCTCCAAATAGTCTTCAACACAAATGTTGTTTTTGTAAGGTCCCTTGAACCTTCTTCACTCATGGATCAAATCAAAGATCCATACCAATTCCAAGACCAACTAATGGTCATACACTTAGTCTTCTTCAAGACTCATTCCCACTTTTCTCCACACCAAGAAATGCAAACCACTCTTAACAAAAACCGAACCAAATTACCTTCTTGCTGTCCCTTGGGATATACCTATACACAGAGGTATATAACTTTTGACCTAGACCAAAATGCTTAAATCACTCCAGTGAGGATGAGCACAATTAGGTCTTCCAAAACATATCCAAAGCTCATCAAAATCCAACAGTTGGTTGGAAAGATATGGCTCCCGTACTGAGGGTCAATTTTTCAGATATAGTATTCTCTACCAATCCGAGATCTCTATCTTCAACTATTTGCATGTCCCTTTTCCCTGCACAAAAAGGTTTACAAAACACATACCAAACTAACATGAATTTATACCATGAAGATATGTGGCCTTACAAGGTTCTGCAACCTTGAATACTCTTTCTTAAGACAAGTAATTGTGATTGACACAGTAGGACAAAAAACACAAAAAAAATAGATTAATGCAATGCTTTCAAGAGATTTAATCCCCAATCTTGATCATGCATAACAGATAACATTAGGATGATCACTCCAACATTGGAGTCTCAAAAACAATGAACAAAACAACAAAAATGCTAGATTAATGGGAAGCTTGATGTTTTTCATTTCCAAAGATTCTGCTATAGTCCTACATGGCTGTCCACAAACTAACACAAAATCAAATCTCTTTCATTCTTGCCCTCCTCCGAATTTTTGAGAGCTTCTACCTCTTCTCACACACACCCTATTCTATCTCCATTTTCCAAAACCCTAACTAACTCCTTCCAAGCATGCCAATTATTTTAAAGCAGGAAACTAATGTTGTCAAGTGACAAACAAAGTTGTCAACTTGACCACCAAATATTTTGATCCCCTAATCTAATTTCTAATGGTCTTTTGGTGACCTGGAATCATGAACTCACTCCTCACACACACTCCCATTGCTAATACTAAAAAGATCAATATTTTAACTACATGGTGGCCCTTTTAGGGCACTTTCCCTTATCATGGAAACATGAACAAAATAAAGGCACTAATGGCCCAAATTACAAACATAGAGTCTTTATGGAGAAATTTTTAAGATCTCTTTGTCTTCTTGAGATGCTCTGCATCACTAACACCTTCCACATTTCCAGGCTCTGCTACTACTGCAAAAATATGTCCTGCATTTAAAGTGAGCTTTTTAATTTTAGGAACTTGTAAATATAAATTAAACAAACTTTATTTAAATGAATTGAGAACTTATGAGTCCTTTTTAAAAACATGTACATATAAACACACACATACCTATTTTGATCAAACCTGAAATATGGTCATAATCTGTAGAAATCAATGGAATGTCGTCAAAGCTTTCATCCTAAACGTCATTTGTGTTTGTAACATCTAGTGGAACCAAATTCCATTCACTAACATATCCACATTTTTGGTTGATACATTCGTCATAGTTTTCAAAAATGCAGTCATAACAAAAGCATGAATAATCTCTAGTGTATAATGACCACACATTACTATCTGTACTCATAACTGAATGTAGGGATCTTGTTTTGTCTACTCTCTTGCATCCATGGATTGATCTTCTATCAACACCTGAACAATAGAGAGGTCACATGTAAAAATTAAAGACATATATATAAGTTAACTCAAACAATGATCAATAAATTTAAAATTAGTACCTGTTATCTCCTAGAATACTCGGAAGGGTATGACTCGATCTGATCGTGATGATGTGTTATCATGATTTGGCACCATAAAATGCATCTTGCACCACTCAACTACATCATGAGCATTATTTATACAATATCCCTAATAGTCCAGTTAATACTTTCTTAAAGCACGTTTGATACAAGCTCCTGCACCATCATGCTCTCCCTTTCCATGTCCACTCTCAAAGAAACTCCAAATATGTGGTATCTTTTGGTATCGATGATATCTACACAGTGCGTAAAATGGCCTTGCTGATTTAAATTGTGCTACACATCCATCCGACCAAACAAAATGCTTTTCAATTTTGATGCCTTTGTTTTCCAAATATCCAAAAAATGTCTTAAAGCAATGCTCGACAAAATGTATGTCATGCTCTTTATCATCACTTATGTAAAATTGATATTCTTTCTTTATGACTCATGCTTCATATGTACTTTCAACACCATCCAAATCTAATTGTGCATGTCGATAAGACACATGTACCATGATAGTCACCTACTCTGTATAGTAGTATTCTGCTTGAAGTTGTTTTTGAGATACAAAGGAGTAGTTCTCTGCAAAATCAACAACCGATAAAATCGTTCCAACTGGAAAAGATTCTTTTTGTATTTGGAATTGTTCTACCTACCATTTATAAAAAAAAACATGTCGTATGTATGGTTGAATCAATTTACGAAAATTCTCCATAAATGTTGCAATAGGTATCTCGTCTTCTACATAATCCAACCTTGTTGATTCTTTCCCGACTTTTGTTTCAGACTTTATGTACTTGTATCTCTTGCATTTTATCATCCTCACCATGTCAGTATCTTCAAGTCTTAAAGGAAATTTAGCCAAATCCCCGCATGTTTGACAAGTTCCTCTTATGCAATCTATTTCAGGTATTTCATGATCAATTGATTTGTTACATAAGATTGATGTTATGAATTGACTTGGATGTTTAGGAAAATCATTTTGAGAACCACCACTTTCTTCTATCATCTTTCTAAACCCTTGGTAGTAGAGATCGAATTCAATGTGATATCGATAACAACAAGTTTCAAAAGATTTATTTATCTTTACAAAAAATGGTTTTAATCTTTCAAACATTGTTTGTCCAATCTTAATGTCAAGATTTGAGTTACAAAATGAGAGATACAATTCATGTTGTGTGGTGTCCAACCAATGATGTAGACACCGAAAAATCCTTCAAAAAATAAATTATTTTTGTTTTTTGAAAATCCTTGATGACATCATCATTTATTAATTAATTATTTATTTAATTAATTAATTTATTTTTATGGCATTAAATCCCTCTCTCTTAATTAAAAATTTTTAATTAAGGAATCTAGCCTAAAAATGTCATTTGGACATTATCCCTAATTTATTAATTATTTAATTAATAAATTGACCAAAAACTTCAAAAATAAATTAATTTATTTTTAATTTATTTTTTATCCCAAACTTGGCCAATTTCCTTAAGACCACTAACCTCTTCCAAAATCTTCTAATCCCTTCTTAATTTCGATTAAAAGGCTAATCCCATCTTTTCTAACCCTAATCCCAAGGTTAAATATTTAATTAAGGTTAAATATTTAATTTTCATATTTATTGAAAATATTTTAATAAATATTCCTAAAACTTAAGCTTTTGGAATGAATAACTTTTATTCCATGAAACTAAGGAGAAATCTAGACTCTTCTAGAATCTTCTCAAATCCACCCTCTTCACCCATCCTAATCCTTTTTTTTGTCCTAATCTAATCCTAATCCTACCCTTAAACCTTTGTGCAATCCTAACCAAGCTTAAGACTTTCCTAAACCAAAGCAAAGTCTTTCCTTCCAAATATCTCAACCACAAAGCATTTATTGCTTCCCCAAAGTCTTCAAAGCCTCTTAAAGCCCATTCATTGCTCTTACAAGCATTTATTTGGAGAGTTATGAGCTTGGAGCCCCCTTTGTTGACTCCTCTTTTCCCTTCCCTTCATCCACTCACCTTGTGACATGTGTCACCTCCTGATTGGCTGAGAACTAGCACAATCCATGTGCTTCCTTTTGAGTGAATCTTGGCCTCTCTTAAGGATTTCAATCCTGGCCATTCATTCCTCCTACCCCAAGCCTTTAGAAATCCTATAAATACCCTCACTTCCTAAGGCAAATCATCTCTCAACTCTCAAACTCAATAGCAAAGTTATAATGCAATTTTCATTCTAGCATAAGTATAAACTCATCATTTTAGATCATTTCCAAGCTTAAATCATATCTAAATTAGCTTAAATGGATTAACATAGATTCATTTCTTGTTTTAATCTTAGTTCTTTCATTTAGCTTTGCATATTTGTGTGTTCTTGAGGCCTTTGAGGCAAAATAGGTTCTTCATACCTATTTTGTGTCATTTTGGGTCTTCTTGATCCTCAAATCATCATTTATCTTGCATGCTCCAAGTGCTTGAGTTTGCACACCCACATCCATTTATATCCAAGCATATCAAACGGTGCATGGGCGCATCCGTTTTAGGCTTAAACTGAGGTGGCTTTGATTTTAGTTTGTTTACCATTAAATTTGATTTGATTATATGCTATGACGTTTGTTTGTCTTTGGCCTTCAAAACAGGTTTAGGTGCACGCTCAAATCCTAGTCTACATTCTGGCACGCCCGGTGGGACTCTAACCATAATCATTTTGATGAAATTATACTTTATATGCTTGTATTTTGTAGGAAATAAAAGAAATGTCACCTTCATGAAAAGAAATGACGCCTACAGCAATTAAATGTCACCTTCAAACAAAGAAATGTCACCTTCATCAAAAGAAATGTCACCTACAAACAATCCAGTCACGCCTTCATGCAATTAAATCACGCCTTTGAGGAAAGAAATGACGCCTATGAGCTCTATTTTCACGCCTGCATAACTGAGATTTTCCTGTGATCGATAACTTCTGTTACATCCCAGAATTCTCTTCTGTCGCCTTCTTGTAATGAAATCATGCCTGTAACGAAAGAAATCATGCCTCTGCATTTTTATCTGTCACCTTTTGAGGTACAGAATGTCACCTGTAAAAATGAAGTGTCGCCTTTACACTTTCCAGCGTCGCCTATAAGCTAGACAGTGTTGCGTTTGGTTTTTTTTGTCTTGAGTTGCTTAGGACTGGTTTTTTTTCATTTCTTTTATTACAGCCAAGGTCAAAACAAAATATTGAATGACATTAAGGAAATGAACTTAGGTCCTAGAGTGTCATTGTCAATTTGAAAATCAAACCAAATCTTGAATGCACTAAAAGGAATGAATAACTCTGTTCCCTATCTCATTTCGAATTCCAAAGCAAGCAAACAAATTCAATCTTGAGTGATCTAAGGGATAAAACAAAGCTTTTTCAAAGTTCTTAAATCAACTCGCTAATCAAATCTTGAATGCACAAAAGGAAAGAACTTGCAAATGTTCAATTCATTTACATTTTGAGGAAAAGAACAAATCAAAATCTAATCACGAGTGTCTTCATTTCAAAGTTCAAACATCACTTAATCAAATTAGGGAAAATGAATAAAATCTGCTTGATGTGCATGTAGGAGTTTTTCAATTCTTGCATAATCCTTGTTAGAGTAAGCAACGTGGAACATTTGAACTTGGACAAGTTCACCTGTTCTGCTTTTAGTGAGGCCTGTCCAAGGAGAAGCGCTTCCTCCTCGGAGAATGACCTCAAACCGGTATCCCCCCGGCCGGTATACAAATAAGCGAATACCAAAAGAATCGCTTACATCTCCTAATCGCCGGGCGTTCGTGCCAAAAACGTGTCTGGGGATGGTAAACATTCCTCTCCCCCAGCATAATTGGCAAGGCTCTTAAGTGAGTCACGGATGATCAGCATAACCGGGTATGGAGACTCCACAGAACTATTAAAAACCTGATAAAATAGAGGCTACCCTATCTACATCCGAAAGTATCAAAATCCTTGTGCAAGGACCGATTCCAAGGGGTTTACCGGGTCGCCTCAAGATTACTCACCATTTGTATTCCCTTCTGGGGGATACCAAGCTGTGGGCAAGCGATTTTGATACTCACCTTCTTTAGGTAGATCTGTTTGAAGTGCTTGAGAGTCAAAGACTCCGTGAAAACACTTGTTGAAACATACACTTTCAAAGCATTTATCAGAGTCTTTTATCTTGTTTGTATCTCACAAAGTTGCTTTGTCCTTTGTGAAGATTGCTTTTATCAAATCCTTTGCCAATGGAAAAACATCAAGTAGATCTATAACTTGGTTCGAAGGACAATCAGAGCAGCCATCCCAAAACTTGGTCATCTCCCATCCCTTTGTCTGTCTTCTTCTAGAAAACCGTCTTCTTCCAATCTTGAGCTAAATCCAATCCTAGCCTGCTTCCGTCAGTCATCTCAATCTGAGTCTTAGTCTTCCAAACCATCTTCATCCTTCCTCCTTATCCAACTCATTCGCAAAGTCAGCATGTCTCAAATCTATAATGAGTTTGGTTATGATATCTCTCCTCTCCGTCCAATCGATCCTAATGATGATGAAGGCCTTGTAGATCATGATGCTTATTTCAGCCAGTTTGCTCCAAGCAACCCCTAGCATTCCATCATTCCTCCAATCCAGCCAACCATGCCTTTGCGCTTATCTCCTAGCACTCCCTTTCATGTCCTCGGCAAGGCTAGCACTTCTTTTCATGTCCTTGGCAAAGCAACCCCAGTATCTTATCCATCCCCAACTTATCCTTGTCTTCAACCTACACCTCTTCCATATGCTCCTTTCAGGCCTCCACTTTCTGCTATGGTCATTTCTCCATCGCCATCATCCCTTAGAAATGCTTCACGCTACTTCCCCTATCTAAGGCCTCCATCTGCCCATCCTCCAAAAAATTCTGAAATCCAAGATTCTAGTCCTCCCATCCTTTTCACCAAACCTCTATCCTTTCCCAAACCACCATCTTCTGCTCCAAACCCCAATCCTCCATCCTGTCCCAAACCATCATCCTCTCTTCCAAAACACATTACCAAAAGTCTCTTCCCACCAGTAGAGTTCATCCCTCAACCCACTCCAAAACCTGTACCTCGAGCCATTAACCCTGCTTCTTCAGCACCATCATCCCCTCAAGAAAAATCCAAAGCTCCCTTTTCAAAATCATCTTTTTCATGGGTGTTCCCTTCTTTCTCTCCTCCTTCGCAAACATCTACCTAGGCACAAACCCCACTTTCATGTGAAGACCATCCAAGTTCCCCATCTCCTCCACCTTCCAAACCTGCTTCACCACAAAAGTCTCCAAGGAAACCAATAACAGAACCCAAGGAAGAGCCAATAGCAAAACCCACGCCTGAAATTGAAAAGCCAAGCAATCCTTCATGTGAAGCCATCATTGATGAGGCCCATCCAGCGCTCCCATCTATTATCTATCTCCCATACATCCCAACCGTTGATCCTCTTCCATCTCCTATCATCGTTGAGTTCCTTTCGTCTGAAGTATCTATCCAATCCCTAGAATCATCTCCTCCTAGCATTATCCAAAGCATACCTAATGAGCTTCCTGAGTTCATCCCTCTTCCTGTCATTGCAGCTGCAAAATCTCCCATCCTTTTATCCATACCATCTGACAAGTTCTTCCTTCTTCCAGACACCCCAGCAGCAGAGTTCCCAATCCTTCTATCCACTCCCTCTGAAGAGTCCACCCATACATCCCCCAATCCTCTATCTACACAAATCCTATCCTATCAAGATCTTGGCCAAAAGCATAATGAACTACTCACAGAAGAAAATCAAGATCCAATCCCTTCTCTTCTCCCATCACCTCCTATCCAAAATCCTACAATCCCAAGTCTTCCGATCCAAAATCCTACAATCCCAATTCCTCCAATCCAAGATCCTATCATCCTAGTTTCTCCAATTGAAGCTCCTTTACCATCCCCCAATCCTAGTCAAAATCCCAGCATCCTATCCTCTCCTCTTGAGGATCTGCCAGTCCAAACTAAACAGCTACCATCACTCTATCCACTTGGAAAACTAACATTTGTCAAAGGAAAACCACTTGAAAAAGAAGACATCAGCTTCTTATCTTCCATCAGGGAACCAGAAAATGGCTGTTTGTCATTCACCCCAAGTCAAAAATATCCTTGTCTGGATAAAATGCTGAAAAGATGGAACTATCAAGCCAAAGGCCTTGGCACTCACGAACAGGGAAATATACAGCCCATTCAAGGAAAGAAACATCCGAAAGGCTGTGGAATCGGTTGCACACCAGATGAGGGCACTTCTTCCACATCAGCAAAGGGCGCTTCCTCTAGAAACGTTGGTACAGCTAAAGAAAAATTCAAACATCCATTCAAAACCAACAAAACATCTTTCAGAGCCCACAATGCAATTCCTCCCCCTCCATCGTTACAACCGAGGAAAACCTATCATATTCCTCCTTCATCCTCCCCATCCATTTTGGGTCCCTATGTCCCAAAGTCTTTCAGCGCATCTCCGTTACCCAGCAAATCTATTTTGGGACCTTATATCCCAAAATATCATCCCCCATCTTATCCTACTCAGCCTTTCATCCAACATCCAAGCATCCCTAGTCAAGATCAACAATGGCACATGTCCACATATCCTATCTACCAATCTCCTTCCATCTCTCCATCCAAAATTCCTCCATCCCAGACAACTCCTCATATTCCTCCCAATGCTCCTCGCAACTTGGATGCCATATCACGCATGAATAAAGGGAAAAATCCACAAATATCCCAGGATTGTTATGTCTAGTCTAATCGACATGCACAATCAAAGCAAAATCCGATCAAGCAAGCCAAAGCAAACCACTGGCCACAAAGGCCCATCAAAGAAAATGCCAAATCTAATGCATCCCAATGGCTGCAAAGGCCCAATGACGATTACCATGTCCAGTCTAATCGACATGGTCAATCAATGCAAGCTCCAATCAGGCAATCAAATGCACCGCAAAGGCCCAGCAAAGAGCTAATCAGGCATGCTAAAGCACCCTAATGGCTCCGAAAATCTAGCAAAGTCCAAGCAAAATCTATCACATGGCCACAAAGGCCTAGCAAAGAAAAAGCACAATCTGATGCCCACCAATGGCCGCAAAGGCACACTAAAGCTAAAACAAAAATGATGTGGATCCCAAAGCAAAAAGATGTAATCCATCTAACAAAAACATCCATAATGGCATCCAATGTTGCCCATCTCCCAGCTCCTCAATCTTCCCCTCCATCTCCTCCATCCTCTAGCATAAATCCTCCATCACATCTATCGCTATCTTCCACATCCAATCATCCATCTTCCTCGCAACATGTGCCAATGTTGATCCTGACAACATCCCCCTATCTTGATCACTTTCCATCCTTCCATCCAAACACTTTCTACCACCATCTTTCCCATCTCCCCCATCTAATCCATGACTTTGCATGATCCCCCCCATCCTGCTACAGTTGTACCAACATCCAGGCACACAATCAGAAGAAATCAGTGAGGAAAGTCAGCAAAGATCAGTCAACACATCTAAAACAGCAAAGGGAAATCAATGACAAATCAGAGAAATCAGCAAAGTCAACAGGCAATCAGGCTTTAGCATCAACATATGCCTATCAGCTTAAAACAGAAGCATATTTTGGGGAAGAGGCAAGCTTTAGTCGCAAAAGTTAAAAAAGCAAAGGCAAAATCATGAGTCTTTATGTGAAAACCCTTCTGGGGCACATTCTGATTCCAAAATAGTAAAAATAAAGGGCGTATCTTCTAGTGAAAACTTGGCAATTCAAGCGCTAGAAGATGGAGTTTTGCCTCTTCCTCCTATCTGGGATAACAACACATGATAGTTCCCTATCAACATTGCAGAAACCAAGCTAAATCAACTTGGGTACAGAAGGATGTTTGTGGCTCATCTACATGGAGGTTAACCTGACAGAAAGTGAATCATGACCTTAAGTGCCTTGCTCCGAGGAGTCAATTATCAAATGTGCATGGTCATATGCACATGCCTAGGTGTGATCTTAAGCTTGTCGTCCATCATCTAGCAATGGATCCCCATGACAAGCCGGCAACATCAGAAAATTAGCAATCCACATCAGAAAATCAGTGAAGAATCTCTCAGAAGATCAACATCAAATTGCATGATAGCACCAAAATCAGCACAAAACTCAGCGCCACATCAGAGAGTTAGCAATAACATCAAAATATCTGTGCAAATTCAAAAACAGCAGGGCCATCATCAAATCATAAGGGAACATCCAATCAAAGAATCAGCAACACCATCAGAATATCAGTGACAAATCAAAAGGTCACCATCTAATCAAGAGGAAGCGCCAAAAATGGCAAAATCAGCTGATCAGCAAGCACGACAGCCTTAAATCAGAGCTTCAGCAACAAATCAAAATGTCAGTGCATATCAGCACCGAATCAGCAACACATCCAAACAAAATCAGAAGTATCAATGCATATCAGCACAAAATCAGCAACAAATCAGAAAATCAGTGGAATATCAGCACAAGCTCAGTGACAAATCAGCAAGATCAGCACAAAGTCAAGGAAAAAATACAAAAATCCATAAAAATTGGATAAATCAAAGGAGCAAATTATCAACAAAGCAAAAATCAAGAGAAAAACATTCATCCTCTGGTGAAAACTTGGCAATTCAAGCGCCTTGGACAAGTACCATGGTGAAAACCTGGCAAACAGGCGCCATGCGTAGTGCCCCCCCCCTAATTCCTTTCTGCAGTTAGGGGCTTCCTTTCTATCACCTCTTATCCAACATGTCCTCCATCCCCTTTTGTCTCTCACTTCCTTCATTTTCCATTGGATCTTGATGACAAAAATAGAGACTATCAGATGTACATGCTTTTGGGCACCTCCTTGGCATCCATTGCACCTTTCAGCTACATATCCTCTATCCAATCCTTTCATCCTAGCTTCCATCCTTCCTCATCCTCTTGTTGGCATATCTTCCGTCCAAGCATACGCCATGCCTTTAAAACACATGAACTATCTTAAACAGGGGATATCCTCTTCCTTGGTGACGTATTCCTTGGAGGCTATCCAAATCCGAATCTTCCATCTCCCAAAATCCTCAGCAATTTCTCTATCCAAATCCCAACCAACCACCATCCAGTTCCTCCAGCATCCTCTATCTTGATCCACCAGCAAACCAACTCAGCGTCCCATATCCTTTATCAGAATCCAACATCCACCATCCACAACAGAAAGCAGATTCACCATCTTTTGCACCAAAATCCAGAGCTCCAAATCCACAAGCATTATCGTGTTCCAGCCCTTTGAGTTGTTTCCATCCCTTATCCTAAATCAGAAATCATCCTCTTTTTGGCACAACGTGTTGTCTTAAAGAAATCAAAACCTTGTACATGCATAGCCTTATCATCTCAAGCAAGAGATTGGCTTGTATTGACAAGAATCCAGTTGACCGAAGATCATCAGTCTATCCTAGGTTGACGCAATCCTATCACTGATCCTCCATTGGGAAAACAACAGCTCATTTTGTTGACACTTGGTAATCTTCCACCAGCTTTCCATCTTCCACCAGCTTTTCATCCTCCAAGCAGCTTTTCCATCTTCAAAATCCTCTAGCAGTTCCACCATCCAATCTCCCCGAATCTTCCTCCATCCAAATCTTCTAGCAGTTCCATCCTCCCCATCCTCAACATTTTCCTCCATCTTTCCAACACCTAGTATCTTCTCTTGTCATTGGTATCTAGCTATAGGCTAACCTCATTGCAATCCAATGCCATTCATCCCTATCCACACCTTGCTAGCAATCTTCCCAACCTATCCATATCTTCTAGCTAGCCAACATCCAAGATCAAGCTAACCGATGAAATCGCATCCTTCATCTTGTAGCAAGCCTTGATCTCGATCCAATCATCATCGTTGGGATATGTTCTTCCCAAATCCGTGTCATTTCAGGACACATCATCCGCTACCAGTCCATCTTGGCCTTCCAACCTAGCTGGGGCACCATCTTGCATATCTTTCAAGTTGTCAGCTTCATCCCCGGTTCTTTGTATATCCTATTCTTGAGTCTTGTACCATAGCGTCAGTCGTGTCTCCACCTAAGCTCATTTGTACATTTGTGTCTTTAGGACCCATCCTTTGTCTTAGTCCTTTGTCCGTCCTGCAGCAGCATTTGATTAGAAATATCTTGTCCCATCCCCAGCCTCAGAAACCTTTTGGTCCCACTCGGGCCTTGTGCTTCAGCAACATCGATTGTCAACTTATCCTTGCTCATCCTGATTATTCCTTGAACTTCAACTTTTGCTAGCGAACAACAACACTTATTCTCTCACCAACCATGGGTCCTTGAGGATATATCGTTTCTCCTATCTGACCTAATCTTCCATCCTGGTCCTTGAGGATATATCATTCCTCCTGTCCGACCAATCTTCCCACCATCAATCAAACCTAATCTCTCTCCTTGGCAAAGGATGTCTTTTTGGAGTTATCATTTTGATCTTGGATTTTTGTCCTTTGGGTCTTGTTAATCTTTTTGGCTTCTCATTATCCCACCAGGGTCACCACGATTCATTATATCATGGTGTGCTGCGTGTGCGGATAATCTGGGGCAAGGTCTATTGATCTTTTGCTGCTGCCTGTGAGTCAGTTGTGTGTTTGTGGTTCCTTCAGCATCGGTTCCACCATGTCACCTCTGCGCTTCATGTGTGATGTTGGGGCAACCCTGTGTGTTTGTTTAGCGTCAGTCCTCGTCAGTCCTCTGCGACATTGTTGACAGGCCTCGTGATCCCAGTATCCTTGGCAGGTCTCTAACATAGCTATATTAAATCTAGGTTGTGCACTCCCGTTTGCACTTGGAGCTATCTGGTCCCTTGAATTGATCATATAGATTAATCTTGCATCTTTGCATATAGCTGCATCTTGCATCTTGCATTTCCATTTCATCTTGCATATCATCCATATTTGTTCTTAGAAGTGAGGTTATTTATCTCCCCTTTCTTCCTAAGCCCTTCCTTCCTCGTCCCGCCGGGCACACTCTGTCCCAGGGCGTAATCCCTCTTTCTCCTTGTCCCACTGGGTGCATCTTCCATGATTTTGTCCCACCGGGGCATGTATCTCTCTTTCTCCTAGTCCACCCAGGCGTCATACCCTCTTCTTCTGATTCTAGCCTCGGCATCTTGTTTTCTTGTCTTTGACGCCATGCCACTTGCGGCATCGCATCAAAGAGGGGCAAAATGTAGACACCGAAAAATCCTTCAGAAAATAAATTATTTTTGTTTTTTGAAAATCCTTGATGACATCATCATTTATTAATTAATTAATTATTTAATTAATTAATTTATTTTTATGGCATTAAATCCCTCTCTCTTAATTAAAAATCTTTAATTAAGGAATCTAGCCTAAAAATGTCATTTGGACATTATCCCTAATTTATTAATTATTTAATTAATAAATTGACCAAAAACTTCAAAAATAAATTAATTTATTTTTAATTTATTTTTTATCCCAAACTTGGCCAATTTCCTTAAGACCACTAACCTCTTCCAAAATCTTCTAATCCCTTCTTAATTTTGATTAAAAGGCTAATCCCATCTTTTCTAACCCTAATCCCAAGGTTAAATATTTAATTAAGGTTAAATATTTAATTTTCATATTTATTGAAAATATTTTAATAAATATTCCTAAAACTTAAGCTTTTGGAATGAATAACTTTTATTCCATGAAACTAAGGAGAAATCTAGACTCTTCTAGAATCTTCTCAAATCCACCCTCTTCACCCATCCTAATCCTTTTTTTTGTCCTAATCTAATCCTAATCCTACCCTTAAACCTTTGTGCAATCCTAACCAAGCTTAAGACTTTCCTAAACCAAAGCAAAGTCTTTCCTTCCAAATATCTCAACCACAAAGCATTTATTGCTTCCCCAAAGTCTTCAAAGCCTCTTAAAGCCCATTCATTGCTCTTACAAGCATTTATTTGGAGAGTTATGAGCTTGGAGCCCCCTTTGTTGACTCCTCTTTGCCCTTCCCTTCATCCACTCACCTTGTGACATGTGTCACCTCCTGATTGGCTGAGAACTAGCACAATCCATGTGCTTCCCTTTGAGTGAATCTTGGCCTCTCTTAAGGATTTCAATCCTGGCCATTCATTCCTCCTACCCCAAGCCTTTAGAAATCCTATAAATACCCTCACTTCCTAAGGCAAATCATCTCTCAACTCTCAAACTCAATAGCAAAGTTATAATGCCATTTTCATTCTAGCATAAGCATAAACTCATCATTTTAGATCATTTCCAAGCTTAAATCACATCTAAATTAGCTTAAATGGATTAACATAGATTCATTTCTTGTTTTAATCTTAGTTCTTTCATTTAGCTTTGCATATTTGTGTGTTCTTGAGGCCTTTGAGGAAAAATAGGTTCCTCATACCTATTTTGTGTCATTTTGGGTCTTCTTGATCCTCAAATCATCATTTATCTTGCATGCTCCAAGTGCTTGAGTTTGCACACCCACATCCATTTATATCCAAGCATATCAAACGGTGCATGGGCGCATCCGTTTTAGGCTTAAACTGAGGTGGCTTTGATTTTAGTTTGTTTACCATTAAATTTGATTTGATTATATGCTATGACGTTTGTTTGTCTTTGGCCTTCAAAACAGGTTTAGGTGCACGCTCAAATCCTAGTCTACAGTTTTGTGTGCTGGAAATATTCCTTACGCCCAGTCCTCTTCTTGATAACGTCTCTTGTATTTGATGAAGGACAAGTATGATCAGTCCAAAATGATGTAACTAAGTTCCTAATTGTTTCATTAATTCTATCAGACTGAGGAGCTCTACACATTAGTGCCCAATTACCTTCTAATGTAGTATCATCCAAATTGATTCTTCTTTTCAAATAGTGTGTCATTGTCTTCCTACTATACCCGATCTGAAATGAAAGTGAAGAAATTTGTCTTCTTTGGGACATGTTTTTATTTAAAATAGATGTCAGTATCACTCTTCTTGAAATGGACCTATCTGTACATCTAGTTGTTTTCCCAATGGAATGCAAACCTTCCTTAACACTGTCAACAATATTTTTTTGTACATTACTTGATTTTAACTTTTTCAAACTTGCATCTACACCCAATAATTTTAATGGCTCTTTTAACTCATCTTTAAGAAGTGTAATTGATAAGAGTTGAGTTTTTTCAAGTGTACCAAGATTCTCAAATTGTTTCATTATTTGCTTAGACTTTTTATTCAATGCCCTCTTCGTAATATTTATGGGTTGTTTAGCATAATCTCTCAATTTTTCCACATCCATTTCAATTAAATGATCTATTCTTTTACGATTAATTTTTCTCTTCAACTGTTGGAGTATATTATCATTCACATATGTTTCTTGCACTTCCACTGCAAATAAAATAAAATAAAAAATCTTAATATCTCATCTTAAGGGGACCTTCATGAAATAAGTATTTACAAGCTCTTGAACATGTTCTACCTATAATAATTTATACATTAATTCAAGAGAAACACATACTTGTTTGACCTTGAGTTGATTCAACTTGGGATGCCCCTTGTCCAACATTTTCATCATCAAAGGCTGCATGTACGTGCAACAAAAACAATAACTTAGATTCTTAGGGGAAAGACCCAAAATATATATTCACCAATAAGAGACTAAATCAAGAGAGTCTATGAGAGAAAGAGAGAGATGTGTACTTATTTGATATTCTGAGACTTGTGCTTGTTGAGCTTGTGATGACCCTTCTCCAACTTCTGAAGGTTGGGCTTGTTGAGCTTGTAATGACCCTTCTCCAACTTCTAAAGGTTGGGCTTGTTGAGCTTGTGATGACCCTTGTCCAACTTCTAAAGGTTGGGCAACTTGTTGAGCTTGAGATTCTTGAGCATTTCCTACACATGTATGAAGTATAAATTAGTCATAGTTCATTGCTCATCTAATCAGTCCTAATTGGTTCTAATAGGTCATATAACTAGTTTTAATTGAGTCTAATTAGATCTAATAGGTCATAATTGAATCTAATAGGTCCTAATTGTTCCTAATTGGTCATAATTAAGTGTAGTTAGTCCTAATTGAGTCTAATAGGTCATGTTAGGTCCTAATTGGTCCATATTAGGTCCTCATTGGTCCCAATTGAGTCTAATTGGTCCTAATTGAGTCTAATAGGTCATATTAGGTCCTAATTGAGTTTAGTAGGTCATGTTAGGTCCTAATAGGTCCTAATTAGGTCTTAATTGGTCATAATTGTGTCTAGTTGGTCCTAATTGAGTCTAGTTGGTCCATATTGGTCCTAATTGAGTCTAGTTGGTCATAATTGTGTCTAGTTGGTCCTAATTAGTTCTAATTGAGTTTAGTAGGTCATGTTAGGTCCTAATTGGTCCATATTAGGTCCTAATTGGTCATAATTGAGTCTAATTGGTCCTAATTGAGTCTAGAATAAGTCATATTAGGTCCTAATTAGTCCTAATTGACTATAATTGGATCTAATAATTCCTAATTAAGTAGATAATAAGTCACGTGTTAGGTCCTAATTGGTCCTAATTAGTCCTAATAGGTCAAGTAATAGGTCATGTTAGGTCCTAATTGGTCATAATTGAATGTAATAGGTCCTAATTGTTCCTAATTGGTCATAATTGAGTGTAGTTAGTCCTAATTGAGTCTAATAGGTCATGTTAGGTCCTAATTGGTCCATATTAGGTCCTCATTGGTCCCAATTGAGTCTAATTGGTCCTAATTGAGTCTAATAGGTCATATTAGGTCCTAATTGAGTTTAGTAGGTCATGTTAGGTCCTAATAGGTCCTAATTAGGTCTTAATTGGTCATAATTGTGTCTAGTTAGTCCTAATTGAGTCTAGTTGGTCTATATTGGTCCTAATTGAGTCTAGTTGGTCATAATTGTGTCTAGTTGGTCCTAATTAGTCCTAATTGAGTTTAGTAGGTCATGTTAGGTCCTAATTGGTCCATATTAGGTCCTAATTGGTCATAATTGAGTCTAATTGGTCCTAATTGAGTCTAGAATAAGTCATATTAGGTCCTAATTAGTCCTAATTGACTATAATTGGATCTAATAGGTCCTAATTGAGTAGATAATAAGTCATGTGTTAGGTAATAATTGGTCCTAATTAGTCCTAATAGGTCTTAATAGGTCATGTTAGGTCCTAATTGGTCATAATTGAATGTAAGTGGCCCTAATTGAATCTAATTGGTCATAATTGAATCTAATAGGTCCTAATTGGTCCTAATTGTTCCTAATTGAATCTAATAGGTCCTAATTGTTCCTAATTGTTCATAATTGAGTCTAATAGGTCCTAATTGGTTCTAATTGAGTTTAATTAGATCTAATAGGTCATAATTGAATCTAATTGGTTCGAATTAGGTCCTAATTGGTCATAATTGTATCTAGTTGGTCTTAATTGAGTCTAGTTGGTCCATATTAGGTCCTAATTGAGTCTAATTAGTCCTAATTGAGTTTAGTAGGTCATGTTAGGTCCTAATTGGTCCTAATTGAGTTTATTAGGTCATGTTAGGTCCTAATTGGTCCTAATTAGTCCTAATAGGTCCTAATAGGTCATATTAGGTAGTATTAGGTTCATATAGGTTCTAATTAGGTTCATATAGGTTCTAATTAGGTGAACATATAGGTTCTAATAGGTCCTAATTAGTCCTAATAGGTCCTAATAGGTCCTATTAGGTCCTAATTAGTCCTAATAGATCCTAATTAGTCCTAATTAGTCCTAATAGGTCCTATTAGGTCCTATTAGGTCCTAATTAGTCCTAATAGGTCCTATTAGATTCATATAGGTTCTAATTAGGTTCTAATAGGTCCTAATTAGTCATAATTAGGTTCTAATAGGTCCTAATAGGTCTTAATTAGTCGTAATATGTCCTAATAGGTCATATTAGGTCCTAATTAGGTTCTAATAGGTCATAATAGGTCCTAATTAGTCCTAATAGGTCCTATTAAGTCCTAATTAGTCCTAATTGAGTCTAATTAGGTGCTAATTGGTTCTCATTGATTCTAATTGGGTCCTAATAGTCCTAGAATAGGTCCTAATTAGTCCTATTAGTCAAAATAGGTTTACAATTAGGTCTAGTTAAGTCTAATAGACCTATACAATATCACATTTACATGAACATTGAGACAAGTCTTGACCATCAATTCAAAATATCTATCTAGAGACATCTTAGACATACCTTGATTTCAACGATGATATCTTTTTCGTGATTCTTCACGTAGTCTTTGTTCAGTCTCTTTTGAATAATGTCGTGTACTTTTGTTTAGCCTTCTCTTTTTATTTCCCATCACAACTTACAAAATTATTCCATGCCAAAATGTCTTCCTTCTTCCTAAATTTGTGAATTATTTTATTGCTTTTAGATTCATGAAATGAAAAAAATATACATTTATTTATACCCAATTCTTATTACCAGAAAATGCCACCAAAAAGGCCGACATTGGTTTCGATCAAAACTAGCTGACTTTCGATCGAAAGTCCCTTATTATTGACTAAATGTTGCATTTTAAAGTCAAGTTTGACTTTCGATCAAAAGTCAAACTTGACTTTCGATCGAAACTAAAGGACTTTCGATCGAAAGTCCTTTAGTATTAACTAAATTTTGCATTTTCTGCAAAAGTACTTTCGATAGAAAGTACTTTCTATCGAAAGTCATTACTTTTGATCGAAAGTACTTTCTATCAAAATTAATTTCTATCGAAAGTACTTTCTATCGAAAGTCATTACTTTCGATCGAAAGTACTTTCTATCAAAACTGCCTAAAATGGGAGTTGGTTTCAAGTTTTCAAGAAATTCTAAGAATTTCATGGCTTCGGGCCTCAAGCGTACTGATCAAATGGATGAATAAAAAGATGTCCTTTTGCATACAAGTACTCGGAACTAGATTTCTAACGATTATATATTTGACCATTTTAAAATTTATTATGTGTATGATTTTTGACGTTAAATGAATGTAGGTTTTTTATCAAATATAAACCTCTGAGTGACATTCAACAAAAAATAGTAAAACAAGGAAAAAAAATTCTAAAAAATAATAGTGCCCTCCGTATTCTAGTCTAATTTCTATTAAAAATAAAATAATTGAAATTCGATAAATACACAATAAGTTATAAGCTATGTAGTCAAGGTAGGTCAAAATTTTGGTTTAGTCAACTTCAAACGTTAATAAAATATGCAATAATAGTGATAATTTCATCAAACCAATTGCATGCCCTCCGTATGGATGTTACAAAACTAAATTCGAAAGAATCGCATCCATATCTATTTTACAAAAAAAGTTATGCTCTATGAAAATAGTGTTACTATTTGAAAATGACGTTTTCAGCACCATACAAGTTTTCATGGGAGAAAGAAAAAAGTATTCAAATAAATTCAAAAAAATAAAATAAAAAAATATTTAGAATCTAAACAGAAAATCCTAAAAAACTCTAATTTACTTCATCCTCCGATTCCAAGCGGTTCAACGGCAATATGCATCCGAATTTGAAAGTTTTTCTCAAAATGTAGAGTTTAGTGTCCCTTCAGGGTAAAAAGTGTAACCCACTATTGTGGGTTCACCCCTAGTCTTAAAGAAAGAGGAAAGGGAGCATAAATACCTTTGCATCCATTCAAGTGATATCAGATCTTGGTCCATTTTGAATTGAATCAAATCTTCCATGAGGTCAAACCTTCCATCCTATTGATTTTGGCTTCCTCCAAATTTCTCCCCATCATTCAAAGGGGTGTTGAAATCTCCCATGATCAGCCAAGTGTAATAATTAAAGGCATCCTTGGTTGTAGCTAGATTGTTCCAAAATTTATTTCTCTAGTTCTTATTATTTGGAGCATTAATATTTCACATAACCCAGGTGAAATTATCTCTAATATGATGAAGCTTCACAAAAACCATGTTGTTATCAATGATCAGAGGTTGACTAGAAATCGTCTTCTGATTCCAAAAAAAAATAGTTCCTCCAGAGGCTCCTTTAGAGATACTACCCACTATACCATAATTTTTAAAAAATTTAATCCTTTCCATTCTATCTCTATCCATCTTTCTTTCTTGGACCATCACAATATCTAGTGTGTGGTCCCTAACCAAGTTTCTCAAAATATCCTTCTTGTGGGAGCTATTCAACTCCCGAATATTCCAAGAGATTATCTTCATTTTTTGGGTGTAAACTCTAGGATTCTAGATTGCTTACCATCTGCAATATTCTGCAAACTTTCTACTTCCCTCATATGCTTAGTAGATTTCCCACCTTGGGAGTTTTTGGGAGATCAGACATCAACCTTTATTCTTCCTCGAGGCTGAAGTGTCATAGTCATTCAAACCCAATTGATGACTCGAGGCTGAAGTGTCCCTCAAGGTCTCAAATACATGAAATCAATGATCTTTGCGGGGTCATATCTCGGAGCTCGTGCAAGGTAGCATGGATTCGTTAGGTGCTATGGGACCATATTGTCGAGGCCTACAATAGCATGTCTCAATTTTCAAAGATTCAAGTTTGTTTATATTTGGAAACACATTCTCGGTCAATGTCAGAACTCACAGTGTTCCTTAGTGGAAAATGACCAACCTTGCATATCTTTCCAACTGTCGGTCGTAGCATCAAACTGTCTATTCTGACAGCTCCGAATAGCTAGGTAAACACTAGGGGAAACCTCATTTAGCATGCATAGTCATTCAAAACCCATCAACGACTCCAGGCCGAAGTGTCCCTCAAGGTCCCAATAACATGAAATCAATGATCTTTGCGGGGTCATATCTTGAAGCTCGTGCGAGGTAGCATCAATCCGCTAGGTGTTACGGGACTGTGTTGCCGAGGCCTATAATAGCCTATCTCAATTTTCAGCGATTCAAGTTTGTTTATATTTGGAAACACATTCTTGGTGAATGTCAGAACTCACAGTGTTTGTAATGCCCCGCTAGGCAACCCAAGAGGACAAGACATAAAACCTTTATAAAATGCAAGTAGTGAATTTTTTTATTTTTTTATTTTTTTAATTTTATTTTAACTAGAATAATATTCATCATTCCACTTCATATTTCTAAAAGAAGAAATAATTTTCTACTACTTGAATGTAATATTTATACAACTTAAGTCCTCCCGGGTTCCCTAACATTGCTACTAAAGCAACATCATATAAACCATTTACATGCATAAGATATTCACAGAATCATGAGCTTAAAAGATCTACATTCATTTTAATGCACCAAGTTAAATGTCCCTAACTTATTTCTTTTATTAAACATAGGTTAATCATCCAACATCATAATTCCTTTTATCAACTCATTCCATAAATTCATATTGATTTCATCTACATCTACTATCCTTTATATCACTTTTCTCTAATAATTTAGGTAAGAGATTAATATTCATCAAGGTAGGCATTATCCTAGGTATTTCATTAACATGAACCAAGTATTAACATTATAATCAAGTTACTATTTTATTGCATTGTTTCATAACCATTCATTGTTAATAATTCCAATCACTAACCTATCATTTCTCAATAATTTCCTTGGATCCTTTCATCAAGAGAGAATACATTATTTTTGTGATACATCATTATATATAACTATATTTAAGATTATTTCCTTTACATATGGACAACATAAGAGGATAGGAGAAATAACATAAATACTTTATTTTAATGCTAGTAACATGTCCAATATTCCACATTCTTTTCCCTTTCTTTTACCTAGAACTACCCATTCCCTTAGCATTGCCTTGAATTGAGATTACATCAATACTACAAGACTCCTTTTAGGAGATTAAAAATTACATGAATACAAATACATAAGTACATCTCAACATATTAAAATATCCAATAAGAAATCTTCAACTGCAGATCTGGAAAGGAATATGTGCTAGGATCATCCAAAGAATCACGATCAATACCTCGATATAAATATTAACCACCCAACCATGTGGAACCAATAGGCCCACTCCCCCGAGCTAGGAGATAGAACCAAAGGCCCATACAAGAGGTAACAACTAGGAAATTCCTAAGGTGGTGATAAAAGTTCCCCAAAGTCACAACAAAAAAAGAAAAGACAAGAAGACCACAAGGAATACCAGAGGCATGATCAAATTTGATAGAGAATCTAAGCTACAAGCTAGGTGAGTGTCATCGCATAGCCCTCACCCCTTGGGTTGTCCTGGTACTAGCCACTCTTGGCCCCGACCCCCAAGTAGGCACATGCGGAACCGAATGCCTCTCGTACAGACAAGGTCATCCAGTCGTACCTACGCATAGGTACCTTCTCCCACTCCCATCCTTAGTCTTTACTAGCACTAAAGGCATGGCTGAGGCACAATTAATCTTGATTAGTGTGTAATTTCCCATTCTCAATTCATTTATTTAGGTTATCACTTGATTAAATAACTCATAGTAGGTTATCCTGGTACTAGCCACTTAGGGCCCCGGCCCCTCACTATGAGCCACTCACCTAGTGTACTTAGGTTCCCTAACATACATATAAAAATCATAAGAACATAATAGATTCATCATCAAGAATTCATATCAATTCCATAACAACATTTGATTGAGTTTAGGAAAACATATGTTGTCCCTAGTCCACTTGACAACCCTAAACCCAATATGACATTAAGAATGTTCCAAATATATAAGAAGACATCCAAGTGATATTATAAATATATTTAGAGTATAAATAAATCTAATTAACCAAAAAAAAATTCTAATAGCCTCTGGTAACCATACGAAATCTTAAAACTTAATGATGTTCTTAAACTGAATTATTTCAAGCAAGGATTAAATGCAAAGAATAGTCATCATAGAACAGTCATCCATATCTTTCACAAAACATAAAATAAAGAAAATCTCTTTGGTGGAGATTTAGATAACATGATTATGGACTTTCAATTTTATTTTTAGGAAGATCCAACGGTGGGAAAGAAAGTTATGACTTCTGGTTTAAAACAGAAAACTCTGGTTAGGGTTCAGACCTGCCTTCACTAAAACGGTTGTAATTTTCACAAAACATAATAAAAATTCTCCAAACCAATTGGAAATGAAAGATAAGACTTAGGATAATCTCTGATATCAAATTTAGACTTCTATATAATCATATCAGCCTGTAGCATACGAATACATTTGACAGAAAATTCGGAATCAAGAATGGACAGGCATAGTCTGCCAAAATGTCAAAAATAAGGCATTAATTCGACCCTAAAAATAAAATCAGAGAGATACCCATTTGAGATCTATGAATTTTACTTCCATAAAATCAATTTATTAAAACCCTAGATTCAATTTAAATTATTATAATAATAGATCTCCAAAAATAGGTTGCTAAAAACCCTAGGAAAACACATGCCAATTCTTACAAACAAAAACTCAAAACTTTAAAATAACCATAGAAATGAAAAGTACAGATATAATAAATAATGATAATATATAAATAGATCCATAATCTATCAGACACATAAAGTAACTAAAATATTCAATCCATACCTCATGTCCTACGAAGGTTGAATCGAAGAGGGAAGGAAACAAAAGAGAAGACAATTCCAAACTTGAGATGCATCCTTCAAACCCTATCCATTTTCAGAAATCTCCATGAAAGAAAGAAATAATTCCATAGCAAAGAATCCCTCTCTCAACTACTGAAATTCTCACAAAAATGTCTCTCTCCCAAAAGCAAGATAACTAAAAATTCTTAAAGACATATGCTTACAAACTCTCCCTCACATCTCCAAGTTTTCTCTCCAAAATCTCCATGAAAAGTAAGGCCATCCTCTCCTCAATGCTTCAGCCCCAAAATCTCCTCCCTTCAAATGAGAAAGTAGTGCATATAAATAGATTTCCAAAGGTTGAGAGGAAAAGCAACCAACTCCCAACTAACTCTTAACTAAAGGGTATTATAAAATAACTTAATATCATACAACTATATTACTCAAATATACAATAAAAGATTATTTGTATTCATTCATACACATATGTAATATTATCCTAACATATATGCATATGCCATCATTAATTACATCAATATCTATATATATAACCTATCCTCATTATTAATAACTAACAATTGAGAATAATATACCTCGCATTATTTAATATTTAATTATTAATAATATTATACTTTACATTAATCCCGAAATATACACCATCAACAATATCTACAATAATTAACATATAATCACATATAAATTATATATATATAAATACATATATGTGTGCACCCATATATATATTTCCATATATATATATATATATATATTTATATTTATATAGATACATGCCAAATACCAAACACTATAATCTATAAGATTATGAAGTAATAGATCACAATATTATTACCTATTTATAATTACTATAGGATATAACACTGAGGTAGAATAAAATCACATGCCTCAAAATAAATCTAATCATCAAAAGAGGCCATAAAAATCAACTATGAAACATATTGAGAAAACTATAAGATCAAACAAGGTCAACCAAAGTCAACAAGGAAAGTCAAGCCAAACTCCTGAAACACAACATAGAAAGATTAACTAAGAATCATACCAAGAAGGAGAAATAAATAAAATGAGTAAACAAATCATACAACCAAATGAATTCAAGTGGCCACAAGGCACTAACTACAACCATGCCCAACCGGGTGCGTCGGATCTGGGTTTTTGACCCAAAGGTTGATTGACAAAGAAGGAACCCTAATATTCCCAAATTGGAATAATGACAAAGGAAGACTCATGTAGGGGCCTTAGTACTATCTCCATAACAACAACCATCGAGGATTTGAGGGCATGCTCAGACCTGTGAAGCCAGGTGAAGTCAATGCCCGGTACCTGCAAGCCTGCATCACAAAGAAGAAATACATATGCACGGATATACATATAAAAGAAAACATTGCAGACAGATGACCAGGATCGATACATCGTGTGGACCTCAGCTATGTGAGTAACTACGACTTCATCCTGAATCATGAAAACACATCATGTATATATATACACCCAAAGCATGTAGCATCATCATAACGAAGGTTAGAATCTCAAGCATTGTGTTAGTCTCTTATCAATACTAATAATAAATCAACATAATCAAATCATCAAGTGAGATACAAGATTCATCCAAAGTAACCTTAATAGAAGAAAATATAAATAACCACTTATATATATCTATCAAGTACATATCATATAACATCCTAACTATGTTCATAAAGGTCTTGAAGGTACTCAATACATACATGGAGATAAATACATACAAAAATGATACCTTTAGATAGTATGTCTGATATTAGAATCATTTAGTACCAGCTTATGAAATTATTATAAACAACTATATGAATAGATCAAACAAGTATCATGTACAACTTAAGCTATAAGAAAATATCGAAGGATCTTAATTCTTTCAAAAACACAAAACTTATATTAGGGTTAGAGGGGTATTACAGTGTTCCTCAATTCAAATGGCCAACGTTGCATATCTTTCCAACCATCGGTCGTAGCATCGAACCATTTGTTCCAACAGCTCCGAATGGCCGAGTAAACGCTAGGGGCAACCTCATTCGATACACACAGTTGTTAGAACCCCGTCGACGACTCCGGGCTGAAGTGTCCCTCAAGGTCTCTTAAGCATGAAATCAATGATCTTTGCGGGGTCCTATCTCAGAGCTCATGCAAGGTAGCATAGATCCGTTAGGTGCTACGAGATTGTATTGCTAGGGCCTACAAAAGCCTATCTCAGTTTTCAGAGATTCAAGTTCATTTAAAATTGACAACACATTCTCGGTCGATGTCAGAACTTAGAGTGTTCCTCAGTTCAAATGACCAACATTGCGTATCTTTCCAACCGTCGGTCGTAGCATCGATTCGTCTGTTCTAACAGCTTCGAATGGCCAGGTAAATGCTAGTGGCAAAGTTGTTCGGCACACACAGTCATTCGAACCTTGCCAACGACTCTGGGCCGAAGTGTCCCTCAAGGTCTCTTAAGCATGAAATCGATGATCTTTGCGGGGTTATATCTCAGAGCTCGTGAGAGGTAGCATCAATCCGTTAGGTGCTACAAGACTGTGTGGCCGAGGCCTACAATAGCTTGTCTCGATTTTCAGAGATTCAAGTTCTTTTATATTTGGCAACACATTCTTGGTTGATGTCAGAACTCACAGTGTTCCTCAGTTCAAATGGCCAACATTGCGTATCTTTCAAACCGTCAGTCGTAGAATCGAACCGTTTGTTCCAACAACTTTGAATGGCTGGACAAATGCTACTGACAACCTTTTTTGGCACACACAGTCATTCAAACAACGCTGACGACTCCGGGGTGAGTAGTAGGATGAGTGCAAATATGTATTCTAGTGTTTTTCATTAACAATCAGTCAGTTAGGGGACAATTAGAGGTTAGTTTGTAAAAGCATAAGATTGTACATCCACATCTGTCGTAGTAATATTATTAATAAAAGAACTCTTGCCAACATTAGGGTACCCATAGATCAAAATAGGCCTGGTATTGCGGTGAATAGATGACATCCTTGCCATATGCTACCTCACCTATTCGAGGTCATGTCTTTATATTGTGATTGTCCCATGGAACAAGGAAAAAACCAATGAATATAAATATTTGATTCCACGTGATCTTGGATAGGTTGTGACATAGAAATATTGCCTCATATTATATTTATACATTTTTGCATTCATTTAATTACTTTTGTTATTATTATAGTCAAGGAATTGACTGTTATTGAGGATAGTGACTAGCATTTGTAGCACAGTCAGCAAGTTAAACATACATCGATAAACATACAAGCATAACTATAAGGCATGAGAAATTTACAAAGCATAAGACATCCACATAAACATAAATTAGTATACATCAATACACCAAACACATGAATTGCATACCTAAAACATAAAAAATATATATTCATAGGGCATGAAGCCAAATATATATGTCCAATAATATCATACATTGAATATATTCAATATAGTAAAACTAGCTTCCTCAAAGCCAAATGGATTTACAACGTATCACTTATACAATATACAAAAAATATGTCCACTAATGCCATATAGGCATACAATCCATATCCCTAATCTAGTCCTTTCCCGCTAGGGGAAGAAAAAAAATCCTGAGCTGTCTTCGATCGTCGTGTTGATGGAGATGCAGTGGATGCTGTAGTCTTCCGAGTGCGCTCACTTGTCCTCCTGTCTAGACTCTTCTGTAGCTCGACCCGATAAAAAATAAATTAGATAGAGATAACTAATATACATCAAAATTGAATTATACAATGACATAAAATTGAATATTCTCTTACCGCTAGCAAATAGTCACTATGTTCATCCACCGAAGGTGGATGCTAGCGATCTAGAGTAATAAGTCCCTACAACAATGATCAAAATAATAATTAAAATACATACATGAATATCATTATAAAATTCAATACAAACTATTAAAATAACAATTAAAGTTAAGTGATCTCTTTCATACCTTAGTCAGTGCTTCAGAACTAGCTACTGCTGTAGCTACTCCATGATCCAAAGTATCACAGACAGAAGGAGGAGTCTTTGATGTCAAAAGCTGAAAATGAAACAAAAAAAGTATTATGCAGTTATCAAGATTACATATATTTTTTACAACCCTAGTAATGAGTAAATGATACCTCCGTGAAGGTTCCACCACGTCCTCTGGTGTGCGGTGTCGAAGTCGAAGCTCCAAAATTCAACTAGTGCACATGTACATGAAAAATTATAAGATAACCATTCATATAAGAATGTACTACTGACATGTTAATTATAATTCATTATTACATATATACCTATGGACTCAATGGTGACCTCACAAACCCAGGTGAAAGAATGTAATCATCGTGCCTCTGGATTTTGATCATAATTTGTCTAGTAATTTAGTCATTCATTCATTCATTAAATATAATCAAGTAAATCAAATTAATATGCAAATAAAGATACCTCAAGGAAAGTTGCACGATGCCCTTTGCTATCTGTTATGAACATCGATGGTCCACCAGTGAACGTCTAATGCACATGCACAATAAGTTATGATACAATTATTCATATAATTACATAAGAATCAAATATGTTAATTAAAATATTTTATTCGATACATACTTGTGGAATTGACGATGATGTGTAAACGGGGACATTAGGATCATTGCCACTTCCACTGCCACCGCCACTGACACTCTTGCCCTGAATTTTCATCATAATCAATAGATACTAAATTAAATAGTTATTCTTTTATAAATGAAATATGATCAAAGAAATTTAATGAACTTGGAAATATTTACTTGTGTGTCAATGCCAAATGTCGTATTTAGAAAGCTATCAGTCATCATTCCAGAATCCTCTTCCTCTCTCTCGCCAGTACCAAATGTGCACAAGCATCCACATGATCGACAAATATGCCCCCTCGAGGATTGACCATGGTCAACCTCAACTAAAGGAGTGGCACACTGAATGAGAGTCTGTGTCAGAGCACTAATTGTGCCTAGTGTGTCTGCCTCTACATGTTCCTTCACAATGGAAGGAATAGTAACATGATCCACCTGTGGCTTGCCAATAGTAGCCCTAGGTGCGTTAGGGTCATGATGTGCCCCCACTCGATCAAATGATGACCCCCCTCCTCTACCCTGAGAATCTAGAATGTCAAAATAATTTGGCACCTCCTTGAGTACAAACTCACAATAGAGTTTCCTCAAGAAATATATAGGAACCTCATGATTGTTACAAGAAGGTGAATCAAAGACCATCCACCATCTCTCCCAAAAATTGTTTTTAATGTCTTCATTTACGCACCAATGAATTGGGAACCTCTTTGTTGTAATTCTAAGAGTATCTGTGTCCCCTGGTTTTTTAAATAGCTTGCAAATGTCATCTTTTGTTATTTTTTTCTTTTTTATGTCCGCATAAGATAATTTATTTGCATAATATTGTTTTTGTTCTTCTCTTTTATCCCACCATAAATTAATTTTCCCACTAACTGCGCTTACGTGGGTCAAGATTTCTTCCAATGATTTTTCAAGTCTTTCCCTATCGGGATTTGTACCACTAGAATCTTTTAACCTATTAATTAAAGATTCTAATTATTTTTTTCCTCTTTCAATTTGGTTCATCAAATTTTGTTGTGTTTCAGGAGGAGGTTTCTCAATTGGTGGAGGCAATTGAGGTTCATTTTCTTCATTTGTTTCTTCATTCGGTTCTTCATTTGGTTCTTCATGAGGAGACGGAGGGTTTGGTGGAGAGTTTGGTTGAGGGAGATTATTTATTCCTGGCAATTAAAAAAACTACATTTTAAAATCTTCATTACACAACAAATTTAAACAAAAACAAATTTTAACAAAACAAATTGCAACAAAATTGAAATTTTAAAACAAATAAGAGGCATGGGCTGTAAAAACACTTACCTCTTCTTCCATATCAAACTTGACGATGCCGTGGAGCCATTT
Source organism: Chamaecyparis obtusa (assembly GCA_027943335.1). Taxonomy (NCBI): domain Eukaryota; kingdom Viridiplantae; phylum Streptophyta; class Pinopsida; order Cupressales; family Cupressaceae; genus Chamaecyparis; species Chamaecyparis obtusa. The sequence continues at coordinate 77,909 of BSBK01012700.1, forward strand.
GATGGATGGATGAATGAAAAAAATTGATTCACAAGCCAAAAGAACAGTGTGTGCGTGCTTTGGAAGCCCTTCTTAGCTACAAACGCGCGTTTGAAGAAAGAAAAATGAGTTTTCAAACCCGCAGCAAGCTTTAAGAAGGCTTTTTCAAAGCACGTGTGCCCTATAGGGTGCACGTGCTTTGAAAAATACTAAAAAAGTGTTTTCAAAGTGCGTGCACCCTATAGGGAACACACGCTTTATTTTGGATTGCCCCAGCCTAAGGCTCAGGCAATCCAAGCCATAGGGTGTGTGCCCTATAGGGCACACACCCTTTAGTGTGTACGCACTATGCGTGATGGGGGACCAAAAAGAAAAGTGACATCTTTTTTGTCCCCCATCTTTGTGCATATACCCTAGGGCTTGTCCTTGTCTTTCTCATTCTGATTCTGAAAATCAGTGCTGCCTCTACCTCCTCTTCCTCTCATAGAAGATCCTCCTCTAGTGCTGCCTTGTCTCTCTTGTCTCCTTTTAATATTTTCTTTAGCCTTGATGGCCAGCTTATAGCATTCTTCAATAGACCTAGGGGTAGAAAGACTAAGTTTATCTTGTATGTTGAGCCTCAGTCCCCCCATGTACCTTGCAATCTTATAATCCATATCTTTATCATGACTTACTCTTATGTCTAGTTTGTGAAACTCTTTAGTATACCTTTGCACCTCCTTTTCTTTTTTCTTAAGACCTTGCATCTTCTTCTATAACTGAACCCTATAGTCATTGGGCAAAAATTTTGCCTTCATTTTGTCCATCATGGTATACCAAGATGTAATCTTGGGTTTACCATTCTTCCATCTCTTCGCTTGCACACAATCCCACCATAACAATGCATGTCCTTTCAACTTGGACTTTGCAACCTTCAACTTCTGATTCTCTTCCATATCCTCACACTCAAAGAAATTTTCCATAGCACTGAACCAATCTATCAATTCCTCATCATCCATCTTTCCTCCATATGTAGGCAAATCAACTCTTGCCCTTGTGTCACTACTCTTGATGACTTTAGAAAACCTAGCCATCTTCAGTTCATCAGGATCTAATGTTTCTTCCTCTTGGAGTTCCTCTTCTTTCTCTTCTTCATTAGCAACTTCTTCATCCTTTTTGATGCTCTTGTCCCTTCTCTCTAAGGCCAATATTCTCTCCATCATGATTCTCATCTCTTTATTTTTCTCAGCTTTCTCCTTCTTCTCTTTCTCAAGGGCTGCCTTTAGCTTTTTGTTATTTGCCAATTGTTCTTTCATAATCCTTGCCAACTCCACATTGGTCTCACTTGGTGGTAGATCTCCTTCCTCTCCTTCAGTCATGGTTCTTTGATCAACTTGGCAAAAGAATCAACTCAGGGCTGCTCCTTAAAGGATGGTTCTAGTTCAAGGGCTTAACTAAGGATCCAAGAAACCAAAGTTCTCAAGACCACTACAAACTTTCAACAAGACCTTTCCCTAAGCTTTGATACCACTTGATGCAGAGGAAAGGGTAGTGGACCTAATACATGAGATAAGATACACAAATTTGGATTACAAATCCTTAAGTGTTTTAAAGGCTTGTCTTACCAAAACTCTTACCAAGACTTCCAAGTGATATTTTTGGTATTGTAGGATTTAATTTACTTGGATTCAAGGATATTTAAGATTCTAAGGCAATCTCATACATCAAAAGCCCCAATTTGGTGGCTTCAAACCCTTGATTTGAGGGTTTCTCCAATCTCGGTCTCCCACACACTTCTTGACTTAGTTGGTGATTGATTCACCATTAATACCACCATATAAGTCTGTTCAATTCATAAAAACACCTTTCCCTTAAGGCCAAACTCTCACTGTTGTACTTGTGCCATCATTTTTAATGAACAAACACCCTATTTCAGCCTGTGATCACTTACTTCATCAAATCTCTGCAAGTATAAGTATTAGAACTTTATAATACATTGTTAGTATCCTCTTTCCATGGGTCCTAGGCCTTTGGGTCAATGGAAAGGATATGGTTTACAAGTTAGTTTCCAAAACACCAAAGGAAACTTAATAAAAACTAGTCTAGGCCGTAGTCCAAGAAGGTACAATCATGCCAAATGCCTCTACAATCCTCCAAACTATGAAAGATAACCTTTTAATAAATTATATCATCTTTCAAAACATTAACCCAATCAATTTACATGAGATAGATACAGAGACTTCAAAGTAATTAGTGCATTTGCTGTTACAGTCAGGATTGAACCAGTCAAAATGCAAGGAACAGTGAATTAAATTGAATCACAATACATTCAACCAGTGAATGAATGCTTTTATATTGCTTACTATTCCAATATAAACTCACAAATCAAAGTAGGAGGTATTAAAATTCATCTACAATGAAGAGAACATAAAATTTGCAAACTAAAACTGATCTTTCATTCAAACTCCTGATCTTGCCGTACACTCCAGGCATCATGCCCATACAATGGAGTTCCAAATACAAATAGTAAAGAAAATATTAACTTCCCCAACCTCTTCCAACCGGTTTGAGGGATTAGTTAAGTGTTTAAACAAATAAAACCCCATTTCCCTCCTAAATGGCCATTAGCCGTTACTTTTTGAATATTTGAATTTTTAAACTTTAAAAATGCTTTAAAAACCTTATAAATAGGAAAATCAAGAACTCCAAAGGTTGGTAAACACCTAGGAGACTTTAATAGCATCTTTCCTATAATCCTAACCACCCTAAAACATCTATTGGACACTAATGGTCCATGTTACATTTATTGAATCCTTCCAAGGATATAAAATCATTCCTAAATTCAAATGCCATTTCATGGCATCAAACCATTATAGAAGCCAACACATTATAATTGATATAATTTGCATCATTTAAGATCCCTTTGACCTCCTTGGACCTCTGATCTTCATTAGGTGACTCCCAAGTCTTCATAGTCTTCTTGTGTACCTTGAATGGCTTCATGGATTGTTTGTTGATCCTTGGTGCCTCTCTCTCTCTCTCTCTCTCTCATCTCTTATCTCTTTCTTCTCTCTCTCTCTCTCTCTCTCTCTTCTCTCTCCTCTTATTTTTGGTGAATAGAGGAGGGTTGACCCTCCATCATTCATTAGCCATCATGATATGACATCCACACCTCGACATCTCGGTGCCCCGTTCACGGTATGCACTTTGATCTTGATACATTTAAAATTTAAACAAAATAAACTTTAATTGATAATGTGTTTGACATATTTTTTATGATATTGTAGGGTCTCTCATATAACACTGAGATTGGCAGTCCTTCATTCTCTACCCCACCAGTCACCGAGAGTCAACCGCATATACCTGTAGTATATTTTTCATTTATTAATTTTAAGTGTTTATATCTTACTAATTAATGTACAACTTTGATTTGCACTTATTTTTTTGCAATTTTAGGCTTTTGGATTGTCTCATGTTATACAATCACATTTACGTCCTGACTCATCGGTGACATTAGAGCTACGTGTCACACACAGGTAATGTACATACTTTTATTCCATAAATTTATAGTCAAGTTATATATACTTTTCCATTTATGTATATGTACTATAAGTTTAATTCATGCTTAATATATGTTGTTCAGGTCAACACCACTATGAGTCTTGACATGGCTACAAGATTAAGCCAAATGTTGCCACCGTCAGTATCCTTTGAGGTCATGATTAAAAGTAATTTTTCAATGTCCATTATGTATCTAGATCTTTTACACCCAATTATTAAAAATTTGTACTTTTTATTTTTACAGGACTTGGCTGCATCCACTTTTGATGTAGCTGAGGGAGGACCTTCATGTCCCACCGAGGACATTACTGAGCATGGACGCACGGTAAAATATTAAATGTTCAAATTTATATTAATTATTTTTTAAGTAAATTTTTTAATGGTCTTTTGATGGGAAATTTTAATAATTTACAGGAGGATGACGACACTTAGGACCATGCACAACATGTTGGTGCATCACAATCCTCTTCATGTGGAGTGAAGAGGACAACAAATCAGCTAGATGACTAGAGTTAGATTATACTATTCACATGTACTCATTTTCACTTTTTATATGATGGACATTTTATGATGGCACCTGTTATATATACTTGTTATCTCAATTTACTTATTATCATGTTATTTGGACTTGTGTTATGATGACTTCTTGTCATATTATTTTTACTTGTTGTTAGAGTAGGACCTGCATTACAGTACTAGTCCACTTGTTATCATATATTACTTGGACTTGTTTTTAGAGTATGACTTTGTTGTGTTATTGTATATATCATGAGTTGATATGATGGACATTATGATAAATATTATTCCAGGATTTGTTATGTTATTTATCTTATTCATGGACTTTTAATTCTATTTCATGATTTTTTCAAATAGTGGTTTGAATGTAGATATATGAGCTTATGTAATATGATCATTTTTAATATCAATTGTAATTAAATATCAATATCCTAAGAAAAAAATCTATCTAACAACATGAGATCTATTAATACATGTAATTGACAAGAACAATATTGATGTTACAAGTAATATTGACTTTGATAATTTACTATTAAAAACCATCTATAGATAGTTCAATGAGATCTATTAATTCATGTAATCAAGACAAGAACAATATCGATGTTAAACAAGTAATTTATTGACTTTGATTAACTATTAAAAACCATCTATCTAACAATAAGATCTATTAATTTGATCAATGAATATGGATGCACAAATTTAAATCTATCATAATCTATTAAGTGAACATAATATGACCAATGTGCATAGTTTAATATTTAGAACAAAATTAGGTGAATACAACTATGAATTTAACTTAAATATTTATTTAAACAAAATTGGATGTTCATAAAAGTGAGTTCATGAAGTTTTTGCAAAACCAAAATTGGACGAATACAAGAGTGCATTGTACTGTGCATACATAGTTCATGTCTATGTTCTTCCAGACATTTTGCATCATAAAAATAAATGTTGAAATGTTAGAATTTATACATGTATTTAAATGTAAAGTTCATTTAAAGTTAATTTTAATTTATTTCAAATCTATATCTCTAAATTATAAATTATATGACACTTGAAATAAGACATAGATATTTATATATAGAAAAACATATAAAAATAAGATAAATTGAACAAAAACTTACATGTATAAATTTGATTCAACCTAATGTACCATCAACATCCTCTCTTTTCTGCAATGCATCTATGATTGCCTCATGCTCTTCCATTGAAAGTGTCCATAATATTTTATTAGTAGGTCTCCCTTTGTATCTTTCCAATTTGATATTTGTTGCCACTACCAAATGGGAATAGTGCATAATCTTCTTTTCTGATTGGTAGTCTTCAAAAGCTCGTAAACCGTTCCTTCTTGTTAGGTATTTCTGTAGCCATGTACCAACTACCACAATAGACCCAATTAGATACTGAAAATCATCATCATCTACTTGATGACATATAAACTTTTTCTTAGGTTCTACACATCGAGCTAACCAATACTCTGTCTGTTCCTCATTATCGTCATGTGCAACAACAACATACACATATGCTACAAAAAAAAATTAAGTACATGCACAAATAAAACTTGTTTATAGGTTTATAATTCAAATATAATCATAAATTATATATGACATATGCATGTAACTAATATAATTTAAAGATTTACAATAAATTAAATTAAATTACCAGGTTGTATGAGGTCTGAAATACAATCATAATCTTCTGATGCAAAGGCATAATCCGGGTCTTCATTTATTATATCATCTTCATCTTGTGTCTCACTATGTGTTAAGGATTTTTGTTGTCATTCTTCAACCCATTCACCTGCAACAAAAAATTGACAAAAACATGCAAGCTCCCTAGTCCATATAGTCCAAGTGTTAAAATTAGAACTCCTAAATGAATGTCATTTAGCTGATCCACTGATTGTATTACAATCATATCTTGAAAGGATATTCTTCTCTTCAACTAGCCAGAAAAAATGTCTGATTGTAGAGTTCTGACTTGATCCTATAGACAAACTTGTTTTACACCATTGAACAATTGCACACGTGCATCTTTAAATTTTGATTTTTCCTCAAAATTGAGTTGCTCTCTACAAAGGGCTCTCTTAACACATGCACCAACACCATCATGTTCTCCCTTCCCGTGTCCAGCCTAGAAAAAACTCTAGATATGTTGGATATTTATTTTCTTATGTGTCCTACTCAACCAATAAAACATTCTAGCATTCTTGAATTGCCCTGTACAATTATTTGACCATATTAGATGTGTTATATGAATTTCTCTCTCCCTTTAATTTTCATAAAAGGTCTTAAAGAAACACTGGACAAACTTTGATGAGTGTAACTTATTATCACTCATATAGAAATGGTACTCTTTCAATATTTTTTGATCTTCTTTTGTACTATCAGGTGCATGCCTATAGACAATATGAATAAAAATTGTTACTTGCACTGAATTATAATATTGTGGTTGGATCTCATCTTGTGGTGCAAGCATGTAGTTTTTTGCAAAGTCAACGACTGAAAGTATACTACCAATTGAAAATGTATTCTTGCATATGCGAAATTATCCATCAAGTCATATAGAATTTTGAGAGTGTTTCACATATTTAGGTACAACCTTACTCTTGAATTCATTCATAAAAGCATGAACACTAAGTTTTTCAGTTATTAGATCGCACCATTTTCTAACTTTTCCATCCTTCAATGGATACTCAACAGTTTTAAATCTTTTTACAACAACCAATTGTTGTCCAAAATCAAATGAAATATTTCCATGCAAACATTCATCTAATAATGTAAGATTTCCACATACATCACATACACCAGAAACACATGCATTCAAAAGATAAAATTTCTCATTAGGTGGGTTACAAAACAAACTTGATATAAACTCCTTTATAGTTTGAGGTGGTATATTTATACCACATTCCTACAACATTTCATTAGTATGCATAGTAGAACGTATAGATTGAAAAATATCACAATGATAATGAAATTGAACATGAGTTTTGCAACAACAGGTGATTCTTTCTTTGTTAATCCTTACATACCATGGTTTACATTTTTCAAAAGATCTTTGACTAATACTGATAGTTAACACCTTATCATCCATAAATTTTTTATATAATTTAGTTTGAGTCATATCCAAAAGGTGTTTTGGATGTGGATCATGAACTTTTGAACCGACTCTTAAGTTAAGAACATCTCTAGCATTAGGGGATACTCTTGTATTATCGTGCCAAAATTTTTCAATCAAAGTTTTGACTTCAATAGTAAGTTTCATGTCAGACCTCAAGAGTTTGCCACTGAAGGTCCATAAATGGTTTGCCAGATCACTTTCAAAATTAACTTTTCTCTTTACATCTCTTGTTAAAGTTTTACGATGAATATTAAGATATCCACTTATGTTTGAAATCATTATTTTATCAGTAGTAGTTTTTTTTACCAAAGCTATTGTTATTGCTCATCATGCCACATTACTATCTTTAAAACAACTTTTCTTTCCAATTGTGTCAAAGGCACTAGCAACAGTTGATACAACTTGTTTTAGAGACTCATCCTTCTTCTTGGATTTCACATAAATGCCTAACCTCTTCATCACTTTTTTCATTTTAGATATTTTAATTAATTATAACATTAATTGACATTGAAACCCAAATTTCTTATTTTAAAAAAATTGTCTAAACAATCTTCTTGCATGTCCTAATCTGTCTCCATGAAACCAAAACACGTAAATTGTCTAGCACATCATTTTTTATTTGAAATTATTCATTTATTTCATTATCATTCAAAGGAGCTTCTTTCTCAATCGGTGTTTCTATGTCTACACCCACATTGTTGATTTCAATTTGAATTGGTGTTTGATTTTCAGTTTCAATCGGGGTTTGAATTTTAGTTCCTTTATCATTATGATTAACATTACTAATTTGTGGAATTTGATGTGCAATTAAATTTATTAATCTATTTTCAGGAATAAAATTTAAATCATTTATATTGTAACCTGCTTCTAGCAATTGATGAACTTCTTTACTAGAATAAGTTACATTTGGATGTGAAGACATACCTAGATATCCAATACTGGATTAGAAGATGCACCTGAATTTTCTTCTTCAACCTCTGTATCCATTATGGTGTCTTCATTGTCCTCCTCTTTTGAAACAATTGTTGAACTCGATGCTCCAATATTATTTAGTTTTCAACATCTTTCTCTTCTTTCCCGTTGTTGTTTTGCCTCCTCTCTATTTGATGCAACCTGCTCAGTTGTCAGAACCTTCCTTAGCCTCTTTCTGCATTGGTTTGATCCCATTTTTGCACTAAGATTCGAGTTCAAAGGATTCTTGAGATGTCAGATCCAAAACAAGACAAAAAAAGAGAATGTTTTGATCAAAAAATTCTGTTTCCCTGGTATGGATCATAAAAAATGATTGAAAAATCATCAATCATTGAGATCAGGACCACAATCCTTTTTTTTGGCTGCAATGACTCTTTATGAAATGGGAACCTTTTATTTAAATGAAATGGGCACCGGATATTTAAATGAAATGGGTACCTGTTTCTTAATTTCACAAAACAGGTGCCTATTTTTTGAATTTAAAAAAATGGGTGCCTGTTTTGTAAAACTATGAGCGGGAACCATACCTGCTGGCTTGCTTTTTGGTTTGGGACAGGCTTGGTGGGACCAAGCCTATGCTTGGCCCTACAAAAATATGGCTAAGACATTATAGTATAAAATTTCTGCCTTGCATAATTTTTTGGACACCTTTCCGAATGAATTTTTTGATAAAATGAAAACCCATTTTAGCTCTTATTGTGCATATTATAAAAATATAAATTTTATAGTGATATGATAAATTTTAATATTTTTACAATATTTATTAAACCAACGTGGTACCTAAACTTGAAATACTAAGGTTGACTAAAATGTTAATAACTTTTTTAATTTTACATTTTTTGAAAAATGAGTTATATGACATCAATATACATAAAATTTCTTTCAAATTAAAAAAAAAGAAATTTGAAAAAAGTGAAGTTATCATCAAATTATGGTGGCCGTACACCAGAGGTTTCGAAAATGTACTTTATAGTCAATTAAAAATTAATAAAAAAAATATTCAATAAAAAAATAAGATAAAATATTCTCTTCAATCTTAAGTGTTTTAGGTACCTTTTCCTAAAAGGATTCACAAAAATACATTTATTTACTTCAAAAAAGGGTGGTCGTACACGTGTGAGGTATGGTCTTGAAACAGGCATTTTGAAAAAGTGGTTTTTAAACATGCCTACTAAAATTCAATTTATACCATGTGGGTATTGAAATAAATTACATATTTGAAAAGTAGACTCCGAGCACTAAATTTTATATTACTGAAGTTTTTCAAGATTCAATCGTTAAGTGCCTCAATTTTTGATATCAATTGACATAAATTTTGAAAAATAGAGAAAACACTTCCACTTTTTGGCCAAAAGTGGGACTCAACGTCTTGCAGCCACCCCTTCCTAATTAAAACTAGGTAAAAATTGTAGGGTTCTTTAATCCACCTAAATATACTATATGCAATTTTTTGTTCATTTACCCACTAATTAGGCTATGTGCAAATTTTTTTGTTTATTTCCTCCTAATTAGGCTAAATGCAATTTATTGTTTATTTATCCTCCTAATTAGGTTATGTACAATTTGTTGTTCATTTAAAAAACTAATTAAAAATATTAGATTTGTTCCATGTTTGAAATAAAAAATCTGGCATGTATCACAAGTTAGACTCCAAATGCACAAATCTTGTTCATCTACTTGCAAAATACATGAAAAAGAAGAAACAAATATTAGAATTGCATGTTCACATCGGGTTCACCAAATTTAGAATAGGAAAATGATAAAAGCATGCACCCAAGAGGAACCATCAAACTCTAAAGTATGCAAAATCAATCTATCCAAACACAAAAGAAATTGAGACAAAGAAATGTAAACTATAACAAACTCCCTCAATTTGACAATTGTGCCCTTTCTTGCTTCTCGAAAAGGATGGATGTAGCTCCTATGTTGACACAGTGAAAGCAAGATGCTATTGATAGTATGACAATAATGATGATGAGAAGATTTGAAAGAAGATGGTTAAACAAAAATGAGAGAAATGATCTCAATTTATAGAATTTGAAGACCAAATCTCAAAATTAGCAAATTGATGTGCAAAAGGGCAATTGTTATAGATTATGAAAATTAGCAAATTTGAAAGAGGAAAATATCATTAAAATGACAATTTATGACAAATTGAATGCACAATTAGAAATTAGTGAGTTAAAAAAAAGGAAATTTGTCATAAACTATGACAAATATGACAAAAGGAAAAAAAGGGAAAATTTTTATGTATAATTTTTGTTTTCTATTTTAATACAAAAGTTTTCTTATACAATTAAAATTTAAAATACTACAAACTACTATTAAATTTAAAAAAGATGCAACTGTTGTGATTCTTTGGGGAGGAACTTTCCCACATCTAATCTCACTTTGATTTTCATGATAACCCTTTCCTTGATGTTGACCATGTATAAGTCAGACTCTGCGGTTATGATGGTGCAAGCACTATTGGCCTTGATCTTGTTCCTCTTTCATATTTCAATTAGCTTTTTTATGCCCTCCTTCAAATTGGTGTACTCAAAATAATCATAAAACTACGCATAGGCAGTCATCGAATAAAATTATAAACACAATTACAACACATATCATTTAAGTAATAATAAAGAACTTAAAAGCCCTTAGAGCCCATGTCATGGTTGTCAATGAAAGTGATGCCTTTACCGGTAAGAGCCTAATCATGCCGTAGGGCCCGGTAAGAGCCCAATGTCAATGAAACAAAATCTCTACATAAAGAGTGGCAAGCTAAACTTGTCATCCTCTAACTACTCTCTCCTCCTTCCACACGCCAGATTACATTAAAGAGTTAGATGGTTGGTTCTATGAATAGACAATGTCAATGTTAGTACATTAAAATCACCTCATCACCATTGGCTTACCAGGTACACTCACCCTCTATTTAGTTCTCAAATTCATGTGATTAGAGGTGAAATGAAGCCATCACTTCATAGTTTTATGGAATAGTTATCACCATGCATTTGGGGACAAATTTAGTCCATTACTATAACACGATATAGGGGAAAAGATCTTGTTGATGGTGGCTTGCTGCACAAGAATAGTGTGCCATAAAGCTGGAGTCCCTAGTCAGACCATTGGGATATAATGGTCCCATCCATTAGATCTGAGGGCACAACCCAAATAAATGGTCTCTGGGAATTCTCCAACCCCAAAGCAAGCTCTTCCACTTGTCAATTATTAAAAATTTATTGACTGACAAAAGACACGTAGATGAAAAATTTCTCACTCTTCTTTTCTAACCACTCCAAGCATTCCAAGTCAGCTTCCAAATACTTTGATTCTCCATGGTGGATCATATCTTTATGTCGCCATCCACAAGTTCAGGGGAGATTAAGAGACCAATGGGATAGATACCCACTTCTTTAAGGACAAATAATCAACTACGTCAGGGTCTAGCTTGTAAAATGTGTTGAACAACATCCATTCGACCTTAGCTACTTCTTTTCCCATGCAAATACTATGCTTAAACAAGTCTTCTCCTCCCAAAATCCATGGTAGATGAGCATATTTTAGCGGCGGCATAGAGGGAAGATATTTTTGTATCGTATCCTCCTTTGGATTATCTTTAACATCAATAGTTATAGATTGGCTTAGATCAGAGGTGTATCTTCAAGTTAAATATAAAATAAACCATGTAAACTATTCTATCATTGGAAGGAAGAATCCCAAGGGAGACAAGCTTGGGACAAGAGTATTGGATGGAAAAGGTGGAAACAAACGATGTATTGAAAATCACTAGTGAAATATGATGGAGTTCAGCCCAAGCACGTCCACACGTCTACTATGATAAAAATAATTTTCTACTCTTTATATTTGATCTTGTCTACTATAGTGAGACCATTTAAAGTGGGAAAGAATAGAAAATGACAAGATAGGAGGATAAAATGGTGGGGCAATCTAACGGTCATCGAGTGTCCAACCATCTTGTACGCTCCTATGATGCTGTGAACTGTCGATCTCTTTTTCAATGTGCTCAGAATGACTAAAAGGTGAGTTTTGATGAATGCCTCAAATCACTTCAATGGTCGTCATTCTGTCTGCGCGATTTTCTACCGGTGGATGCAAATTTTAGGTCCTCACTTCCAAATAGTAAATGCCTTCAGCATAATTATCTAACTAGCAATCGCACCTTGGTGTGCAATGGGTACGCTGAAGATATATTGATGATCAATTAAAAAAAAATATATAAAAAGGAGAGGAACATATGGATAAAAATGAAATTACTCTTCGTGAATAACTCTATACAAATCTCTCCAACTCTTTTTATAACTCTATCTACCTCTCTATAACTATTTACCTCTCTCTAGCTCTCTCTATCTCTCTAGCTCTAGCTACATATCTCTATCTTACTCTATCTCTTTCTATCACTTGTTACTATCTCCATCTCTTATATCTCTATCTATTTATGTCATTCCCTCCCTCCTCTCTCATTCACTCCATCTCCCTTGCACTCTTTTCTATATTTCCTTCTATCCATATCTTTCTCTACATCTATCTCCCTATATTTATATATGTCTATATAAATTTTAATCATTTATTTCAAAGATATTGATGATCCAATGGAAACACTAATATCAGACTTTATTACTACCAATTTAGTATTGATTTTTAAAATATAAATTTCGCTCATTTGACTACAAATATAATTTTCAGTGTATGTCTTTCTAATCTTGCTATTATTAGTTATAATTGTCTAATTTGAATTAAAAATTATTTAACTAAAATATTTGTAATTTAATTATTAAATCATTTATTAATAAGAAGAGAGATCTTAATATTTTGTTAAATTAACTGTCAGATTGAAATGTGTGACATGGAAGATGCGTTGATGGTGGTGCCCTTGTTGTAGAATTAACAAGTTCAAAATAAAAACCAAAAATATAGAATAACATAATAACAGAGCAGATTACACATAAACACAGAACACACAATTTATCATGGTTCACCACAATAGTGGCTGCGTCCACACTAAGAGCAGTATAATTTTATTAATCTCAAAACTGAATGTTTACAAATGAAATAGAGAGTCTTATTTATAAGCTCATACTGAGCAGCTGAAAGGGCAAGGCTACAACAGACAAAAGTCTGTTGGCCTTCTAATCCCAACAAACTCCCACCGGAAGTCAACAAATATTTTAGCTGATCAGGCATTCCCCTGCTCTACATGCTAACCTACTTCAGCTTAACAAGTCCAAGAGAAGTTCTTGCACATTTGAACTTCTCTTTGGTTACAACTTTTCTGAATATATCTGCTGAATTTATCTTAGTATCAATCTTTTCAACCTTCAACCTGCCCTCTTCAACCATGTGCCATACAAAGTGAGCATGGATGTCAATGTGTTTTGAACATCGCTAAGAGGTATGATTATGAGCCATAAAGATGGCGCTGCGATTGTCACTGAATAGAATACAATCATTTTGTTGATACTTCATTTCACCAAGTAATCGATGTAACCAAATCATCTCTCGAGCACCTTTAGAAAGTGCCAAATACTCAGCTTCAGCGGAACAAAGATCAATAGAATGTTGAAACCTTGAGGCCCAACTAATAGTAGCTCCAGCGAACATGAATGTGTAACCAGTAGTAGATCTACACTTATCTAAATGTCCGGCAAGATTTGAATCTGTGAATCATCGTAACTGTTCATTATAGTTACAAAAACATAAGACCAAATCTGAAGTGCCTTTAAGATATCTTAATATCCATTTGACAGCCTCCCAATGAGTCTTCCTAGGATTTCTCATGAATCTACTCACAACTCCCACCGCATGAGCAATGTCGGGACGTGTCAAAACCATAGCATACATAATGCTACCAACTGCAGATTTATAAGGGATGTCCTCCATATATTCCTTGTCCTCTTGTGTTTGTGGACACAAATTTGCTGATAACTGAAAATGAAAAGCAAGTGGAGTAGAAACGCTATGCGCATCAACCATACCAAATCTCTGAATTACTTTGTCAATGTATTCTTTTTGTGACAATGTAATTACTTTCTTCTTCCTATCTCGGGTGATAGTCATACCAAGAATCTTCTTGGCTGCCCCTAAATCCTTCATAGCAAATGGGCTTGCCAATTTAGTTTTCAGCTCACTAACAATTTTAGAGCTTGTGCCCGCTACTAAAATGTCATCAACATAGAGAAGAAGAATGACAAATTCAACATTCGGGAGTGTCTTGTAGTAAATGCATGGATCAGATTCACATCTGATAAAATTATGTTCAAGCATGAAAGAGTCAAACTTAACATACCATCGCCTTGGGGCTTGCTTGAGCCCATACAAATTACGCTTCCGCCGACAATAAAGATGTTCCTGTCCCTTTTTACAAAACCTTCAGGCTGATGCATATACAACTCCTCATTTATGTCTCCATGTAAAAATGTTGTCTTAACATCTAACTATTCCAATTCAAGATCCCAAATGGATGCTAATCCCAATACTGTTCGGATGGATGTCATCTTCACAATCGGAGAGAATATTTCAGCAAAATCAATCCCCTGTTTCTGAGCATATCCTTTTACTACCAACCGAGCTTTGAACCATTTTTGACCTCCTCCTTCATCTTTCAATTTATAGACCCACTTGTTCTTGAGTGGTTTTTGATTTGTTGGAAGAGAGACCAAATCGAATGTCTGGTTAGCTTCTAAAGAACTCATTTCTTCTTCCATAGAAACAAACCAATTTTTCTTATCACTGCTTGTACATACCTCTTTATAATTTTCTGGTTCGATTTGCTCAGAAATTAACAGCTTTGGCTCTACCTCTTCAGCTAATAACAATTCATAATTTGAAAATTTAGAGGGAATTTTCCTCTGTTTGGTAGATCTCCCGAGTCCTTGATTTTGATTGGAATCAATACATAATTTTGATTGTAAATTGATATTGTTATTACAACCAATATTATTTGTTTCAATTGATATTATCAGTATGTCTCTACATATCAATATGTTGAACATCCTCTAGATTTTGAATTCCAGACCCTATTTCCTTTTCAACCATCAAATCATCATGCTGATAAATGGATTTTTCCATTTGAGAGGCTATGTGAGGATGAACTTTGGTGGTTTCCCCAAATTCTATATGCCTTGCCGCAGGTGAAAAATTGTCTGTAGTGGCAACATTTGAGGAATTGCCACATGTGCTTGCAGGGGAGAATGAGCTGTTGTGAGACTCATTTAAATGAGATGTTAGACCCTACTACAATTCATGTGGACCGGTCTGCAGATCACGCAAGACAATTTGTGGCTCACGCAACATTCTAAGGGTAGGTTGTGGCTCACGCAAGGTAGTCTGCTGCTTACGCAGGCTAGGCTACTACTCACATGAGCTAGTTTTCTGCTCACGTGGGCCTTCTTCCACATTCAGACGATTACTGTGTGCATTCCCTTGCTCGGTGTGAGAGGGAGAAGTGTCATGTGAGAAGTGGGAAATTTCTTGCCAGTGAGGTGAGTGATAATCGGCAGTTGCAAACTAACTTTGAGAGGCAGGGATTTTTTCAAAGAGAGAGTGACTGTTACAATCATTTTGATCTATTTCAAATTCAGAAATAGAATCTCTTGTGTGATTATCACTTTGACTCCACATGCTGGTAGAGGAAGAAGATACAGGAGCTGGAACTAAAACTGATGTAGGAGAAACAATATTTTGTGAAAGATTATTCTGCACATCTCTATCAGACTTGTTATTGTTATAAAAAATAGAGAAGGGAACACATTCACTCATTGATTTTTCTTCCATATTAGAATCTAGAAATGCTTTCTCATTAAAGACTACATCTTTGCTCCGAATTATCTTCTTCTCAATCGGATCCCAAATTCTGTAACCAAACTGATCTTCACCATAGCCAACGAATATGCCCTTTTGTGATTTGAAATCCAACTTTGTCCTTCTTTCTTTTGGGACATGTACATGAGCTTCACACCCAAAATTTTTGATGTGTGAATACGAAATCATTTTTCCTAGCCATTCCTCTTCCGAAATGCCAAACTCTAGACGAGATGAAGGGGACCTATTGATTAAATAGACTGCTGTATTGCAGGCTTCCACCTAAAATTCTTTGCCCAAACCGGCATTGGAAAGCATACACCGTGCTTTCTCAAGAATGGTTCTATTTAACCGTTCTACTGCCCCATTTTCTTGAGGAGAATAAGGAACAACCTTAATTCTTCTTATACCATGATTTCCACAAAAGTTATCAAACTCCAACGAACAAAATTCACCTCCATTATCCGTTTTCAAACACTTAATTTTATGACCACTCTAATTTTCCACAAGAGCTTTAAAAACTTTGAATTTAGAGAATACCTCAAATTTTCTAGAAAGCATATAAACCCATACCTTTCGGGTGCTCTCATCAAGAAAAGTGACAAAATATTGTGCGCCTCCATAAGAGGTTACCTTTGTAGGTTCGAAGACATCTGAATGCACTAACTCCAAGGGTGTTGTCCTTTTGTCATGTCCATTCTTCAAGAAACTGACCCGCTTTTGTTTCCCATGAAGACAATGCTCACAAATTTTGAAATTTGCAAATTGGAGACCTGGTAGTTGATTACCGCAAGGCCTTTCTTGCTTATATGGCCTAGCCTTTGATGCCAAAGCGCAACATCGCTGTCCACAAGTGTCAAAGTAGCTCCCACCTTATCAATAGGTTTCAAAATATAGAGACTACCGGTTTTATCTCCTTTAGCAATAGCCAATGAACCTTTGACTATTTTCCATGTATCAGTGAGTTCAGTTTTAAATGCTTGGGTATATAATTGGATGACTGAAATTAGATTCCTCTTTAATTGAGGAACATGTCTAACATCTTTGAGAAGTAATTTTGCTCCGCCTTCAAGATGCAAGACAACATATCCTTTCCCAATAATTTTACATGCTTTGTTATCACCCAAATATACCTCTCTGAATTCACCTTCTTGATAATTTGTGAATGCATCAGTGAGAGAGGAAGCATGAAAGGAAGCTCCTGAATCAATTACCCATGAATCAACTTTTGTATCACTTTTTGATAAAATTAGGATACCCGGATCCTTTTCAAAAATTGTGTTTGCTTGACTGTCCAATACTTGTTCTTGCACCTTCTTATATTTTCTACAATCTTTCTTAACATGCCCAGCCTTCCCACAAAACCAACAATCATTTTGTCTCCCTCTTGACTGTGATATTCTTGCAGATTGAGACCTCTGATTGTTATTAAATCTGCCTCTATATTGGATTCTTCCTCTATTTTCAGTGCTCACCATTGTGAGAGCATTACCGGATGAGGACTCACCATTCTTTCTCCTCAAATCTTCAGAGAGTAGGGTGGCTGAAACTTCATCAAAAACTAGCTTCTCGGTAGTTGATGCTGAAGTGCTTATGGCTGTCACAAGTCCATCCCAGCTATTAGGAAGAGAACATAATAGTAGGAGAGCCTTATTCTCATCATCTTGTGTCATGCCAACTGAATTTGCTTGGCTGATCAAGGTGTTAAATTCGTTGAGATGATTTGTCATGGCTTCACCTTCCCTCATCTTAATCTTGTATAATTTCTTCATGATGAAGACTTTGTTCACAGTGGATGCTTGTGCATATGTTGAAGCCAATTTATCCCATATGTCTTTAGCTGTAGTTTGTCTGAAACATTATGTAATACATTATCGCCTAATGCAAGAAAGAGTGTCACCATGGCTTTTTCATCAAGCTTTTCCCAATCTTCATCCGACATGGATGAGGGTTTCTTTTCTTTTCCTTCAAGTGCAAGCGAAAGCTCTTTGTTGACTAACAAAGACTTCATTTGAACCTTCCATATCCTATAGTTCTTCCCAGAGAATTTTTGAACTCTTAAATCTTCCATGATTCTAAAATTTCAATTACCGAAATCTCAACCAATGATTAACCTCGTTCTGATACCAATTGTAGAATTAACAAGTTTGAAATAAAAACTAGAAATATAGAATAATAGAATAACAGAGCAAATTACACATAAACACAGAACACACAATTTATCGTGGTTCACCACAATAGTGGCTACGTCCACACTGAGACTAGAAGAATTTTATTAATCTCAAAACTAAATGTTTACAAATGAAATAGAGAGTCTTATTTATAAGCTCATACTGAGTAGCTGAAAGGGAAAGGCTACAATAGACAAAAGTTCATTGGCCTTCCAATCCCAACACTTGTCAGGTTGTATGCAAGTCAACATCAAATCTCTTGTGATAATATTAAGTCATAACATTTATTGACATGTCACAAATTTGACCAAAGCATCACTATATTTTTTCACATTTTTACGGCCCATTGTTCACCGACTAAAGTCATAAAAACATTATAAAATAGAGAAAGGATAAAAGAAGGGGACTAAAAATGAAACAGTTAAAAGTTAAATTTTGGTATTAGTGTTAATTAACCTTGCCTTCATAGCTTTATATTCTTTCCCTTCCCCTCTCCACTTTCCTTGTAGCTGTCTCAGTTTATTCTTTGAATGCCTCTAGCGGAAGTTCTGGTACTAAATGGTCTTGTTGTTGGAGGGTTTCAAAATTGTAAACTGCTTGCAATGAGTATGGTTAGTAGTTTCAACATTATTTTATCGAGAGAGATATTGCATCGTTACTGGAATTGGTTGGTTGATAGTTGAAGGTTGCGAATTTGATTTGTCAGAGAAGTGAGAAAGGAGGTATAGGTTTCCTGAATTGGTAATTTTTTTCTCAAATGTTGATCTTGATCAATTATTGTTTTGATTTTGATCTATTATTGTTCCCCTCTTTCTTGTGTTCATGTGTGTTTTGGTGAGGATTCTCAAGGATTTAAGGTAGAGAGGAGGGTAGATCATCTTGCAGGCTGAAAATGTTAATGGTGATCTTTTTCCTATGTTTGAGCACTCACCTGGCTATAAAGCTATTATCACATAATAGCAGCGTAGACGGGAAGAGACATACTAAAGACGTATCTAAATTCATACATGTTGGCAGTCGACACAAAGAGTATTACTTTGCATAGCCATTATGAGGGAATGTATTAGCCTTTCATACTGTGTTATTGCCTCTTCCGTTGTGGTGGCTACACGATGTTGTTGTCAACAAAATGGGTGATGATCGGGAGACCAAGATGCAGCTTGTGCATGCAGTCAGAACCAACGTCGTCGCCAGTGACAACGCTCCATGCAAAGGAAGAGGAAATACAACAATTACAAGCCAAGACAAAGGTTAATGGGAGTGTAATATGTCTGAAAATGATATGTGATACTAATTTTCTTAATGAATAGAAGCTTGTTTGTCGTTCATACTTTTGGGTGCATGATTGAGGATTTGAGTTTAATTAGTGTATCCATTATTGAACATTTGAGTGTAGCATGTGTAAGGTTTCTATCTATTATCGAAATTGGTAAGTGATGCATGGGAATCAATATCATGTTTGGTGAAGGTCTTGGCAGAGTCAAGATAATTTCAAGATCCTTGCACACTCGGTCACCCCATAAATAATGAGCTGAAAAGGTGTTGAATGTAAATCATGAAATTACGAGACTCCATTACTAATAGGTTCATGTTATAGAGATATGGAGAGTAGGGGAGAAATGAAGAATGAAAGTAAAGAGTGAAAGATAGAGATGTAAGAGATAAATATATAGAGAGGGGGAGGGATATAAAGATACATATATGAAGTGATATTTAAAGAGGTAGAGAGGGAGAGATTGCGGTAGAGAAAGCTGAAGAAATAATGAGATAGAGATAGAGGGGAGGTGAAAGATGAAAATGATAAAGAGAAAGAGAGATAGAAAAGGATTGAGAGATAGAGGGAGAGATACATGTAGAGAGGGATAGGGAGATAGGAAGGGAGAGATAGAGAGAAAGAGAGACAGAGGGAGAGATGGATATATATATATATATATATATATATATATATATATATATATATATATATATATATAGTGAGAAGGAGATGAAGAGATAGATAGTGATAGAAAAATAACTTGAGAAAGAGAAATAGATTAACAGAGATGGGGAGAGAGGGGATAGAGAGAGGGGGAGATAGGTAGAGAGGAATATGGATAAAGAAGAAAAGAGGGAGAGATATATATATCTCAATATATAGAGGGGGAAGGGGAGGGGGACCAGGGGGAAGACAGGGAGAGATATCAATAGAGAGAAATACAGAGAGCTAGAGATATAGGGAGATAGAGGCAGAGAAAGATATGAATAGAAAAAGATAGAGAGGACTAATAGGGAGATAAAGATATAGAATATGAGAAATGGAGGGAGAGGAGGAGTGAATGAGAGAGGGAGAGAGGGAGCTCGATATATCAATAGATAGATAGGTATAGATGACTAATGCCTTTAATTGTATGTTTGTAGTCACAAAATTTAATATTTAGAATCTAGGATATGGATTTGTAATGAAGAGAACATTAAGTGGCATAAGAAAATATATAAAATTATCTAGATGTGTGGATCATGGTAGATTAAAATAATTTAAAATAAGATTTGGCTAATAATCTCTAAATATAAATTAATTTAAATACAAGAAAAAGTAAATAAAATATAACTTTATATTTATAAATGATACATACTTAAAAATTTAAAATACAAAATATATATTTTTATTGGGCACTAATAAGGACCCAATAAAAGAAATGATACCTTTGTGTGTCAACATTAATTTCTTATATAATATTTTTCTAATGAAGTGTAAAGAATACAAAAGATCAATATTCTTCTCATTCAAAATGGTCAAATAAAATTATAGGAATGTTTATATTTAATAGTATACATCATATTTCATATAATATGTAATAACAAATATAATTTTATTATATCTTTTAATAAGTTTAATAATATATTTGAAAAATAAATACTAAATATATATTTTTTGAGAATAGTTCGTTTATGTCTTTACGAGATTTGAACCCTGGTGGGCTCAATGAGAACCATTGAATTTCACCAGTCGACCAATTCACAATTGACTATATATTTTATTTGGTATTATATGTAGACATTATATTATATTTAAGAATATATAACTTATATAAACATTAAACATATATAATATTATATTAAGAAATATTTAAATCTAATATATTTTGTATTATATTTAAATTATAATAATTTTTTAAAATTAGAATAATTTAAGCTAGCATAATTTGTTATTTTATTTAAATATTAAATTGTGTAATGGTAAACAAATATTGTCAATTTTATATTTTACTAACTTTATAAATAATTAAATATATTAGTTTTATGTAAGAAGACAACAATAAATTATTTGTTTTGATTATTTTGTTATATCAATCTTATCTTTTAATGATCATCTTTTTTAAATTTTTTTTCGAAACGAATATAAATTTTATTCTAAGTAAAAAATGAAAATGAAAATCCTTGATAAAAGAAGAAGATAAATATGCCTAAATATAAAGGAGGCTATCAAGTGACATAGTTTATTTATGTATTAAATTCTTCATTATAACTCTTATATTCTTTTTGGTTGTGAATTTAGCTATTTATAGAATAAGCTCTTGTTTAATACAATATTTATATTTTCTATTATTTTCTATCTATATAGGTAAACAAAAATCTTCATGACCTAATTTATGGGCCTAGCCCTTAATTGATTGATTGAGAAATTGAAATTCTTGTTTGTTTTTTTCTTTTTTTTCCTTAAATACAGTTAGGCAGGCATTAGATTTAATGGTCTC